>OZ025293.1:221226585-221826585 GCA_964019185.1 Maratus speculifer
GCTTCACCAGCTTGTAGTTTATAGGGGTGGGCATTCCAGCTCTTTTTGAAAAACGAAAACGAACCGTTCCGACGAAATTTGGAACTGTTCCGTGGAAGCATTTTCGCCGTTCCTAACCGATATTGCAAAAATGCAAACTGCGCCTGCGTGTGGACTGGACTTTGATTGAAATTCTCTCTCTACCGAGGTTGCTATATGTCGTCAAACTGAATTGGCGATTACTTTTTGGCGTTCGAAAATATGATACAGATAATCTGAATTGGTAATCAACAACAAAAAAATTATTATTATTAGATTTACAGAAGCGTTTTAAGAAATGACATTTCCTCTCTATGAATCTAGTGACTTAAATCTCCAATATTAAGTTACTTAAATGGTTTATTGAAGTATTTTCTACTTTAAAATATTTATTTATTTTTTTTTATCAAGTATTAACTTATTGTAATTAAATATTATCAAGTATTAATATTGTTGTTGTATCAATGCAAATAAAAATGTAATATATTCATAATAAATATTATTTATATTAGATAAATAAATTAATATCTTATTTATAATATTAAAATATATGTTAGAGATATATTTTATAATACATAGTATAAAATATAAAATAATAATAACTTATGAATTATCTTATCTAGTGATTAAATTTTTTATTAATTGTTCAATAAATTTTAAAGTATTTTGCAAAAAAATATAAGCAGATTTGCAGTATTTAAAAAAATAAATGTATATATGCATATTATCATTAAATAATTTGCTTGAATATTTATTTTTTATAATATTTTAATATTTACTTATTATCAACATTAAATATTATCAAAAATTTTCATTATAAATAAAACAGGTGTGGTTAATAATAAATATTATCGTCTTTATTGTTTAAAGAAGATAATATTTTATAAATAAATAATATAAATTATCATTAATTTTCAATGAAATATTGATATATAAAATTTCCTTTATTGAAATATATGGATAATATTACATTATTAATAATAATTTGATCTAATTATTAACGTATTATTATAATTATCTATAAATTACCGACACATTTAATTTTATAATATAACAACAATAATTATTTATAATTATTAATTTTAAACTACAATAATTTATCAAATATTCTATTATTTTATATTCAAATATGCTATAATTATTTATAAATTGATGAAAATTATGTAATATTACACTATCAATAAATAATTTTATTGTAAAATATCAAATCTAATTAGCTAGTTGGAATACTTAGACACTGCTTATTTATTAATTATAAATAATTGATTATCTGACTTAATTTGAAAATAGTATAACTAAAAAACTCTATTTTAAAAATAAAAAATATATATATATTGGCAAAGTAATTTTTTATTTTTAATAGATTGAAAAAAAAAAAAAAAAGACAGAAAGTTAAAGAAAAACATAAGAAAAGTTTTAAAAAAGGTAAAATAAATATAGTTATCAATAAAAAAGTAAATAAATTTAAAACTCAATTATTTACACCCACAGAGTAAGGCATTTCTTTACCCCTCCTTACTCTGTATTTATTGAAATATATTGATAATATTACATTACTATTAAATAATAATTTGATCTAATTATTAACGTATTATTATATTTATCAATAATAAGTTAGCAAGTATGATAATTTGTAATTATCTATATCTATATTATCTATAAATTACTAATGCATATAATTTTATAATATGACAACAATAATCATTTATAATTATTAATTTTAAAATATAATAATTTATCAAATATTCTATTATTTTATATTCAAATATGCTATAATTATTTATAAATTGGTGAAAATTATGTAATATTATACTACCAATAAATAAATTGATAGTAAAATATTAAATCTAATTAGCTAGTTGGAATACTTAGACACTGCTTATTAATTAATTATAAATAATTAATTATCTAACTTAATTTAAAAATAGTATAACTAAAAAACTATTTAAAAAAATATTATATCTTTGTAAAATAATTTTTATTTTTGATAAATGCAAAAAAAAAGGGGGGGGGGCAAAGACAGAAAGTTAAAGTAAAAACATAAAAAAAAGTTTTTAAAAAGTTAAAATAAATATAGTTATCAATAAAAGAATAAATAAATTTAACACTGAATTTTTTACACCCACAGAGTGAGGCATTTCTTTACCCCTCCTGACTCCCTATTTACACCCATAAAAAGTGAAAAATAAAGAAAATTTTTTTTATTATGCTGCTATCTATATTTAGTTATTTAAACGAATTTATTAAAAGAATTTTATAACTATCTGAATAGATAGCTTTCAAATTATAATTGCTTTTAACTAAAAAGAAAAAAAAAGTTTTAACCGTTTAGACGCCAATGTTCCCATTTGGGAACATCAATTTAGAAAAATCTCAAAAAATTTAATTTTAAAGATATTTTTATGAGATTTTTATTTCATAAACTTAGAAGTGTGATTGATTTTTTGAAATGCGTTTATATTGGATAATTTAATTTTTTAATATCGAAAAAAAATTATAAAAATTTCAAATTTTGACATATTTCATATTGGGAAATTGTAATTTTAATAAAAAATATAAAAATATAAAATAATTTTAAATTCATATGAGTTATGAAATAATAAGCTTAAAACAATATGTAGAATACAATTAAATCATGAAAAAAGGTATAATTGAGTAAATATGAAGAAAGATATTTCGATGTTCCCATTTGGGAACATTGGCGTTTGACATGAACTTTTTTTATATGTTTGAACACAATGTAATTAACTAATTTGAAATGATATTTTAAGGTATTTTCTACATCAAAGCAAGGTATAATTGAGTGCAAAGATATTTTATTTAATATAAGATTCAAGTTCATCCAAAACCTCTCCCCCCCCCCCCCCCCGCAAAAAATACAAATTTCATGTCTCGTTATTTCATTTTCTCTGTTTCTTTCTGCCTGCACTGATGACAGTTCTTGCTAATGATATATATTTCTGCTGAGTACAACCGAAAAATATAAACAAGTGAATCACAGCTGTAGATTTTCAGGACCTAGTGTGGGGGGAGAATTTTGTTTACCCGAGTCGGAAGGTCAATATCCTTTCCCCAAGTGTTTCGATAGGAAGGGAGATAATCTCTCTCTCAGAAAGGAATAAGTTGTTCTGTGTTTCTGTTGTGCGTTTATTTTGTTCATAATGGATCACGCTAAACGTTTTAAAACTGTGGACGAAGCTCTCGATTATTTTGAAACGCTAAATTCAGATGACTCTGATAATTCGGAAGTTGATATATGCATTCTTCCGCCAAATGAAAGTGGTGATATAACAGAAAATGAGGACATCAATGATGAAGATTTAGGTGAAATAATTCCGACAGATGTAACTGGAGAATTGGATATTTTACATAAAGATGAGGTTTGTGATGCACCATCAACATCACACATAAGAACAGAAACAGAAAGCATGGGTAAAGGTGATGATGATTTGTCGACACGAAATAAATATTAAACTGTATGAAACAAGATGGAGTAAGAGAAAAGAATTTAATCACGCACTTCTTGATGAGGAACCAAATGATTTAAAAATTGATTTTCCAGAGTTAGAAGATTTGAATCCTATTCAAATTTTTTATAAAATTTTGCCCAAGGAGTATATCGGAACATTAGCAAACATGACAATGTTATACGCTGGTCAAAAAGGAGAGAGAATTGCCATTGACGATACAGATATTACCCAGTTTCTAGGGTTGCTCCTCTTGAGTGGTTACCACTGGGTGCCAAAAGAAGATTATTATTGGAGCACTGCTGAAGATTTGAAAGTTGATATTGTTCCAACAGTTATGTCAAGAAGCCATTTCCGTACAATCAAAAAGTTTTTTCACTTAAATGATAATTCTAAATTGAAATCAGATGATAAACTTGGGAAAATAGCTCCAATTTATGAAGAATTGGGGAAAAATTTGCGTCAATTTGGAACTTTCCACAAAAAATTGAGCATTGACGAGTCTATGGTGCCTTATTATGGACACCACACTTGTAAAATGTTTATAAAAGGTAAACCCATAAGATTCGGTTTTAAAATTTGGATGTTATGTTTCTCGTCTGGATATCCATATGCGATGGATATTTATTCTGGAAGGAAGAGTGAATCATCAGGAATCCCTCTGGGTGAGGATGTTGTGACGCAGCTAATCTCCACCATTACAGATCCGAGAAAGCACGAAATCTATTTTGATAACTTTTTTACATCGTATGAGTTATTAAGAAAATTGGCAGACTCTGGAATTAGAGCTACAGGTACAATCCGAAGTAATCGCATCAGGCAATGTCCTTTACTAGACAATAAAAATTTGGCTAAAAAGACCAGAGGAGCGATGGATTACCCTAATGATGGAACTGTATTCATTTGCAGATGGAATGACAATGCAGTTGTAACGGTTGCGTCTAATCATAAAACGCATGAGCCTATTTCAAACACAAAGCGATATTCCAAATCGGCAAAAAAGAAAATTGACGTTCCACAACCTGCTCTTATAAAATATTACAATGAAGGTATGGGTGGAGTTGATGTCCTTGATAAACTTCTTTCATCCTACAGACCGCAGCTACGAAATAAGAAATGGTACTGGAACTTGTTTGCAAACGCTCTGAATATTGCTGCAACTGCATCTTGGATACTTTATAGAGACATTCATGGAAAGAATTCAATGCCACATTTAGAATTTCGCCGAGATATTACAATGAACTTGCTGCGTTCCAAACCAAAACTTATATCTCAACCTGGACCAAAAATACATGTTCAAAAAGAACTTAGAAAAACTGATAACCATTATCTGATTTCTGCGTCACAAGGACGATGTGCTGTTTGTCAAAAAAACTGCCGCAATATGTGTGTTGAATGTAACAAGAAGTTGCATGAAGGTTGTTTTCCCTTATACCATGGCAAATAAATTGGATAAAAAGCTGTAAACAAAAAAAAAGGTAAACAAATTTAATGTAAATTACATTTAAATTGTCAAATATTTTCATAATCTATTACTTCTATGTCTTTTTTTCATTTGATTTTCGTAAAAATAAAAATCTTTAAAATCTATAAGAAAAGTACTCATTAAACGCCAATGTTCCCATTTGGGAACATCTAAAAAATCTATATAAAAAATTTTTTTCTTTAAATTTTTTTGTTGATTATTTATAATGGGTCTACAAGTATACTTAATTAAGCAAACTTGAGTACCAGCTCGATCTGCATCATAATTCGGCGTCTAAACGGTTAAGAAGCTGTATTTAAAAAGGAAAATCATAGTGATAAATGTATTTAATATTTTATAAAATTACATAAAAATGTAGAAAAGGATGTAAAATAATAATGCATTATTAAATTTATAAAAATCATAAAATAATATTAATCATAAAATCATATTAATCATTTTAATTTATATGTATTACTTAAAATAAATTGTTTCGTTAAAGATATATTAATTTAGCAGCAGAACATACAAGATTAAAAATAAGATAATCATTCTTACTATTATTATAAAGGAAAACATATACTTGCATTATAAAAGAAATAATAGGCATAAAAGAAACGAATAATATATATTTGCAGCTACATTTTTTATTAGTAATACGTTTAAATTATTCATTGATAAGCTCATTTGCAAAATTTTATTCTTTATCTGTTGGGTAATAAATAATTTTCCTAATTGCATTAGTAATAAATACTTTAAGAAAATTACATGAAGCTATTTCTAAAGCAGTGTTGTTTCTTATTTGTCGATATAAATAAAATAATAATGTAATGCGTGGTGAAAATGTCACCCCCGATAAGAAAAAGCGGCAATATGGTAACCCCTATCTGTACGTACAGTTTTTCTAGTAGAGAGAAGAGAATTTCAAAGTCCACACGCATGCGCAGTTTGATATTTTGCAATATCAGTTAGGAATGGCGAAAATGCTCCGTGGAACTGTTTTTTTTGGAACGGGTCACGTGATCTCGAAACGAACGAGGAATGAAGACCTGTTTCAGTTTCAGGGTGGACGCTTAAATCGCACAACGCTTAGGGATAAACAAACTGAAGCTCCTCCCATACTAATAAGTGAGCTGCATCTACTGACGAGCAATTTAAAAATATGTCACGCAGAGCTCTTTAATTTTAAATTTCTTTTTGCTTCAATGAATTAAAAACATTCTTCACTATATTCTTAAAACAATAATTATAATAATATATTTTTTCTGTGCTTACCCAACCCATAACATTTTCATTTTATAATATGACACCAGCTAATAAATTTAAAATAATATTAAGTAAAATTAATAAAAAAGTAAACGGAGACAAGGGTGTGTGTGTGTATATTTTAATACCAAATATTTAATACATGTGCTTTAACACTGAAGTTATGTTTTGTTTCTTGACATAGGGTTAGCCTCTAATAATAGAATGTTTTATTTGTTTTTCCTCAAAAATAAAATAAATATCAAATTTAAAAGTTTATGATGTCATGCAGTAAACTGAAAAAAAAAAAAAAAAAACTACGGCTACTCGCAGATAAATCCATATTTAATTTTTATTATTAAGAATTCAAAGAGCATTATTTTACTCATCATTTTTGTATATCATTAAAAAACAAGAAAAGTTTATTTAAAGAAACCTCTATAGTTTTATTTTTCATAGTAATATTTTGAATTTATATTTAATAAAAGAGAAATAAAAATAAATATGAAATTAAATGTATTAACTAATAATTTCTAATAATTTTAGCTATCAGTTACTTTCCAATATTTTTAGCCAAATCTTACTTAAATACATAAATAATTTAAATATGTAAATGATTTTTTATTGTGTATGTAAAAATATGTAAATGATTATTTTAATGTAAAAACAAAAATAAGGATGCACAATTAATTTAATTTGTTTTTGATAAATAATAATTTAAGAGCATGTAACATAAAAAAACCCTCTTACATTTGGACTTAAAATAGTATTAAAAAGTTTTTTGTTTAAAACTTTTTTTAAAGGTATTTTAAACGTATTTTAAAATGTATTTTAATGGTACTTACCTTTAAAATTTAAATCCAAATTAATTTTACATTTTTTCTTAGTAATTCATTAAAAACATGTTTCATAATATTCTTAAAATAGTACTATAATTCTTTCAGTGACTGCCCATAAAAAATTCAGTTTATAAGTTACTGAATTTGTATAAAAACTCTATAAAGTTGAAAAAGAGAGAGGAAATATATTTTAATATCAACTATTTCATTTATATATTTTAAATTGAAGTTATAGTATATTTGTGTACGTGTACTACAATATAATAAATGCATAGTTTTTCTGCTAAAAATAAAAAAATAAAATAAAATAAGAAATACTTTACTTGATTTAAGACTAACATCTGTTAATATTAGCATGTTTTATTTGTTTGTTATTTCTTTCTTTTCTTTTCCTCTTTTTTTAGAAAAATTATTTGAGATTTACTAATTTATGATGTTATGCAATAAATAGAAAAATCGTATTCGATTATTAATATTATGGAACAATTAAAGTAAGATTTTTTTAAAAATCTTGTTGACAAATTAAAAAAATTATTTTGAGAACTCCAAGGATTTTATTTTTCATAGTAATAGTTTGAATTTGTTCTGAATAAAGGAGAAAGGGAGAGAAAAAAATAATTAATTTCTAATTTTAGCTATCAATTACTTTCCAAAACTTTTACCTAAATCTTAATTTTTGTGTTATACTAAATTTCAATTTTAAAATATATTTAAAAACAAACCTTTATACTATTTTTAAGTCCAAATATAAGAGTATATTCAGTGGCATAGCTAGGATTTTTGGTGCTTGGGGAAGGAAGAAATTTTTCGTCCACACCGCCCCATAAAAAAAAGAAAAATAACATTATTTTTTTTTCTTACTCAAAAGAAGAAAATGCCTTTTGGGTTGTTGGTTGTATTTATGATGACCAATTATCTGCACGAGGGATATAAGCCCTAAGGAAGGTGCCCTCCGTGGGGGTCTTTCTAAGGGAACCTAATCCGTATTTACGAAAGGAAATCCAAGGTAAACTCCGAACGATCAGGCCGACGGTCGCGATTAGATTCGAACCCAATACCTTTATATTTACCAGCTTCGGGAGCAGAACCTCTAATCCACTAGTGGAGCAATTCGTAATTTCGATTTAAACCACTCTCAATTTGGCGCCCCTTGACTTCGGCGCCCAGGGTGACTGCCCTTCCTTGCTACGCCACTGAGTATGTCATCTTTTTTTCATATAACAAGCTTTTAAATAGTTATTTTTTCCGAAATAGGTTAAATAAATTGTACATTTTTATTTTCTACTTGAAAAATAGTTTTCTCTTAAATTCAAAATATTACTATGGAAAATAAAATTATGGGGATTTCTTTACGTAAACTTTTCAAATTTTTTAACAAGATGCAAAAATAATGAATAAAATAAAACTCTTCTTCGAATTCTTAAATAATAATAATTAAATATGGATTTTTCAATGACCAACCGTATTTTTTTCAATTTATTGCATGACTTCATAAACTAGTAAATCTGTAATTAATAAATAAATAAAACATACTACTAATAAAAGAGCCTAGTCCTAAGTCAAGGTACAAAACGTAACTTGAATATTAAATCATTTAAATTAAATATTTAGTTTTAAAATGTACCTCTCCCCCTCTCTTTTTATTAATTTTACTTTTAAAAAAAACCTTCATTTTCAATTTACTAGCTTATAATATATTAAATGAAAAGCCTGTAGATGGCGCTCGTTCCTAGTGTGGGAGGAGCCTTCAGTTTGTTTATCCTTAAGCGTTGTGCGATTTAGCGTCCACCCAGTTTCAGTGACATTCTGGAACTGTTCCAGTAACAGACAGGGCATTGATTGATTGTTTGCTTTCAGAGATTAAAGAAGACCGCTTTTTTTCTCCTCCTTTCTTTGCTTTAGTACTTGCGGTCAGGTTGTGCCTAATAGTGGAAAAAGGAATTTAAATCAATGAAGAGGGGTTCTGATACAAAAGAACATCTGGATATACATTTATTTCCGTTTATTTTATCTTTTTTTTTTTTTTTTTGTTGTTTGTTTGTTTTATTTCAGTTTTTAAGTAAAAATTTCGTCACACAGAAGTTAAGAGAATGTTATTTGGGAAAGATGATGAAATATTCAAAATATTTTAATAGTGACTTTATCAATATAAAAATATTGATTGGAACCCAGGATCAATACTTAAAATAACTGCTAAACAGTGGCGCAGCGAGGATTCGGTTCTACGGGGGGGAGGGGGGGGGGGGGAGAGGTGAGTTTCTGATAAAGGTTTTTGCTGGTTATTTGAATCGCTGGTTAATAGAATCAGTACTAATTAGAATATTCACTGTATATTACTTAAACTGAAACAGCATCTGTGTAGCAGAAAATAATCAGTCTTTTAGCATAATACGTCTCATAGAAATGATTTAGTTCAAATAACCAATTTTCACTTAAGGTTGTTCGCAACTGCTCCGCTCAACAAGCGCAAAACATTTTGACGCATTTAAAAATTCATTGTTTAACAGAAATATATAAAATTGGAAGGCCTGACTGTGGAAGCGATTTCAAATCGAACTTATTTTTCCATTTTATGATACTTAAATTACCTATCCAGTTCTAAGCCATTTCGATCACGTGATCACCCATTTTCGCCTGCTTTTCGGCCGGTTTTTCTGCTTTTGTCGGGAAATGTGCTCAAAAATGTCCACTTGAAGGCTTGTTATGAAAGATCTATTATGTTTAAAAAAAAAAAAAACAGAAAATTGAGTGCAATTAGACAGATTCTGAATAACAACCCCTGCCATTTTCATGCCTTTCCGAACAAAAATAAATTAAAGCATATGTCACAAAGTTGCCCTTTTTAATTTAAGAACACCCTTAACTAATCCATGTAATTTGCACTTTCACAGTTATAAGTAAAATTTTCGACATTTAATTGAATCACTTTATTAAATGAAATATGATTCAATAAAGCGGTGGATTCCGAAATACGCAAATAGGTTTAAATATTAAGTTCGGTTTTGATTAAATATAAGTGGCAATTATAGTAATATTTCTTAGCTCTGGGAGGGGTTTTAACCCCAAAACCTCAATAGCTAGTCACGCGCTGGCGCAGGAAAAGCTTTCACTGATTCTTTATTATAAAAAGTAAATCGGCTTCTGGGAAAAACCCACTTCTACAATTCGGCATTAACTATCATCACATCTTCATGTAAGTGGCAGCGAACATGTTAAAAGATTTCGGACTGATGCAGAAAATAGATAGTGCAATAAGAGCTTTGTCAGCAATTATGAATCAGAAATATATGAATCTTTTTACATGTATAATCCTTTAAATTATTCTAATAGTTTATCCACAATAAAAAAAAAAGAAAAAAATTTACACAAAGAAAATTAAATTTTGGGTTAAAAATATTTAATAAAACGTGGCGTTGAATTTTTAAAGCCCCCCCCCCCCTCCCTTTTTTTTAAGAAACAAGAAGCTACAGTAATATTCAACAATCTTTTATTTCAAGAATTAAAGCAGTAATATTTTGTAATACAAATTTAAGAATTAAGTTTGAAGAATAACATTTTATTGAGTTACTTATTTAATTTAAGTTATATTTTATTAATTTCTGAACATTCTTTGTCCATTTCATCATATATTAAGTCTTTATTGATTCTTTTGTTAACCAAGAGATTCTGATCTCTCATCTGGTAGACGGCAGGTGCTGGGTTCGAACCAATCGCGGCCGTCGGCCTAACCGTTTGGAATTTTTGTGGTTTTCTTCGCATCTTGCGTAAATACCGGTTAGATTCCCTTAGAAAGACTCCCACAAAGGGCTCTCCCTCCTGGTCCTAAATCTCTCCAGTAGATAATCGGTCAACACAAAATAAACCAAACCATTCGCTTGTTAAAGGTAAATATTTTCTAAAATATGTATTCGACTTTCAGTGTACAAATGCTTTTACTAGGGCTTCTTTTAAAAAATAATTATAATTTGAACATTGCCTGAAATGTACTTATTATTTATTTGCATAAGAGCAATATTTAAATAAATAAATAAATAAGTTATAGAGAGAAAATTGTAGGAGGATGGGTGAAGTGTTGAAATTCATACATAATTCAGCATATAAGTGTTTATTATTATTATTATTATTGTTGAACAAAATATTTTAAAAAAAGCAAAAAGTTACATCTAATAATATTACATTAGGTGATCGGTTAACGAACTCTTCGGTTTACAAGTAGATCGGTTAACAAACTCTTTAGCGAGAGAATTTTATGTTCCGATAATGAGCATGTGTTCAGTTTACGAATACTTCACTAAACAAAGCAAAGAAGAAGGTATGTTGTGTTTCAATTTTGCCGAGCTGTTATTTAATTGCATACATTGTCTAGTTAGGAGCTGTCCCCAAACAGCGTCATGCTTGGAGGGGGGGGGGATTCGTAAAATTGTGACAGTTTGTGCCAAGGGGGTAGAAAGTGGTAAGACGAATAAGAAATGTGACCAAACATTTTAGTTAAAATGAAAGCATTAAAGATTATCACATTAAATTTTGATTTTTTTTCTTAAAGTATTTTGTTTTAATAAAGTAAACATAAAATTTAGAGCTAAATATATTAAATCCCATTTCAAATTCCAAAATACTACTATTTTCATATCATCAAATTCACATTATCAATCTTAATTTAAAATTACAAAAAATATTCAAATATAAAAAAAATAAATCTGAATAGGCTACATATTATTATTTTTTTTATGTATATCTTCAGGAGAAAAAATTAAATTCCTGTGTATAGTTTTAATTTTCTCTTTGACAAAACTTAGTGGGGCGATTTTAATCAACTTTAACATTTAAAATATATTAAAATAATTCTTTGATTTAAAAATACTCCGCTTTAGCATACTTATCAAACTTTTTTTTTTTACAATATTTACGATTAAAATATTTTTGTATGCAAAAGAAGTATTCTTAATAAGAACGAAAAAAAAAAAAGAAATAATTTACAACGGAGATGCAGCGGCGTCATCGTTATTTATTAAATTTTAATAAAAAGATAATGTATAAAAGTGTATGTCTCTTTGAATGACGGATCTAGGGGGAGACGAGGGGGTGATCTCCCCCCCCCCCCTTCTGGGCAGACTTATATAAAACCAAAAACTTGCTAGGCGCATAAATATTTAATTACTCTCGTCAATGATTTTTTTCAACTGTTTGAAAATTTGAAAGCCACGAAAACACAAAATACCTATCACCTAATCTTCTAACCTTCTAAAAGAAAAATAAACCTGAAGAAAAGCTAGTTTAACCCCCCCCCCCCTTTTCAAACCCATTATCCTTTTTGTCTAGTTTTAAGCGTCCGGCAGCACTTATCCTATCGGTAATCCGTCATGTATCAAAATCAAAACGGATAACTGAATTTTCAGCTTGACAACTAAGATCTTTTCTAATCACCGCTTCTTAAGAAAAAATCACCTACCCTTCTCCCACACAACCTATTGAAATCTAAATTACAGCGTATCGTATGAAACAAGAAGCTCGACTTTGAAATGGAAAAAAACATAGAAGAAACGGCTAAAGGAACCTGTTCCTGGAACGAAGGACCCTGTTCCAAAAAAAAACTAGTTACACTTGTTCATTCAACAATCTGTTCCGTTCGTTTTTCTGCGGCTGCGCAATGATAATATAGAACGAGAGTCACTGTTTTTTCCCTAAAGAACGTTCCTTTTTAAGCTGCTCCTCTGACTTGGCATCTTTATTCAGACGATTTTCCCACTTCTCTGGCACCTTACAACAATATCTAATGATGATCCTTGATGTTTGGTAATCCTTTTGCCGTCATCAACCAATCGCAAGGGAGAGAAAAACACGTCATCGTTTGGTTTGGCGACAGATAAAATTTTACCTCGAAAAGAACAGTTCCTTTTGGCGAAAAGAAACAGTTCCTGTGTTTTTTCTCTTGGAACTGTTCCAGGGAACCTGTTCCTTGTTTTTCTGGCCACCCCTAGTAGTTTAGCTTCTATGTTTACACTTATTTTACTGCGAGAATGAAATCTGAAAGTTGCCAATAAAGCGATCACCGCCAAAAAACAGCATCTTTTCGCCAAAGATGTTGGATTCGAAACCATGCGGAGATAACAATGGGATGTGTCGTCTACGTATTTTAGAAAGTCAATGGTATCGATTTAATATACTCGATTACACCGTGATAAACGAGGATTTGAAATAAACATCAAATGCAAAAGTTATGTATTTTTGTCCGTAGAATCCGAATCTGCAATAAAAAATGGGGGTCATAATTTAAGATTTCAAAGTTGGACCCCCTCTGACCCCCAGGGGATCGGTTTCGAAGGTCAAATTTGGTATCACTGAGTAGCTTATTTAGAAATATTTAACTCGTATATTTACGTTTTTCAATCTCATATGTATTTCTCGAGTTATTCGGCCGTTTCCAGACTTTTCGGACACACTGTATACATATATATTATATCAATATATACATATTTTAAGCCTTCGTGAATATTTTAAAGTGTATATCTGATTTTTAAGCACAAATTAGTATTTTTATCGCGAAGTTATTTTTTATAAATAAAATAAATAAAAATAATGGAATTTTTTTAAAACAACTATCTTTAAATACCTTTTAACCTGGAAGTTAAACAAAACAGTATGCGCATCAAAACCAGTCATTCTCATCTTTTTTAATAATGTAAATACGTAGCACCTATAGTTGTAGTTCAGTCTGTCCGCCCGTCCACATATAACAACTCAAAAGCTACCCAAACGAATCGTTTGAAATTTAAAATATATAATTATTACTTAATTTTGTCGAGTCATTTCAAATTTTATGAAAATCGAATGCATAGATCAATTACGAGGACAATCAAAAGATTCCGTTACATAACGGTCAATGGGGGAAAAAGTTTCAAATTCATTTTAACTGTCTGAAATTCAAAATATATAATTATTACTTAATTTTGTTGAGTCATTTTAAATTTTATGAAAATCGGATGTATAGTTTAATTAAAGGGACAACCAAAAATATTCCATTACATTACGATCAATATGAAAAAATAGTTTCAAGTATATTTTAATGATAGTAAACTCTTTCGAATATAATAGAATTGATATGAACCTATGAAGTATATATATACTAAAATGTACAATCTGTGATGCAAAGAATATTTATCATTAAATTACAGGGCCATACAAAAGTATTCCACTATATAATACTATACAGGGAAACATTGTTTGGGGCGTGTTTTAATTATATTAAACTATGTATTTCACATTTTATGAATATGGTAAGAGATATTGCTGAAGTGTAATTAAAGTTATTTCCTGTATATTTACAGGAACATAAAAAAAGATTTCGACCACTATACTGTATCCGAAGTAATGTCTACTATAACAGCAAGATCTGAATATTTTTAAAACTTCGTTATCGTACGAACGAACCACATTTGCTACGCTTTACGTGCAATCTCCAACTTGTTTTTATTTTTTTTTCCTTCACACAGTATTTCAAAATTTCCAGACGTTTAAAATATTTTTCTCCTTCCTTCCTGCCCATGTTTCTTTGCAATGACAATAAATTAGTGTGTCGAATTTTACTTACCCACTAAACTTAAAACATTTCTTTCCCAGCTATAGTTGTTAATTGTTCATCTTGCCCCGCACCCCCGAAAAAAAAATGTGTAATAGAATAAATACAAAAAAAAAAGGACTTATTTTAGCTGCGCTATCTTTTTATTTGTGTGTGTGTCAAAATAAATAAATAAAAAAGCATTAATAATGTATTTTTAGATTATTATTTAGCCGAACTTTACTCAACAAAGATAGTCAAAGCATGAAATATTTTACCAAGATTCTTAATAAATTTTTGATGTTTTTAGAATACAACATGAATGAAGTGATAAATAAATCCGTTCATTTACATTTTATAAAAAGTGTGAATGAGTGAATTAGCGAAAAAAATTATAATTTTTGTCCATTTCAATTTTAAGATATAACAAGAATGAAAAACAAAATCCAGTTCTTTGAATTACTTAATAACGCATCAAACAAAATCACAATTACGTGTATCTGCTATGCATTATTATGGTAGAATTGCAAGTTCCACTTGCTTTCTGCCACTCAAATGGATGTTGCCACCGAGCCGCAACATAATCAAAAGGTATTGGGAGAATAACATTGAATGCTTAATCTAGTTATTCCTATATCTATGGGAACAATAAGGAAAGGGCAACTGACGTCACTGTGGGCAAAATTACTGTGGATCCGATTACTATGGTAGAATCGCAAGTTCCACTTGCTTTCTGCCACTCAAATGGATGTTGCCACCGAGCCACAACAGAATCAAAAGGTATTGGGAGAATAACATTGAATGCTTAATCTAGTTATTCCTATATCTATGGGAACAATAAGGAAAGGGCAACTGACGTCACTGTGGGCAAAATTACTGTGGATCCACAGTAATTTCCATAGAAGTTTTCCTGCCCGTCGACTCCTACTTTATACAAGAAGTCAAGGCGATCTGATTGGTCTACGTTTTGTCTGATTTGTCTGCGATTAAAAGCTCTGTTGTATGATTGGTCAACGTGGACCATGATGATTTCTGTAAGGATTGCTAAAGCAAGCATTTGTTTGTAAACATGTCCTTTCCCTTATTTCGAGATCACAGACTTCTTAGATCAGGAATGACTAGATAACGAATCCCTTTGTTCTCTTTGGGGATTCTTGAAGCATGGATCTCCAAGATTTGGCAAGATTTTCCTCGCCAAAAGTGTGTCTTTTTTTGGCAATGATCCCTTCTTGGTAATTTTCTTCTTTCATTCTCATAATAAAAGAACATAATGCAGTCGAAAATCAAAAAAAGGTTTTGGTGGCTGGTGGGAGAAATTGGTTTGGCCCTCATTCCCCACCATCACGTGATGGTGGGGAGGAGGTCCAACCTTTTGTGACTTTACGCTTCATTTGGATGGCAAAAACGATTCCTTTCCCACTGTAATTACCACAGACTTCTCGTATAAGTATTTTTACTTTGAGGTATTTACAAACTTTATTAGAGTTATTAGTGCACTTTTTTTTGTTGTGATCATTTGAGGTTATGCCGGCTCTTTGCTGCAGCACCTACTCCTCAAAGCTCTAATAATAATGCACTTTTTTGCAGTGTGCTGTAGCAAAACACACAAGGGGGGGGGGCACAATTGTTTTTTGGGGTGGTGAAAGGAGATATTGTTATTAGATATCAACGAATATGCTTTTCTTTGAAACTCTGAATTTTATATAGGGGATATGAGAAGAAAGGGAAACGAACATTTCAGCTATGGGGATTATTTGTATTACTAAATGCTTCTTTATTGTCATTACAGAACAACAAACAAAGCAATAGTTTTCTTTTTTCTTTAATATAGAAAGAAAAATAATTTAAAGATTTTAACTTTAAAACCTAATAAATTACAATTTATCCTTCTCACACTTTCCTACTCGCATACAAATATATTTGTATGGAAGGGGGAGGGGGGAGCATGAATGATTGTACGTTAAGGATAATTTAGATTATTTTTCGTGTATTAATGACTAACGGGCCTGACATTTTTTTAAATATTTTTAAAAATAAATATTTTTAAATATATGACAATTAGCAAGATAAGGAAGGGACAAAGAGAGGAGGGGATGAGAATTTCAGGAATAGGATATAAGTTATATGATTAATTATTTTTACGACTACGGAACAATAAATTGAAAAGATTTTTTATGTAAAATAAAGATTTAAAAATAGTAAACTCCTTTGTATTTCGGAAGGGGGAGGCTACAGAGGGAAGCGTAAGTTTGGAATGTTATGAAGTAATTTTAATCATTATTTATTTATTCTTATTTATCATTATTTATTTATTCTTATTTATCATTATTTATTTATTCTTATCAGAGTGGTGCAGTGGCCTATTCGATTTTCATTTGAAAAATTGAATCCTTTCAAGACTGAAAACCCAATCCGAAACCAATTTTAACCAGATATAATATAAATAAATCTGACCAGAAAACAACAAGCAGCTAAAAAAAAATAGATTTAACTCAACCTGCAACAAAAAATGTAAAAATTAACCTGACCAGTTGCAAAAAAGTAGAAGTCACCCAAATTCAACCAGCAGCAATAAAACAGTAGTCAACCCAAGCCACAATAAGAAAGTAGAAATCAACCAAACACAAACAGCAACAAAAAAGTTGGTGAACTGGATCCAATCCTGACCTACAGCAAAAAGTAGAAGTGAACCAGAATCAAACACGACTCACATCAAAAAGTAGCAGTTAACCCAAACAACAGCAAAATGTAAAAATTAACTGGACCAAAACCTGACACAAAATGAAAAAAATTAGTGCTGACCCACAATGTAAAAAAGAAAGTTCTGAATCAAGCTCTATGTCTAAGTGGAACCTCCAAATCTTTGAAATTGCTCCCTCTCTCACTTCCCCTCTCCAGATCCACCCTTGTTCAAAGTTGGTACAACTTGGACTAATTACGAGGAATCTGTCCTTTTCAAAGTCATCAGTCATATAGACTCCTCATTGCTGTTGTTTTCATTTTGATATTTATTACTGATGTGTTGCAATAAACAAAAAATGAACCAAAAAAAAGACATTTCAAAAAAGTTCCCAAGCTGTTCCGGAAAATAAAAAAAATGAAAACTCATTAATTCTGAAGTGCCCCAAAGATAAATTAATGTGATATGTGTCAAACACTTCTCCCAGTAGACGAAATACTACATAATCAGAAACTGCCACATCAAAGAAAAAAAAAATACTTAGGCCAAACATTAACAATCAGAATGACAATTCGAAATAAAGAAAATATTCTATGTCTGTTAGATCTTTAAAAATCCTAGTTATTTATTCTCATTTTCTAAAGAGAGATGAATTCTGCAAAATTATTTCTATCACAAGATAATTATAATGGCTCATTTCTTGGAGGGATGATAGTCCAAAATATAGTCAAAGAACATAAAAACAAACTCTTACAAGTAAAAAAATAATTGCTACAATAATGTTGAATTCAGGGAGCAAGGTCCATGCAACCAGGGAAAAGAGCATCAACATATTCTAATTATGATATATGGCACTAGAGCAGTTTTTATTTGGAAGATTGGAGAGAGTCAGGGATGCGACTCAGAAAATAAAAAGGAGGAAATTACACATAAAGCAAAAATTAAAGGTAATCTAAAGTAAAATGCATTGTCTTGCACAACAGTTTGCAATACGATGCAATTTCATCATCAGAAGAGTTATACAAATATATAAAAATGTTTTTTCTTAATTCCAAAGTATGTTTTATATCAAATTATGGTAACCCAGAAACTGATATACAGTAGACTCCCTCAAATCTGCACAGCTTGGGACCAGAGGTTTTGCAGATTTTAGAATTTTGCGGAATTCTGGTCATTGCTTTGTTTACATTTTTAAAAAAATAATCTGAATGTAATTAATAATGAAATCAAAAGTATAATGAATACATACAATATACTAAAATATTAAAAAAAGCAATAAACTAAAATAATAAAAATTTAGATATTTTTTTAAATGATTAAAATACTAAAAGGAAAGGTAAAATTAATAATCAATAATGTTCAATTAAATATTCATTATAAAAGAGGAAATGTTTTTCCTAAATTATTCAATGAAACTTGTCTCATAAAGGTACATTACTAATTCACATTAGGATCATAAAATAATGAAACTTTATTTCAGGTTTAACCAGACTTAATAACTAAAAAAGCTTGATTAATACATAAATATATTTGGTAAGAATGTGATAACCAATGATATTAGCAATATCTTTATTTTTTCAGGAATAAATTATTCTTTCTTCATGAAAAAATATGAATTCAATAACCTTAACAAAAATTATAAATTAAAAAATGTATAGAATTGATATAAAAGGGAAAAAAATCAATTTTTGCACTTACATCTGAACTGAATGTTTCCTTTTTTACATCCGTAAAATATGTGTGGATTTTAGAGAGTTGTGGATTTTAGGAGTGCGGATTTGAGGGAGTCTACTGTATATGTTTGGGATGAAGGCAGGGGAAAACCACAAGCTTCAGAGCCCCACCCACACGCTAACAGATTTTCAATATCTTTAATTTGTCTACTTTTTCTTTTAAATTTGTCCGGTTTCAATTTCTCTTATTTTTTTTTTCTTTTCTATTAAGAGTCTAAGGATATTCGGGTCATAAGTAAACGATTTTGGCGCTATCCGTGGTCACATACCGGCAACAGCACTGTCATGCAAGACACCAAGTCTGTTTGGGTCGTAGGTAGGGGTTGTCGACGAAGATTGGCCGCTCACTGCGGCGATCCCTACCTACGATCCGAATAGACCTAGTCTCTTGCACAACAGTGCTGTCGCCAGGAGGCGACCACAGATAGCGCCAAAATACTTTACTTACAACCCGAATATCCTTGGACTCAATAAATAAGTGAAATTGAAACCGGACAAATTTAAAAGAAAAAATAGACAAATTAAAGATATTGAAAGTCGGTTAACGGGCGGGTGGGGCTTTGAAGCTAGTGATTTCCCCCACCTTCATCCCGAACATATATGTCTTGGACGGCCGTTGGGTCAACTGACATGGTGAGTGGCCAATCTTCGTCGATGACCACTACCTATGACCCAAACAGACCTAGTTGATCGGTTCTGGAATCAGAACCGATCTAAAACTGTCTAAAATTGAGCAGATGTAAAATGGTGACACTGAAAAATATGTGTTGGTCGATATTGTGACAGTGTTAATGTGATAAGTCTTTGAAGAGACATTTTAATTGGAATAAAAAAAACTAACGTTTATTTAAATAAATTCAATGCATGTTTAAATAAAAATTATATAAGATGACAACAAACAAAAACAAATTATATCTGATAAATTTAAACCCAAAATAAAAACGTAAATTTATGTTGCGTAAATGTTTTAAATCAAAATAAACATTTTAATACAACCAAATTATACAGTATGACAACAAGCAATGACTACTAGGTGGCAAATCAAACAAGTACTCACGGGCAACCATCGGAAAATGTCAGCCACTGGAAAATTTAACTTCTACTTGGACATCATTGGAAAAATAAATATTGACAAAGTCTCACAAAAGAGAACGAATATCTGGTTGAATATGAAATGATTCACCGGGGAAAGAAAATAACATAACTGAAGATCAACCAACTTTCATAATGAAGATTTCACTTATTCAAATAAAACTGTAAAGTTCATTAAAATAGTAAAATGGTAAAATTAAAATGTTTACAGCATATTCCAGTCAAAACAAAACAGCCCTTTAAATGCACCGCTGAGCATTGATGAAAGAAACGTGAAATGCCCCCTCTGCATTTCGCCGAGTGGAGCTAACACGCTCCTGACTTACGAAGAAAGAGATGTAACAACTAACAGATTACAAGTTGCAATCGGCGAGACTACGTCAAAAACTGTGCGATAATTTAATCGAAACAGAAGCAAAACGAATACGGGACCAATTTGAAACATACAATAGACTATAGAACAGATAAACAAATGGATAATAGATAAGGAATTGGAGAATTGGAAAACCATGAAAAACTAAGACTGGAATAAAAGAAAACCTGTAAGTCATGCTGTATTACAATATTATTACAATATATATATATGTTTATGAGTTGTTAAGGAAGTATGGCTAACACTAGTCTCTTGAGCGACAGTGCTGTCGCCGGGAGGCGAGCACGGGTAACGCCAAAATCCTTTACTTATGACATGAATATCCTTGGACTCTTAATAGAAAAGAAAAAAAAATAAGAGAAATTGAAACCGGACAAATTTAAAAGAAAAAGTAGACAAAGATATTGAAAGTCAGTTAGTGGGCGGGTGGGGCTCTGAAGCTAGCGATTTTCCCCTGCCTTCATCCCAAACATATATGTCCATAGCATTGAGCTTTATGAGGAATGTTATTTCGCATCATTTTAAATCAATTAAAGTTAACCAACAATCCAGATTATTCCAAGAGCAAAGAGTGAAAACTTGTTGGGTTTTTCATAACTGTTTGAAGAAAATCCCCACTCCATTTCATGAAAATCGCTATTCTATTTTGAGTGAGTTTGACAAAAATTGCTGTTATATTTTGTGATCATTTAATGAAAATTGTCTTTTATTTCACAATTGTTTAACAAAATTTTCATTTTGTTTCATGATCGTTTGACGAAAATTCTAGTATTTCATGATCTTGGACAAAAATTGCCATTTTATTTCAATATCATTTATTGAAAATAGCCGTTTTATTTTGTGATCTTTTGACAAAAATCACTGTTTCATTTCACGATCATTTAACAAGCAATGGCTTTTTATTTCATGATCAATGGACAAAAAAAAACACCGTTTTATTTCATGATTGTTTGACGAAAATCACTACTTTATTTCACAATTGCATGATGAAAATCATCATTTTATTCCGCGATCATTTGAGGAAAATTGTGTTTTTTTCACAATCATTTGATGAAAATCAAAGTTTTATTTCACAATATTTGATGAAAATCCCCATTTTATTTTGCAATTGTTTAACAAAAATTGCTGTTTTATTTCATGATTGTTTGATGAAAATAGCCATTTTATTTCGCAATCGTTTAACAAAAATCAGCTTTTTATTTTGCAATTATTTGATGAAAACCAATGTTATATTTTGTGATTTTTTGACAAAAATCTGTTATATTTCGTAATAGTTTGATAAATATCACGAATTTGTAAAGATTAAAAAAAAAAAGCGGAAATCAGCTATTTGGTGGAAAAGTGGCATCCCTGGGGAGTTGAGGCAGATGACCATAACTTTCTAACAGAAATTGGACTCCCTCTTTGTGTGTGTCTGTTGACCTCATTTCAGCCTTCAAGTGATATTGGTGAGACTTGATAAAAGTAAACACCAAAAGATAGCAGTAATGCTCTGTTTTTTTTCTATTAACTTCTGGGTAGAGGGAATTCGAAATATTAATAATCACAGAAACACCACTTGTGGTTAATATACAATAACAGGGGTTTTGATCAGTGTTGGGCACGTTCACAAAATAAACGAACTAACTCAAACTCACGTTCAATTTCTGAAAAGTGATTTAAGTTCACGTTCAAATTAAAAAATTTTCAAACGAACTCGCTCAAACCAAACTCATTTGTAAAAGTGAACGAAGTTCACTAAAAAGTTCACTTTTTTTAATGTTTGGATATTATTGTCCAAATTTACAAAATTTTGTGAACTAATCATTTTATTATTCAATATGTAAGATAGAGGTATGCACGGACGGAAATTTCCGGGCCCGATCGACAGAAAAAAAATGTCTGGCCCGATATTAAAATAAAAATTTCGGCCCGAGCCCAGCTCGGCTCGTAGAGAAAATTTAGTGGCCCGACCTGGCCTGATATAACAGCTAAAATCAAGGCCCGAGCTTGGCCCGGCCCGGAAAAAAAGTTGAAATTTCGCAACGAACCCGGCCCGACCCCGAGTACATTTATACAGGACATTGATATTTACCCTTACAGAAGAGTTCTGCCAAAAAAACTTACCTTAGTCTGTTTATAATCTCCATCTATGCAGAAGTGCCGTAGGCTGCGATGTTTATGCTTTCTTTTAAAATCTTTCCGATTTAGACATATTTCTGCCTTACAGAGCACCTTGTATAGAGAGTTTACTGTATACAGTCGGCTCTCGTTAATTCGAACTCGTCGGGACCACAAGAAATGTTCGAATTATGGAAAATATGAAATGAAAACATGATTAATATGGTACTATTACAAAGGAATCAATGTTATAGAGTTTTTTTTAATTTATTTCATCTGTTATCATTAAAAAATATGACTTAATATTAAATTAGAATGTATAAATACATAAACTAGTTAAAGGATTAGAAACAAGCACAATGGAAGAAAAATTTGAAGTGTCACTGATGGACAGACGGGACACTGAAAATGGATATTAAATGCATTGGATTATATGTATACTTGTTCGAAACAATTTCCCCAAAAATCAAAGAAAGAAAGTCATTCAAATGATCTGAAATCCATAAGACAGAAGAGAAAAATGAAAAATCGAAATTCTCCTTAGTTTGAATTAAATGAAGTCAAGAGAAAATGAGTTCGAATTAATGAAAATTTTTAACGTTATTCTGCCATTGAAAATTTCGGGACTTCACATTTAGTTTGAATTAAGCGAAGATTCGAATTATCCGATTTCGAATTAATGAGAGTCGACTGTATATCTATTTTCGGCGAAATTGTATACAGCCCCCAGGTCTGGTTTGGCGCAACCTGAGTCTGCAGAAGAAATAAGACTAGGATACTACCCAGAGAAGTGATATCTAGACTTAACCCGTCCTGAGGCTCGTGTAGGCCTCTAACTGGCATTTGAAAGAGGGAAAAAGTGTACTAAGGTCTGGAAAATTTTTTAATAAATTTAGAAGAAATTGAACGTAAATTTTGTTCAAACTCGTCCATTTTTTGAGTTTCCGTTCAGTTCAAACTTGTTTATAAAATAGTGAGCGAAGTTCAGTTCAAAGTTTACAAATAGTGAGCGAAACTCGTGAGTTTTCGTTCAGTGAGCGCGTTCATACCCAACACTGGTTTTGATATTGAGAACAAGTTTTGTTTTCCATCCCACATTTTTTGTTTCTCCTGCTTTTTGTGTTTTGTAATGTCTCAATTTTCAAAACTGATAACCAAATTTCAAATTTTCAGAAAAAAACGCCTAAAATTTTACTGAGAATCATTTTCAGTAAAAGTATTCTAATTAAAAAAAAAAAAAAAAGGCTATTTTTAAAGTTCATCCTCAAATGTTAAATGCAAAAAAAAAAAAATATTGAAATGCAAATGAAATATTAAAAAAAAAATTCTCTCATAGGATTAACATTAGCAATTGGGTGTTTCTGCAGAATGAAGTGGACCCTTAGTGTTTATATTTGTAAATTTAAAAATAATTAGAGAAAAAAATTCTACTAAAAAGTGTAAACGATGCTTTGGTACACAAACAAATGTTAATCAGATAAAATATAAGTTTATTGAACAGCTCTTCTAAAACATACAAAATAAATAACTCATTAAAAGCTTTAATATACATCACACATATGCAGTTTAGAAGATGTGACATAATTAGGAATACTGCTTTACAACTTTTCATCATACCAAAGTAACACAAAGAGGCACACTTATCAGTAATATACAATACTCATACATACATATGCACGCATACACACATAGTTAAGTATGCATATATGCAGCCTTACAGTTGTAAATGTAAATTTTTTTTTTTACACAATAGAAAAAAAAAAAAGCAATATTTAACCACATTGTGGCATAAATTACTCAATATAATACAGGTAAGCAGCACAATAGAGGTACTAATTTTGTTCAGCTGCATTTTTTATTTATTTAACATCTTAAATTGCGTAGAAAATAGTTCTAGATGATCTAAATCTAAAAACTGTGAACAAAATTACTGATAAATCCTGAAGATGGTTATTTACAGACATACTAAAAATACTTTCTTTTATAATACATGATATATGTTGTTAAGCAACTATTTAATTCTTTTTCGATAAATAAATTTTCAAATGAGCTCCTTTGTGTGTCTCAAATTAGTTTTTTTTTTGAATTTGAGAAAATTGTTAATGACATTTATGCGAGTAAAAAACTAACACTTTATACAATTTGATTCTTGCAAAAACAAATAACATATGTACAAAGAGACTTAGCAAAGTAAACAATGAAAATACAATAAATTGCACAAAAAAGTTAATAATCTGTCAAATTTATTAATATGTACATGCATACATAACTTACTCATAAAATACTTTAAAGGTTATAAAAGCAACAAAATAAAAACTTATAGCCACTTTCTACAAAATCTTGCTAAAAAATATCCCCTGTAAAAAACTCTTAAGAGATTTATTTAATGCAGATTATTTCCCTAAAAAGCAAAAATGAAATAAATTCACTTTTTTTTTAATAAACACATATACTATTAAATTATTTATTCATTTACTCTAAGAGATTTTTAAGTAGTAGGTTCGATACAAAAAACTGCACTTAAATGCAAAGTATATATGTATATATCAAATGGTATATTATATACATTCTTTGAATTTAAGTGCAGTTATTTATATACAGTAGACTCCCTCAAATCCGCAAAGCTTGGGACCAGAGGTTGTGTGGATTTCAGAATTTTGCGGATTTCTGGTCACTGCTTTGTTTACATTTTTTAACCAGTAGTTTCAATGCAATTAATAACGCAATCAGAACTATAATGAATGCTTACAATATAATAAAATATAAAAAAAGTAATGAACTAAAATAATAAAAATTTAGATAATTTTTAAAATGATTAAAGTACTAACAGCAAAGGTCAAGTTAATAATCAATAGTGTATGATTAAACATTCATTATAAAAATTAAAAGTATTTTTCCAAAATTATTCAACAAAACTTGCCTCATAAAAGTACATTACTAATTCACATCAAAATTTTTATTTTTTATTTTTTGAAGTTTAGCCAGGATGAATGACCAAAAAAATCTTGATTAATGCATTAATATATTTGGTAAGAAGATTGTGATTACCAGTGATATCAGCAATATCTTGAATTTTTCCCCCAAAAATTTATTCTTCCTTCATGAAAATAACATGAATAGAGTATTATTAAGAAAATTACAAAATAAAAAAATATATGGAATTGATAGAAAACTAAAAAAAATCAAATTTTGTCCGAATATCTGAACTGAAAGTTTCATTGTTTACATCCATAAAATATGTGCGGATTTTAGAGAGTTGCGGATTTGAGGGAGTCTACTATATTATATATATAATACACATACAATACTTTGAAGCATCCTCACTTGTTTACTTTTAATGAAGTAATTGCATATTATTTACTCAGCTAATTGAAATAACATTTTAAGATTAAAATAATTTATAACTTATTAATACCTGATACAAAGTTAAATTTTGGTATCATCAGTTTTGGTTAAAAATGAAATGTATTGAACAATTGTTTTCAATAATAATAATAATAAAAAATAAATAAAAATAAATACAAAAATGCATAATCATTTATATGCATGTACATATAAACATGAAGCAAAAATAAATTCCTTTGAGTATTGAAAACTATAAGCTTTCTGACATGCACAATTATATTTTAAAAAATGGTAAAAACAAACGCCACTCTTTGGATCAGACTATTAACAGGCATACAGTTAAAAATCAAGACAGCAGAACAGATAAAATAGTTACTGGATCAAACAATATTTAATAAAATATGTTAAAAACAAAGACAGAAAATAAAAAGATATTTCAGACATTATACAGTGATTCGAAAAGCTTATTTACAATCAAATTAAGAATAATCATGAGTTTTATTTATTTATTTGCTATTATTTTGGTTTGGGGACATAAGCCTGATGTTGTATATAGATCTTTAACTATAGTTAAATATGCCAGAACCAACTTTATTCACGGCTATCATGAAAGCTATATCACAGCCACCAAAGATGTGAGGCACACTGCTGTAATATAGAAGCATCTCTAACCTATAAGTAGGTTTACAGAAAAGGATTATTTGCTTGAGGACTGGAGGAAAAAGTTGATACAGCAGGAATTCCCATTGGAATACCAGAGGCAGGCATAACTGGCACAGGTGGAACTACAACTCCAGATGGAATTGGTGGAATAATTTGCATTTGAGCCCTAAGTTGATTTATTGTAGGTGGAGGTGGCCTCATTGCTTGAAAAGGATTATTTACAGGCGGTGGAATACCAAATGGATTTCCAGATCCAGGCTCTAAAAGAAAAGGGAAGAACATTTAAAATTACAAGATAAATTATCTTTATAATTCTTGAAAAGTAAGTTATATCATTGTGCGCGCGGAAGCGTGCAACAATAATATGATTGAGCGATAATGCTTAAGCATAGGAAGCCGCAAAAACACGGATTTTTCAATTTTTCTTTTTGCAATAACTAACTAAATACTTATCCAACTTTGATGATTTTTTTTTTTAAATGTTCGTCTGACCAAGAAGCACAACATAGCACAAAAATTATATTTTTTAATGGCATACTGTAGGTGTACTGTAGAGTATTCTGAAAATCGGACAAAAATTTTGTGTCACAGCACTTTTCTCGAAAACTACTAAAGATAAAAACTTAATTTTTTTTTTAAACAAAAGACAAACTTTTTATCCCGGGGTAGTCATCGAGAAAACGTTATTTCGCTGGGCGGTTTTTCTGAAATTGTGTATTTTCCAAACTTGGTCATAATTGGGTATATCCAACGTTCTATTGCAGATACAATGTTGCAGTAAAGTTTATTTTAAAGATTTTGCGATGCTAATTAATCCTGCAAAAATTCATAGCTTTACGTTAAACAGTTTTTTTACAAGATGAAATAAAAGAATAGCAGTCATCAATGTAAGGTACTTCTGATCATCGGAGAGAAAAACCAGTTACACCATTCGATTAAGCATAAAAAAATACAGAATGCTTTTTTTCCTCTTATTTTTAACTTAATTTTTTAACGAATTATGAATTTTTTTGAAATTTTTGACATGCTGATTTTTGTCATTTTTTAATGAATCATTTACTGAATAATTATGCACGGTGTCTGGCCCTGGTGGCTGTCAAATTTGATTTTTAATTTTAAATTAGGCAGTTTTTTGCACCATGCCAAATTTATATTTTATCCATTTTTTTCATTTATTTATATTTTGTTTTTAGCACAATGGCAAAAATGCCTGGCATACCTGTCAAATATTGGGGCCCTGTACTTTAACAAAGTGTATTTACTATAAGTATATACTGTATTTATTCTAATAGAATGCGCCCTCTAATAGAGCGCGTCTTCTAATAAAGTGCGCACCTTGGTGCTGATTGAAAAAATAAATATACGGAAACGATATAGTAGATAAGTAGAAAACGATTACTTAAATGCATTATCGAGGATTTTCATCGATCAAAATAGAGATATTCTATCAAAGAGATGGAGTGGCGATGCAGCAAAAGTTTCAAATTTTGAACAATGTACCTCTCCTGTAAACTATAGCGCCAAGGATATGCACACTGTTAAAAATCTGCTGCATTTTGCTGCAACGCACTCCCCTGCTTGTATAGAAAACGGTTACTTGGCCGTGAAATGGCGCTTTTTCATTGGTTGGAACAGAGATATTATATACAAGTGGTGGAGGGCGTTGCAGCAAAATGCAGCAGATTTTTAACAGTGCACTGTTAAAAATTTGACCCATTTGCTGCAGTCACTCCACAGCTTTTATAGAATATCTCTTTATGGCCAATGAGAATGCTCCATGACACAGTAAAGCAATCGTTTCCTATAAAAGCGGTGGAGTGACGCTGCACCAAATCGGTCAATTTTTTTAACTGTGTATAGTGTAAAAATTGGCTACACTGTTAAAAATTTTATCCATTTTCTGCATCGCCACTCCACCACTTTTATGGAAAACAGTTGTTTTACAGTGTTATGGAGCATTCTCATTGGTCATAAAAGAGGTTTCTATAAAAACTGTGGAGTGACGCTGCAGAAAATGGGTCAAATTGTAAACAGTGTATAGTGTACAAATTGGCTTCAACTGTTAAAAATTTGACCCATTTGCTGCATCGTCACTCCACCGCTTTTATAGAAAACGGTTATTTTACTGTGTTATGGAGCATTCTCATTGGTCATAAAAGAGGTATTCTATAAAAGCTGTGGAGTGACGCTGCAGCAAATGGGTCCAATTTTTAACGGTGTACTTCAGTAATACTTAAAAAATGCGCTAAAATATTGTATTCCTTAAATATGCAACGATGCTGATGAAATCTAAAGATAACAGTGACATCTGCATTTTTTTCTAAAACTGCGCAACTTTTGCTAATCTAAACAATGTATTAGGAAATCCTGCAGATGTTGCTGCGATTGATACTTTAGATTTCAGTACCATCGTTGCACATTTAACCTTTTGAGTTCTGATGTTAGAATTTTCTACTACATAATTTTAATTCTGAATTGTCACAACGGCACCAGAAAATTCGACCAGATTTATTTGAAAAAGGTTTAATGCATTTTTTCGTGTATATCTTTAACATGTTTTTTCTTTTAGAATTACTGATGCGAATGTCACATTTGGAATTTTGAAGAAATTTACACCAGAGCGCAAAGGGTTAAAGAATAAAAAATTTTATTGCTGTTTGCATACACTGTAAAAATTTTGACCTTTTTGCTGCATCCTCACTCCATCGCTTTTATAGATTATTTCTGTTTTGACCAATGAAAATGCTCCAGAATACGGCAAAGTAATCGTTTCCTATGATGATAATTTTCTGTCAGTCTTCTTTGACTGATTACTGCACTGTCTCTTTGATAGTGCTTATCTGAGGGAATTTCAAATATACGTTGCATCAAAGTCAACCCACTTTTTAGAATACCAGACGAAGAGTATCCAATGTCTGAATGTTCAAAAAGACTATCCTTTTTTTTTGTATAAAAAAGAAATCTTTCATTAAAAGAAGGTAAGCAGTAAAAATGCAATACATTTAAAAAATACGGATTAAGAAAAAAAAGAAGCATGGTTTTTGTATCAAACTTTACTCTTGCATAAAAAAAGTTCCTGTTTTTGGCAAAAATAATGGATATTTGAATGAAAAATCTATTCTTTGAAAGGATTTATTATTTTATTCACTTTAGTAAAAAACCGATTATTATTATTTTTTTTTTTTTGAAAACCACCGTAGAATTTTGGTATAGAAAAACCTGTTTAAAAAGTTTTTTAAATTTGTAACACCAGAGTATTAGAGTATGTAGCATTTTTTAATTTCAATACAAATAAGATTTTGTTTTCTATATATAAAATACAAAACAAGTTGTGCAGTATCCCTATGGAATATGGAAAAATAGAAGGACTAGTGAAAAATGCTCCAAGAGGCAGTGCAAAAGCAGAATATGATTTTAATTGAGCATTAAAACGTAATGGACAAGTTTATTTTTTGGAAAAAGTACACAAACATTTAAAAGTAATGAACAAGTTTATTTTATTGAAAAAATGCCCAATCATTTAAAAGTGATGGACAAGACTTGAAACTGAGTCAAGAACTAGTAAATAATTTCCTCAAGACTTGAAAATGGCTGATCATGCTCTTATGTGACAAGCATATTCAACATCCTTTTTTTTATCCCTGTCTATCTTAGTATTGACACGTTATCAGAATATAACACTGTGCTCTATAAAAGCTGAACTTTCAGAGCAAGTTTTTGATGAAGTAGCTAAATTTACCACATGCTGCTCCTTAACAATTTACTTGTGAAGTAGTAACTCTTATGGCAATTTTATTATGTCCAAGTACATAAAAAAATGGAAAAGCAGTTGCTGTTTGGTTGTACATGTTACGTGCTTATCAGGTATTCTAACTTTATTAAAATAAAAATTTGCTTGAAATATACAGTGCTTTTGATAAACTTATTGATTACTTATGAAAATATAAAAATTTTAGCACTATTTTATCTTTTGCTAATAAAAATCTGCTTAAAAATTTTTAGAAAAAAGATTGGATAGAAAAACTGTTTTTTAGTGATAAGATTGCGTGCAAAAAATGGTTGTGATAAGAGTAAATACAGTGCAAAGCAGTAATATCAAGGCTTTGTTAAAGAGGGGCCAGGATGTGTTTAATATAGATACTGTATCTAATACTTGTGAAAACTGAGTTTTTCTAAAGCACAATGTTAGATTCTGCCAACATGCCTATACTAAGATAGACAGGGATAAAAAAAGGACGTTGAATATGCTTGTTACATAAGAGCATGATCAGCCATTTTCAAGTCTTGAGGAAATTATTTACTAGTTCTTGACTCAGTTTCAAGTCTTGTCCATCACTTTTAAATGCTTGGGCATTTTTTCAATAAAATAAACTTGTTCATTACTTTTAAATGTTTGTGTACTTTTTCCAAAAAATAAACTTGTCCATTACTTTTTAATGCTCAATTAAAATCATATTCTGCTTTTGCACTGCTCCTTGGAGCATTTTTCACTAGTTACATAATGTTCCAGAGCAACTATTTAAAAAGTAACATTATTAGACTGGATAAATAGCAACTTATTGAAAAACACAAAAATTAACGTCTGAATTTAATTATTGAATAAAGATACGTATACAGGGTGATTCTAAATTGTTTTTATAAAAAAGCGAGGTGAAAGTGCACATCAAGACAAAAAATATTAAATAGGAATCTAAGGGTCCCAAACGTTTTCCGAAGGAGATAGCCATCATTAAAGTTTAGTGTCCAAAATTTCAAATAATCATAAAAAACTAGCGAGCTATGCCCGCTAGCTGGGCCACTTTTTCCAAACAAACCTCGGTATTAAGAAGTATATAATAAGCAAAAAAAATTCATTTAATAAGCAAGTCTTGGTGTTCGAATCCTCAAGCACAAAAAAAGTAAATTAAAGAGCCATGGTCCTGTTAAAAATATGTGATTTCTCACTGTGGGCCATGTGCACTTGAAAAAAAAAGATTGTGGATCAGAGCTATGGTCGCTTCGCGCCCATAGTCCTGTTAAAAATATTTGGTTTTGCACGGTGGGCACTACGCGCCCATAAGACATTTTTTCGTATTTTTTAGTTCATCAGAAGCAGATTTTTATGCAGATTCTGAATATGTAATCAGTTTTTTCCTACTTTAAAAACTGTCTGCATGATGGTTTAAGAAAAAACGTGCAAAAAAAAAGTTTCGATAGTCCTGTTTTATTTTTAAGTTCAATATTTTAGCGAAAACTACGGTAAATATTCTACGGCAAGTCAAAAAAATTGATGCGGAAAAAAATGCAATTAGCGTCGGTAGAAAAAGCGGTTTTCAGCTGTTTATTCTTTTAGCCAAAAGGGAAAAGTTCAGGTTCTTCACTGCAAGGTGGCGCAGTGTTCTGCCTCAGAGCTCCGTTTGAGCTCTGTTTGGGAAATTAGATGTTTTCCGTTCCGATTCCCGACTGGTTTTTAATTCAAAACTTTTTTAATTTTGGTCACACGGACTCGAAAATGCCCGAAATGACTTCCCCAGAATTTTTCCAATCGAAAGACACCTCTCGCGACTTCCAACTCGCCCGCGTTGCGAATTGTAATCGGCTTCAAGCAGACAGACAGACAGAGACGCACGGATTTTATTAGTATAGATGAAAAAATTGGTGGATTGATTTGCAGTTTTCATTAAACTATTCTTTATGCCAGTATTTTCTTGAAAATAAATTATAAAGATAAATTTTTAAAAATGCTGATAGAGGGCACTTTAGACTTTGGAGTAACAAACAACTATTTTTAACCGTTATTTTTTGTATTTCATTAAATGTTTTCAAAAGCTTAGACTTAAACTTAATTTTGAGCTCAAAATCTGATTTACTGGGAATGGTTATAGTAGCGCTATAGTTGAGCTACTTAAAGTAGCTCAAATTGAACTGTGTTCAGGAGTTGAAATTTGGAACACGCCCCTTCTCCTGAAAAATTGGTCAATTCGTTTGTAGTTTTTACTATCATTATTCTTTATTTCAGTATTTTCTTGAAAATAAATTTTAAAGATAAAGTTAAGAAAATACTGACCAATTTTAATGAGGTTCCAAATTTCGACTCCTGAACACAATTCAGTTTTAGCTACTTAACCATTCCCAGCGATTCAGATTTTGAGCTCAAAATTTAAGTACAGTACACTCCCTCAAATCCGCACTCCTAAAATCTGCAACTCTCTAAAATCCGCACATAATTTACGGATGTAAACAATGAAACATTCAGTTCAGATGTAAGTGCAAAATGACTTTTTTAGTTTTATACCAATTCCATACATTTTTTAATTTGAAAATTTTGTTAATGTTATTGTATTCATGTTTTTTCATGAAGAAAGAATAATTTATTGCTGAAAAAATCAAGATATTGCTGATATCATTGGTAATCACAATCTTACCAAACATATTTATGCACTGATCGAGCTTTTTTAGTTATTAGTCTGGCTAAAGCTGAAATAAAGCCTAGTTATTTTATGATCCTGATGTGAATTAGTAATGTACCTTTATGAGGCAAGTTTCATTGAATAATTTAGGAAAAACCCATTTAATCTTTACAATGAATATTTAATTGTACATTATTGATCAGTAACTTGACCTTTGATTTTAATATTTTAATAATTAAAAAAATTATCTAAATTTTTATTATTTTAGTTCATTACATATTTTAATATTTTAGTATATTGTAAGTATTCAATATACTTTTGATTTCATTATTAATTACACTAATTACTTTAAAAAAAATATAAACAAAGCAATGACCAGAAATCCACAAAATTCTAAAATCCGCACAACCTCTGGTCCCAAGCATTGCGGATTTGAGGGAGTCTACTGTATTTAAATCTAAGCTTTAGAAAGCATTTAATGAGATACAAAAAATAACAGTAAAAAATAGTTGTTTATTACTCCAAAGTCTAAAGCACCCTCTATCAGTATTTTTTTAAATTTTATCTTTAAAATTTATTTCCAAGAAAATACTGATTTAAAGAGTAGTTTTAGCGAAAACCACAAACGAATCGACCAATTTTTCTGTATTTTATAATAATTTGAAATTTGACCCCCCCCCCTCCTCTCTGAACACAGTTCAGTATACGTTATTTAAAAACCCAACTATTCAGATTTTTAACTCAAAATTTAAGTCTAAGCTTCCGAAAACATTTAATGAGAAACAAAAAAATAGTTGTCTGTTACTTCAAAGTTTAAAGTGCCCTCTATCAATATTTTTTGAAATTTATAATTTATTTTTAAGAAATACTGACATAAAGAATAGTTTTAGTGAAAACCGCAAATCAATCAACCAATTTTTCTGTTTATTTGAAATTTTGGACCCTTGGTTTCCTATTTAATATTATTTGTCTTGATCTGTACCATCAATAGCTTCCATTATAAATTAATTTTATGACAACTTCCTAAAAATCTAAATATAAAATTCTAAATGACCTTAAAAAAAAATTTTTTTTTTTCGACATAATGCAAGCATGTGCATAGAATTGTAAAAAAGAAATAAATAAAAGGAATCAATTATATAAAAGAATTAGACGTAAGTATGGATATCCATTTTTTTACTAAAGAAATTGCAATACTTAACCATGGTTTTTTTAATAACAAAACAATAACACTAGATATTATATATTACTTACCTTAATCAATTAATATTATAATCAAAGAATGAGGGAAAAAAACATGTGCAATAATATAAATAAATAAAATAGTGTACATTTGTGAGCTCACATATAATAAATTAAACATTCCTTTAATCATAAATCACTGTACCACCCCTTGAGTATAAATCATGTAGTAGATGTCGAATAAATTCACGCAATCACTCCTCAGATCATAATCACAGAACAAAAACTGCTGTCACATATTCTCTTTTTGAAACGCAAAAGAAGAAAAAAAATCATAGATCACAAACATCTTGAGTATCAGTATCAGCCGGTCAGAGTGCTTTGACTGAAATGATTTATGGCACTATGGAGGATGAACGAGCACACAGCAGCATGCCCCGTTCAGGCAGAAATCTCGCTCCGGTAAGGTTTGAAGAATGGCAGAAAAACAGCATCCCAGTATTTCATGATACTACACACTTTTTGGATGAAAATTCACGAATCCTGTGTTTAGAATAAGGCAAGGCCCGACAAATGGTAGAAGAATAGCATCTCAGTATTCCAATCAGACTTTGAGTAATCGTAGTCGATTATAATCGATTACAAAAACCGTGTAATTGCACTGTAATCGTAATCATAGATTTTGGTTTTTGAAATAATCGCAATATAATCATAATCAAGAGATTTCATCTCGATTATAATCATAATCTAATCGTAATCGAACCCTAATGTAATCGTAATCTCACATAAATATACGATTGCGTCTTCTTTTTTCCCTTCCTTTCTCTTCCAAACCAAAAATTAATTGGTTGGTTTGCTAAACATTGTACCACCGGAAAAGGACGTTTTCATCTTATTAAATGGCCTCTAAAGTAGGAGTGTGAAGGTCAGAGGTCATAAGAAGGGACAGAGATAACCTTTAATGGGGTAAAAGTGAAACAGAATGTATACCGCACACTGTAATGGGATATAGGAAGAGTATTTGACTTGAGTTTGTCAAAGATATGGGAATTGAGAAAATAGGTATGGGGTCATTGACTGGAAATAGTGAAGGATAAAAAGTAAAAAAGGAAAGAAAGAAAATTATTTTATTTATGGTTTTACTATTGACACTTATATTGAACATTATATTCTGCATTCCCATGCCCCTTAAATTCTGTACTACCAGAAGACTGTTTTTTTCTTCCTTTAAACGTTCTTGTTCAGAGTCATAGCCCGGGGGGGGGGGGGGCTTCTTCATACATTAAAATCAAAAAGTTGTTTTCACCTTGAATAATAGCTGGAAATTCTCTGATTAGACAAGGCAAAGAAAACTTTATAAAATTAGTGGTACCAGTGCATCTGCATTCCCCCCCCCCCATCTGTCTACGCCGCTGTTCATGTAATTGAAATTTATTTTAAAATTTATGAAATTTGAAAATCAGGAATATCAGTACATTTTTTTAGTTTGTATTTCTTCATTTTTCTCCGAAAGCAATGTAATTATTAAAGGGCTACTTTAGTCATCCGAAAACACCCCTTCGCTAATGTTAATATTATGAGAAAAAAAATTACGATCACTTGCATTTTAATATTTTTAAATGTTTTTCTCATTGAGCAACTAAAGTCAATCTGTATGTTTTTTTTTTTTTTTTTTTTAATGAGTATATTTACATTTTTCAAAACCGGTTCCTAAAGTAAAAACATCTTAAAGGTGTTGTTAACTGCTCTGCTCAGCAAGCGCAAAACATTTTGACACATTTACAAATTCATTTTTTAATGGAAAGATAAAAAATTGGAAGGCCTGACTATGGAAGCAAATTCGAATCGAACTGAATTTTCCGTTTTGTGATAATTAAATTACCAACCGAATTATGAGCTATTTTGGTCACGTGATCTCGCAATTTTCGCCCTTTCATTGACTGGTTTTTCTGCTTTCGCCGGTAAAATGCGTTCAAAATGTCAACTTTGATGGCTTGTTCTATGCATTTGCAAAAAAAAAAAAAAAAAAAAAAAATTAGAGTGCAATTAGACAGTTTCTGAATACCAACACCTGCTAATTTCATGCATTTTCGAACAAAAATAAATTAAAACTTATGTCGCAAAGTTTACCTTTTTGATTTAAAAACACCCATAATAAAAAGAATGCATACAAAATAAAAAAAAAAGTAGAAAACGGTCTTTATATACATCAATCTGAGCTAAACAATGCAGAAAGAAAAAAAACGTTTAAAAGACTAAAATGCGAGCAAGATATCAAAAAAAATTTCTTCCAAAGGATTAACATTAGTGAATGGGTGTGTTTGCCTTACTGAAGTAGCTTCTGTATGCTATGCACTGCATATTAAAAGGCACACATAGAAATTGACAAAAAGAAGAAAATTGAATGTTTTATAATGTGAATGAGAAGGTTCAAAACAACACCTGACTTCTTTAAAGAGGTATTTTCCCAATATCTCGAATAATAATATGAAAAAAAATGTGATTAAGCTGAATTTTTCTTAGGGAATTCATAAAGTTAAATCATCAAAATTCAATAAAAATAATAATAACTACAAAACACGGGAGATTTGAAGTGGTTATAAAATGTATTATAAAATGTGAATATTGCATATAGATAGTAAAACAATGAATTCGAAACAAGAGTTGTTCATAATAGAACTTTGCACAACTCGGGTTAAACCAAATCAATGTCCTAGAATTTTATTTTTAGTCAATCCAAAACCCGAGTCAAATTCAACATACTTCCACTCGAAACCGATTCAGACTGACTCTTTAATTTAATGCAATTATAATATTAGCCTATAAGAAACTAATAAGAAACTCTAATAAGAAATTACTCTAATAAGATACTGTAATTAATTACTCTAATAAGAAATTTATCCTTTTATAAAGGAAGAAATTTATGCTATATTGCATACATACATAAATATAATATACCTTAATATTTAATAATGCAATTTTTTCTCCGGAAAAATATTTCCGACTGTTTTGTGAGGGTAAATCCTAATTTAACCCTTAACTGCTGTGACAAAAATTGTCGCATAACTACTGAGCGCGGTCTGTCAGACCGCTTAATCTAAAGATGAATAAAGTGTTAAATTAACTCTCAGAATACCATTTTTGTATTAAACTTTATGTTTAGGACAATTATAAATAAAATTCAGTTATTGTAAAGTCTCTAGAGATAGTAAGGGTTCCAAACGAAACAAAACTTGACCAGTATCTAAAGTTAAACTAAAAACTAGTTGGATGTGCCAATCCCAAAACTTTCTTCGATCTCATACATACATTTTAATATTAAAAATATTTTTAAAAAAAGTTACTCATTTTAATGCTTTAATAATTTTAATTCAATACCCTACCAACTTTGATTTTCATCTTAAATCTCTGCTTCAATCAATTAATCGGAGTAAAAACGAATTTCCGTCTCTGCACGAGCCGATGGACAATAGAATGATAGGCAGATTTTTTTTTTCAAATTCAGGGAGGACCTACTTGCCTTACCAAAAAATAATCATATACAAAATGTTTAGTCCAGTTCTAGAACTAACTTCATACACTTTTATGTGGTGCAATATTGAAAATGGCATAAAATTCGGTATTGCAGTGCCCCCTTCCGGCAGATTTTTTTCAAATTCAGGGAGGACTAACTAGCCTTAGTCATACACATACACAAAAAATTTGGTTCAATTCGATGCATAACCTCATATACTTTTGGTCGGTACAATATTGAAAATGGCACAACAATCCTGATTGCAGTGCCCCCTTCTGGCGGATTATTTTCAAATTCAAGGAGGACCAACTAGCCATAGTCACACACACACACAAAATTTTGTTCAATTCGATGCAAAATTTCATATACTTTTGGTCGGTATAATACTGAAAGTGGCACAAAAATCGTGATTGCAGCGCCCCCTTCTAGCGGAATATTTCAAAACTGAAAGAGGACTTGCTTGCCACAGCCAAAAACACTCACAAAAAATTTGGTTCAATTCTATGCATAACTTCATACACCTTTTGATGGTGGAATGACGACATACACACAGACAGACAGACATTAACATGTTTTTTGGAATCTCTGACCCCTAAAACATGTAAATCCGTCAAAAACCGGAAGTCAAAAAAAATTTTGATTACAATATTTTTTTCTATTGAAGATAGAAAGTAATTACGAGTTAAACTCCAAAACCTGAAAAACTCAGCAGTCTATGAGACCGCTAACAGTAGTCAAGGGTCAACATGACCTGCAGTCGCAAAAATGTCAACCGTAATCGTAATCTAAATGTAATCGTAATCCAACAAAAATTTTTTAATCATAATCTAAACGTAATCGCAATCTAATAAAAAAACATTAATTGTAATCTAAACGTAATCGTAATCCAACTGGCATAAAAAGAGACATAATCATAATCGGTTTTCAGAAATTGAAAACAATCGTAATCGATTACAGTCCTCTGAAATCAACTCGAAGTTGATTCCAATATGGAATATGTTTGCTGGATGATAACTCATGACGAGACATTATCCCCTTTTCAACGCCTCTTTCGATTTTTCGAGTCAGAATGACCGCTCTTTGCTTTCCTTTGTGGGTCAGGTATTTTTAATAATGTCCATATTTCGTAGAATATTTTCCCGCACTAAGTATCATATGGCCGACTGAAATACTGTTGCATTTTCATAAAACGACAGACTTCAAGGAATTAGCATTAATTAAGATTTATTTAAACATTCTAAAAACACAGGAAAATCCTTTCACAGGTCATTACAGTATGGTTTCTCGAGAGCAAGTGAGTAGATGTACATTTGAAATTTCTAATCTCCCTAGGGTTACCAGTTAAAAAGGACCATGTGTTATAACATGATAAACTTAATTTTCTTGTTGCCCTGGTAAACTTGTGACTAATAGTCATGGGACCTGTATCCAAATTGAGGGGCGATTTATTAAAAAACTAAATAGATTGATTTTTATAATTTCTTACATATATATATATTTGTTGAAATTATTAGCATGGCAGAATTAATTCTTTTAATACAGTTTAGGAATTAATTACAGTCAAGTTCAGGAATTGCAGGTGATTGTAATGTCTAATATTGTAGGTGAAATATAGTTTGAATGTACAAGTAGTAGTTGAACATAGCTTTTGCTATGCTTTTTTTTTGGGGGGGGGGGGAGGGGGAGATTATATATACAAAAGGAATGAGCATATTCTGTCATTTCTAAAATGAAATAACAAAAACTAGAAGGCATGCAGATTCAGTATGGATATGATGTTAATTAATCAAGGGTTAGATGAATATATCTCTAATAAAGAAAAACTTAAACCAATGGGGGTAGTATAGAAAATTTTTAATGAATATATATCAAGTAAAGCAAAAAGGCAGTAGCATTTATGTGTTTTAACTGAAGAAGCAAAAAGTGTAGTTTTCAATGCTAGACCATATATTTTGAGGCTTACTAGATATTGAAGAATGTTTATGAACATTAAATTTTATGACTGTGATTCAATGAGCCAGTACATTGGAAGTGTTAGGAATAGAGATCTAGAACAAATGAGAAACAATATGCCTCAGGATATGGTTCTTTATTAAGTCCTAGTAAGTTTACTAACATCTTATGAAATCGTTTTTGTTTGCCTTTATTAGTTACAAGATGATGAGTGTACAGAAGGTCTTTGCCAAGCTTCCTGGCAGAATAAGAGTCTTAAAATAGATGACCATGAGACATTTAAAGCAAAAATCTAGCCCTGATGTTTTACTGATTCTATGCCAAAAGTTTGTTGAAACTCTGAATTCATGAGTTCAAGAAAAAATCTGAAAGAGTTTTGGTTATGGTAAATCTGGCCTTTTAATCAAGAATTATAGAAGTAGACTTAAAACTAGAAAGTAAATCCAATTTAAACAGATTCAGTTTGAGAAGAGCAAACTGCTTTATCAAGTTTCCTTCAGATCTGTTTTGTTGACTGATGAACATGAGCTTGGGTTTATTTTGGATTCTGCTACCATAGGCCACTTCAATTTTACACAACTTTAAAGAATTAAGAAAAGAAATCAAGTTATGATTGTGAAAAAACTATGTAGGTTTATGTCATAGGGGACACGACTTGGAATGCCTATTGACACATTATATTGCATCTGTAAGAAAATAAACTGAAGGAAATTTTACAGTAAAATTTGAAAAATGTAATGCTGTTAATTTTAATTGAATTAAATTCTAAATATTATTGCATTTTTGCTAAATCTATAAATTAATCTTGTACTTATGCTATTAGAAAAAGTAAGTTAAATAAAAGTAACTCTTCATGACTTAGGATGCTGGCACAAGCATTTTGTCCACTCCAATTTTAGAAATTTTCCAAAATTTTCTAAATTAAACTACATATAACTAAATTTAAAAATTCATGAAACAGAAAAATATGAATTAAAAGGGAGGATGCCATTATAAGCTTCAGGTAATAACACATGACAAAGAAAAATTGATTAAAAAATGTGCCAAATTTTAATCATTACTATTAATTTTTTTTAAATATTAGTGGATAGACAATATTTAAAAATCTTAACTTCCAATACAATTATTTGTTAGTTCAACAATTACAATAAATGGACCCATATTGTGCTTCATATATGTAAAAATGAATAAAATTATAAATGGTTCTTCCCAACACCTGGCATATGAATTCTTAATGGAGAAAATTTCAAATTTAATCACCAATGTGATCATTTTTTTTGTAATTTTTTATTAGAACATATTAATAAGTGACATTATAGTAAGTTAATATTAATTTGAAAGCTTATTAACTCATCCAAATGCTAATTTTTACAATGAATGCATGAGACACAGGAACTAAAGATCTTGGAATAATCTTTTTATTAACTTATCCAAATACTTACTCATACAATGAATTCAAAAGACACAGGAACAAATCTTGGAATAATCTAAACAAGTTGTTTTGAAAATTCCATCGAGAAAACTATGCTATGTTTTGAATGATATCACAAAGGGGAATAAGCCCTAAATTTGAATTAAGGAGAATTAACTGTACTTATAGCAAAAGCACATGCAGATGATATATTTTTTATTTATATCAATAGTTCAACATCCCCAGAAGTTGTATAAATGAATTGATCATACATTTGGAAATATTTGAGACTTTGATATTTTCAACTTTGAAAGCTTTATTTACATAAAAGATCTTTTTATACAGTTTTGCTTAAAAACTTAAGCATAAAAGTAGACAAACTTAAAACTTTGATTTTAATCATTGTCATGATCTTTACATTTGTGCTGTAGTAATAACAGAAATGTAATAAGACAAAAATAATAAAGAAACAAAGAATTTTTAAAAATATTTTCTACAATTTTGGATTGTAACTTAAGGACATACATATATATATTTTTTAATTAAAATAAATTATAAAATTATTAGTTTATAAAGGATTATAAGAATCCAGTTAAAATTCTATTTCTCAATAATACTACAAAACTAAATTTTTATATTATTGTTTGGATAGAATTTAGCATAAAAAAAAGGGAATTTTACCTCTGTCAGACCCTTGACTGCTAACTAATGCATCTAGATTTACAAGGTTTGAGTTAGGTCCAAGGAAAGTTTCTGGTGTTTTTCTTAAATTATTTAATGATTGATTACTTTCCCTTGAGAGAGCTACATCAAAATCTTTTAAATCAGCCATATCAAATGGATTTGGAGTCATCCGATGGGCACTATTATCTACAAATATGATAAAACTTGTAATGAAAATGCATTTAATATATACAAATGTAGAAACAATTAAGCAAAAAGAAATACAAAAATTTTAAATAAAAACAAATGTTTACTTGAGATAGAAAACAAGGGAAGCACCAGCAGGGCAGGATGATAATAAAAAAAACTAAATCAAACTTTTAGATGATTTAAGAAGATACAAGAAGGTTTTGAGGATACATAAAAATTATTGATTCACCATGACATAACTTGTACAAATGTGAGAATGGAGAGATGTCTGAGGTTTATATGAGATACATATGCATGACTATCTTACCTTGTTTAAAAAATCACAAAGATTTGACAAGACATTGGGTATCACTATTGTGCTTAAACTTTTATGATTATTAGAATACTCAGGGATCAATGTTGTTGTTTTTTTTTTTTCAAGTACCCAGTTTGTGAAAAAAATTATTTATATCATGCTGCAAGTTTTCCTTTCTGGTAATAATGTTTTGTTTAAAAAAATCACATCAATTTTTTTTAATGAAGAGCTCACTATTATGAAATAAAATTTTGCACATCAACATCCAGTGCAACAAATTGTATAAAGACAATGAATTTTATGAAGGGCTTCACAGAGGTTCTAATTTTTGACAGTATCAATACATACAACCGAGAAATTCTTAAAGCAATAAAGTGCACAAAAAAGGAGGGATTTAAAAACTCAGGGAAAAAAATGATGCAACTGACAGTATTTGGTCCAATGAAGTGAGAGGCATAACAAAGTGTCGAAAATGTGAGTAAATGAAAGTAAAATGCAGGTGTTGCTGCTAGATTTTATATCTCCCACTTGTGAATAGTAAATTCAGTTCTGTGTATAACTGAACCAACTGAATGTGTGATGGTAATGCAAGCTTTGAAATGAATCTAATGTGAAATTATGATGTAACATAAATAAACAAAAGAGATCCTCATAATATCTGGAAATAAGGTAATAAAAGCAGAAATAAAAAAGTCTTGTCAAGTTTATTTTGAGGCTGAATGATTATAAAATAAAAATTAATCAAGTTATTCCTGCTTACCAAGGATTTTGGAACAAATTCAATAGGATTATGATGTGGTGCATTGGCTGGGAAGTAAGCTTGCTTAATTATTTTTAGTGAAAACATTTATTTGTAACAAATAATGTAAAGGAACTTTATGATTAATGAAAGAAAAAAATATTTTATTTGCTTTGAAAATGATTTCAAAATTCCAACTCATTTTATTATTGAAAATGTAAGTGATCATTTAATATAATAATGTGATATAAGAAGAAAGTTTATGTAATTTAATGTTTAGAAACTAAATTATTTATTCTAATTCTGAATAATTTTAATTTCTAAAATGATTTCTGAATAAATAAGAATGATTTAACAACACTTAAAAAAGAAAGGGCTGTTTTGAGAACAGCGGTAACTAAGTGTGAATAAACTAGAATGTTGAGATTTAGAAATATGTCCAGAAACTTCGCTAGAGGAATATATTGGATGTTTAAATCAAATGAGGTTCACAGTACATTGAATATAATCAAAAATTACAGCTTAAATTAGTAAAATTAATGCAAGAATAAAAATTAACAAATATTCTATACAAAATACACTTTCCAGTTCTGATAATATGCCACAAGGGGTTATATCTGATAATTCAGGTGAATCATCTGCAAATGAAGGAAATAATGGTTTAAAATTTTCATAATATAACAGTAAAGCTGCTTAAAATCACAATTTCAAGATATTACGGTGCTCTGTGTTTGTGGATGAAGTTTTGGAATCATTTTTAAAGCTCGATTAATAAAAACAAAACTTTGTCTAAAATAGATAAATTTTCATACATAAAAGACTCTTTTAGGAGGGGATCATCATCAATGTTGTGAACAGATTTGCTTTGTCAGAGGAAAATTATGAAAAAGCAATAAAATTACTGGAATAAAGATTTGGGAGACAAGAATTAGCTGTTAATGGGCATATTTCAAAATTGTTAAACCTTAATACTATCAAGGATTTAACTAATATATTTGAATTAAGAAAATTGTATGATATTGTTGAAATTCAAATTCCAAGTAAGAATTGTCAAATGTAATGACTCAAATGTACAGTCATCTTATATATCCCATTCTGATTAGAGTAATCCCAGATGATCTTGCTCTAAATTTTAATAGAAAATGCTCAGAGAAATCAGATAAATATGAGTTTAATGTTTTGGAAATATTGCAATATTTAAAAATCAAAATTGAGTGTCATGAATCTTTTCTTATGCTAAATTATTTTAAAAATACTAAATGAAAGTGTACAGGTGCCTCCCCTCCCCCCCAAGAAACGAAGTAGTAAAAGTTATTTCAAGGATTCAAATTCTGTGAGTGCTCTTAACTCACAAATTCTATCTTGTATATTTTGTTCTGCTCCCCATGATTCATTCAAATGTAGCCTGCCCTGGTAAGATGTTAAAAAATTCAATTACTGTTTTAATTGCTTTAAATTTTTTCACAAAAGCAAAAAAAATTTAGTTGTCTTGCTTTAAATGTAAAAATCAATACACCATGATTCCATTTGTACAAAAGAGATCAGAGGGTTAAATACTGCTCGATATGATAAAATAAGCAATGTGTGGCAAAATTCTGAATATCCTAATTATGGATTTGAGGTGACAGTAAAAAATTCTAGTTCAGAAATTGTTAGATCTGTTTCATATTGTAACAATATGACATATTCTAAAAATATATATTTAGAGATGTGTAAAGTAAGTACAAGTTCTAATTTTAATTCAAAATAAACTAGAATATTTCTAGATAATGGGAGTCGGTGGTCATTCATTACTGTGGTTTTAAATTTAAATCCAGTAGGTGAGGAGATTTTATCAGTATATTATTTCAGAATGCAGGGAGTGGTAGAAAGGGTATATCCAATAATAGAGGTCAAAATTAAAAGCAGATCTGTCTTTCAAAGCAAAATTCAAAGTGCTTATTGTTCCTAAGATATTGGGCACCAAGATGTGTATGAAGTGTCCGCACAAATTAGAAAATTTATGAGAAATAATAAAATGGAAATGGCTGACACTTGTGTAGGGAATGATTTAATGAATGTTGAAATACTAAAAGGATCAGACTTGTTTTGGGAAATTATTTTAAATGAACAAATATCCATTAATAAAGATCCAGAAGCTATAAAAACAGTTTTGGATGGGTATTGAGAAACAGAACAGGACAGGAACTGAAAGACAGGAACAGTTGTTCTCAAAATATTGCAATGATGAAATGCAGTTGAGATAAATGATTTAGGAATATTTTAGGAAATTGATTCTATTGGTATTTCAGACCAGAATGACGAATTATCCCAAAAGGATAAATTATTAATTTTGATTTTGCAAAGATTTTGAGAGAAAATTGAGGTACAGAAATAGGTACATAACTAATTTATTTGGGATTCAAGTTCAAGCGAAATTCATAATAATTTTTGCATTGCTAAAAACCGATTCAAGAAAAATTGAACAAAAATAAAAACAGTATGTGCTGAGTATAAGAGAGTTATCAATGAGCACTTTCATGTGAGAATTGAAGAAGAATCTAAAAATGGTGCATTATTGTCTGGATACTGTATGCCTCATAAGGCTGTTTTAAGACCAGATAAAGAAACTATGCACATGAGGATAGTTTTTGATGCATCATCAAAGGAGAATCATTCGAAATCTTTAAATGATCTTTTGGTATCAGATCCAAATTTAAATCCTAATTTATCAGATATGATATTTAAATTCCAGACATATGAAGTTGCGTTTTCTACAAGTTCTCTGAAAGAAAATTTATATTATGGTGGTAAACTTTTCTTATTCTTTCCAAACATGACAGGCATTAAGCGGTAACAAAAACAAAGCTAAAGAGCTCACAAGAATAAAGAATATTAACTCCACTTATTGCCGAAATACCTATCATTACATAATTTCATCTCTAACCTGCATACATCACTTCTAGAATATGAAGATCAAGGAAAGTACAAACTAGTGACATCCTGAAACACAAGTGAATAGAAACATAACACCATCAGTCATCTCCTGTTGGAATCATCATGTTCTAAAAAGCCACATGCACACAGATGAATGCCATGAACAATGTTGATATTTTCAATAAAAACTAGTTCAAATTCATTTAAATACCAATAAGTAAAATTGTAAAAAGTTTTTTCCCCCTTTTAATGTGTTTTTTTCTTTTAATTTAATTTTGCTTTAATGTCCATTTGAGAGAAGGTTTAAAAGTTAAACATTCCTAGCTAGTATGAAATGTAAACAAACCATTGCTAATTAGAAAAGCAAAATTTAAATAATTATGCACATGTGTTATTTTTTTAACACTTAAAGGATTTTTTCTTTTCACTCTTTAATTGCTTTGAAAGATATCTACAAAATGAAGGAAGTGATTTCATACACCAAGCTTGTATACTAAATGCTATTTAAACAGCTTCTAGCAATGATAGGTTGGTTGGTAACTTTAGGTTAATGTCTGCATGTTAAACCTGCTTATTAAACTGTTGATTTATTAAATTGTAACCCTAATTGTTTTTGAACTATGCTAATATTCAATTAACTGTGACTGTAAATTTTTGCCAGTTTAAATAGAGATATAACAGATGTAGTTACTGTGTACTTGCTTGGCCAGCAGTAGCTCCAGTGTGTGATTTGTGTAATAGTTATCATAGTTTATCATATTTAAGCTATGGCAGATACTTCACTGATTTTTACTTAAATTGTTATATTTTTTAACTCATTTTTTTAACTTGCAGTTGCAAAGGATATTTAATATGCTAAAAAGATTTTAAATAAAAATAACTGTTTCAATTTGGAACTTCATAGTTTCATAGCATTTTACAGTCTTAGTTATTAAACATATTCAGTGTGGAATCATAATTTCAAATGGAGTTATGAAATGACAGTTAGCAAGAGATGTGGTCTAGACTCCTCCAAAAATATGTATTTCAAATGGAATCTAATGAGACATGATATAAAGAATTAAAACAAATTTGAGTATCAAATGGAGCTGTTCAACCTTAGCTGCACAAGTAACAATAGAAATAAAAGATGTATTACTGTAAAGGAAAAAAAAAATCATAACTATTGTAATTAAAGTTTAAGTTCATGGCAGATAAAATATAAAAACTATTGACATGAAATAAACTAGTTTTAAAAAGTTATCATAAAATGATGAGACATACTAGGGACATTATGCAGGTGACCTAACAACAACCTAATGGTTTCCTAACAATGATAATGAACATCATACTTATGGAGTGCTGTTTTAAATTACGTCATCTAGATTAATATCTTCAGGACAATAAAAGTGACTGACTTCAAGCAACTAAACAGTGAATGAAGTATTTTGTATACCAGTAAACAATTTTATATGTACATATTGTATTACTTTACGAAAAACTTCTTGATAAAACTTGAAAATTTTTAAGACTTAAAGCAATTTTTTTTATCCAGATTACCCAAAACTTCTGAATAACAAAGTTCAGAATGATGAGGTCTTAAATGCATCAAACTGCTTTTTTTTTATACACCAAATCAATGAAACATCTCACTTTATAATTATATAAAATAAACAACATTATGTCACAAAAACGCAGGTTGAATTTTAATTCAATTGCACCTGTGCATTTTGTTTTTATAAGAGTATGTATTTCAGGGCTGCCAGCAGCTTTGGTACAAAATAGTAGGGATTTGGGGATCTAATGATTAAAAATTAGGGACCTTTTAGGGACAGAAAGTCTTAAATAGGGACCTTTTAGGGACCTGAAAAATAAACATAATATTTTATATAAAATAAAAACAATTTTTAACAAAAAAAAAGTCATTTTTGTTTTTAATTTTTTTAACCAATATAATATTTACAGATTTCTAAAATTAATCTTTTTATATGTTTCTGACTCATAAAATTTGTAATTAAATTATTTTTTATTTATAACACTAGACAAGCTATCAGCTTTATCCTTTTTTACTTTTTAGTTCCTTCTTGGCTGTTATACCAGATGCAATCAAATTTTGTGCCACTTTAGCTTCAGTTAAGTTTCTTTTTTCTAAAGCAATTTTTAACTTTTCGCTGCCTTCATTGCTCAGTCTGTCCAATACAGTTACTTCTTCAATCACATTTTTGTTTAAATCTTCCAACTTTTTTTCAAGATCTACAACTGCACTTATATTTTTTTTCAACTCTCCCCGATTTCTTCCTGTAGCTTTCTCCACTTCAACTTGTACTTTTTTTTTTCTTTTTCTCTTTTTGTTTTATAGGTAACTTTGATAATTCTGTTATGTAATATTAGCTTTTTTTTAAATCATTTTACTACATCGCTCTACATCCACACTGATATGGTACAAACTAAAGCTACTCTTCTAAAAAAAAAAAAAAAAAAAAAAAGATTTGGATATTTTAGTCCTCTATTTTACTCTTTTGCATTGATAGATGAATTTTCCATTCATCCCAAGAGAGCGTCAATTACAATGTTTATAGCAGACATACACCCAGTAAAGAAAAAGTTGAACTTTTACATCCTAATGGATTTTTGATGAAATTTGCATTTTTCCGTGGCGTTTTGATGCATACATAATTTTTTACGATTTTTCCTTTGACAAATTTTTTTAATTTTGCATGATCCTTTGATAAAATTTGAGGGTTTTTTTCCATGATTTTTTGCCAAAATTCACATATTTTCTATGATTATATGACAAAATTTGCAATTTTTTGTGATCCTTTGACAAAATTTGTGAGCTTTTCCACAATTTTCTGAAGAAATTAGTCATTTTTGACAATCATTTGATAAAATTCATATTTTTTTGCAATTCTTCGGTGAAATTTGCATTTAAGACATTTGTGTATTTTCTACAACCTTTTCACAAAATTCGTATATTTTTCATGATTTTCGGTAAAATTCACGAATTTACTACAATTTTTTTTGCCAAAATTTGCATATTTTACTCGATTTTTTGATGAAATTAGAGTCATTTTCCAGATTATTTGACAAAAATCTTTTTTTTTTTTTTTTTTTTTTTTTGCGACTCTGACAAAATTTGTGTAATTTACAAGATCTTCTGATGATAATCTTATATCTTTTACGATCCTTTGATAAAAGTGTGTTTTTTTCTGCAATCCTTTGACGAAAATTGCATTTTCTCCACAATGCTTTGATGAAAATTGCATTTTCCCACAGTGCTTTGATGAAAATTGCATTTTCCCCACAATCCTTTGACAACGAAAATCATGTTTCGCCTGCAATTCTTAAAACAATCATGGGTTTTTCCCCCCCTCTGATCCTTCTTGAAAATCGCATATTTTTTCGCAATCTTTTCACGGAAATGTCATTTTTGCCACGAAAATTGCAATCTTTAACAAAAATTGCATTCCACCAGCGATTCTTTGACGAAAACTTAAACTTTTTTTTTGTGATCTTTTGATAAAAATCTAACTTTTTTCACTGTTTTCGTGATCCTATGACTATTTTATTGTTTTTTCTGTTTTTGTTTTTTCCAAATTTGATGCAGTTCATACTTTAATTTTTGCTATATTTCATCAGCTACTGCCACCTACCCCCCCCCCCCCTTCAATTAAAAAATTTCATCATATTTGAATGCTTATTTGCACCAATTCCAAGAATGATAAAATTGAGTGCCAAAAAAATGGAATTCTAGATTTTTTCAGAAAAGTGACATGTCTGTTATAGTCAATTTTTTAAATTTTTTGGAGTATTTTTGAATTTTGGGTTTAAACAATTGAAATATTTCAAGTTTTTATTTTGCAATATATCCTTATTGTAAAAATACTTACCAGAAGCTACATAATGGCATTGCACATCACTTAAAAAATAACCTCCATCTTTTTCAGATAGTTGCAATAACTCTTTCAGCGATTCTTCATTGAAAATAACATCCTTTGGTGTGATTAAATTTTTACTCTCAAAGGGATATTGACTGACATCAATCTTGAAAAGTTTAATAGCTGACTGTTTGCAAATATGTCCTACGACTTTAATGATAAGGCATTTTATCTCATCATATACTAAGTGGATCAGAGGATCTTCCCTTTGGAAAAATACAGTAAAGCGTGTAAATAGTTTGGCACTAGGTACAATAAATACTAATTAACATTTCATTGTTTTCTCCTTCAAATATTCAACAACTCTTTTGTAGCTGACTGTATTTAGTGTCTTTTGTTCTTTTCTAGATAGAATATATTTCAAGAAATACTCATTGAGACAATTCTATTATTCTAACAACCAATTTACCGCCAATTTCCAGAACATCTGCTTGACACGTTTCATAAAACTATGTGCAGGAACCTGTGTTAGTTTTTCTTGTATAAAGCTAAAATCTTCCTCAGGCTATTGACAATCCTTTGCAGAAGTAAAAAGAAAAAAGATACATACTTTTTTTTTTCAGATATCTGTTCATCTAACTTTTTGAAACTTGAAACTATTACTTAAAAACAAATTAATATAGAATGAGACAGATCAGATTGTTAAAATAAGAAAAGTTCCTACAGGCCAAAGGATGTTGAAACTTAAGAATATTATTGGTCCTCTCTTCTACTATGACCAGTTATGTGCTGTCATCTAGGGCATTAAATTTTTAACAAATCTAAATTTTCATGATAAATTTTACAAAAATCAAAATTAATTTAGACACAAAATAGATTTAAAAAAGGGACTTTAAGGACCACTTAGTGAAAAAAGGGACTTTTAGGGACAAAGTTAAAAAATAGGGACCAACTGGCAGCCCTGGTATTTATGCTCATAAATATACTAATCAGAAGTTTTAAGATTAAATAAAAAGAAACACTACCAGGTGAACTCATAGCCGATCGCTTGTTAAGAAAATCTGCATCGTCCAAATCTCCATTAGAACGCCCACCAAGAGCTTCAAATGATACACTAGCTGAAGTGGACATCCGAGAAACCCATGCACTGCCAGCTAAAATAAGAGTTGCAAAAATTAGTTATGCAAGTCAATGATTGATGTAACAGATAATGATCAATAAACAGAAGTATTCACATTTTGACAAAATTAGTTCAGATATAATTTATTATGGCATTTAGAATTCATCCAGGCTGTGATGTTACTCATACCCAATAGGACAGGATGATGTATCAATATGTCAAAATACATAAATTTAAATCTAACATCATAAAAAGATTTATATGTATTCTTTTAAAACAAATACACCATTTATTAATATGCATTACCAATCTTATATTATAATATGAGAAAATTTAAATATTTTTTTTTTGTACGAAATTTGCATTTTTACCCCGTGATTCTATAAAGAAATTAGTTTTTTGCGTGATTCATTAATTAAATTCGTGGGATTTTTAAAATTTTTTTAAATTATTTTTATATTTAATTTATATTTTTTTTGCGTGACCCATTAACAAATTTATGTTTTTCTATGACTCTTTGACAATATTTCTGTTTTACACGTGATCTTGTGTCAAAATATCCATTTTCCGGTGATTTTTGGACAAAAAACACATTTAACATTAAAAGACTTTTTTTCCACGATCCTTTGTGAAATTTCTGCCTTTTTTTTCACAATCGTTCGATGAAGTTGTCAATTTCTTTCTGCGAACAATCGACAAATTGATTTTTTTCAGCGACCATGTGTTGAAATTTGTGATATTTTAAAATTCAAATTTTCCACTAAATATAATAATTTCATAAACTCGGAAAAATCGATCAAAAAATCCAGAAACGTCGGCGATCGCGATGAAATAAGATAACCACCGCATGCGATAAAGGACCTCTCGTATTTGAAGTGTTGAAATAGAGGCATATTTTGATGTGGATTAAAATTATTTTACAATTCTTTTTTATTTAAATGAATAAAAAACGGAAGTCTGCACGAAATAAATTCTTAAAAACTCAGAAAGTTATAAAAAAGGTAAAAAAGCAAAAATTAAAAAAAAAAAATCTGAAAATCCGAAAAAAGCAGAAATTAAAAAATGACAAAAAAGCTGAAAACTGCGGATCCGCAGAAGAATCTCATCCCTGAATACAGTTTTTACGTTGGCGTAACTCATTCGGTAGAGTGTTAGCTTGTAAATCTATGAGCTTCGGGACAATCCAGAAACATGCTACTTTATTTTTAAATAAATATATTTGTAATTAAAATTTACTAGTCTCATTGTCAATTAAAAATTATATCAATTAATATTAACTGTTTCAATATTAACTGAAGGTTTCTTTAATTGTGAATATTTTGAGACCTCATTTTTATATGTACGGCAATTATATTGCAAGATATTCTATTTTTTTTTTTTAAATAGATCCAACACAATTACCCATACAAATGAAAACACTTTAAACTGATTTTTCTTTTGTTCATATTTTTATAACTTGCTTGTTCCATAAATACCAAGGCTTTTTAACTAATTTAGGTAGAGCTTTGAATTTTTTTATAAACATTTTCGTTGTGTGACGAAAATTGTTATCTTTCTTGCTTGTTCGAGGAAAGTCATTGTTATATTTCGCAATCATTCAACGAAAATTACCTTTTTATTTCACGATCATTTGACAAATATTGCTGTTTTATTCTGCAATCATTTAATGAAAATCGCTGCTTTAATTCACAATCATTTGATGAAAACGCCATTATATTTCACGATCATCAGATGAAAATCACCATTATGTTTCTCGATTGCTCAACAAAAATTGCAGCTATATTTCGTGACCGTTTGGAGAAAATTGTTGCCTTATTTTGCAATTGTTCAAAGAAAATCGTAATTATATTTCACGAGAGTTTCACGAAAATTGCTGTTTTATTTTGCAATTGTTTGGTGAAAATTGTTTTATTTCATGATCGCTTAACAAAAATCACAGACTTTTAAAAATTAAAAAAAGCAGAGATCTGCCATTTGGCAGAAAACTGGCATACCTGGTTTTAAAAAGGGCAGGGCATGGCGCCCTTCAAAAATGACCTAGCCGGAACACTAAATACTGTGCTTTTACAAAGCATTAATAGATAAAATTAACAATATATTTAAGATTAATATATATTTGCAAGCCAAAGAATACATAACAACAAATATGGGGACACAATAACTTGAAATTGATTAAAATATCGATTTTAATATTAACTGAAAGCTTCTTTAATTGAGAATATTTTGACACCTCGTTTTTACATATACAGCAATTATATTACAAGATATTGCAATAAAATTTAATAGAACCAATGAAAATAGAAATACAAATGAAAAACCCATACAAATGAAAATTTTAAACTGATTTTTCTTTTGTTCATACTTTTATAACTTGCTTGTTCTATAAATACTAAGGCTTTTTTACTACTTTATATAGAGGTTTGAATTTTTTAAAAATTATTTAAATTGAGAGTTTCTTGAATATTTATTTATTTATTTTTAAATATACACAAGAGAAAAAAAAATCATTAAATCTAAAATCCCATACATTTAAAAATCCATGCACAGTTTTATGTAGTATATTCTAATACATGTGGGGGGGGGGGAGGAATTTTTAAAAAGTAGGGTAAAATTGGGAACCCATTTAAAATTCCCGGAGAACTCAATTTCTTCACAAAAATTCTTGTTTAATATGGTAAAAAGAATACATTTGAGTAATATTTAACAAAATTAAATTGCCCATGTGTTCTTTCATGTGTCTAAAATAAATCTTATCCCATTTTTTTCTTTTACATTGTATGTGCCTACTTATTTTAAGTCTGAAGTCTCAGAGTTATTTTAACAGCAAAAATCACAAACAACTTTATTATCACATTTTTATTTATATTACATGCTTCATGTGCCCATCTGTGTCATATCAAACAATTATATCAAACTTTCTTTTTATTTAGAATTGGAGTAAAGTTAATTGAAAACATTTAACCTTCATTATTTTCTTCATCTTCTAAGGATGTCTTTAAGGGCCATTCCAAGCAAAGTGGTCCCAGGGTCCAAAATTTTAAAATTAGAGATATAATTTCAAAAAAAATTATGTAGCTGAAAGTGTATATTTTCTTGTAATAACAGTGAAATTTGATTTAGCAAAGTTTAAGTGCTTGAAAACTTAAATTAATTAAAGATGTTTAAAAATTCGTGTTTTTTGACAAAAGTTTTATGAAAAGAATATGTTGTATTAAAAATGCAATAAACACAGTAATTATTAAAATATCATCATATATCAGAATAAATACTTATATACTAACCCCCAAAAATTGCTAGAATAGTTTATTGTGATCTCGGACATTTTAACAATGATAAAATGACAGTTCTTCAATTCCAGTGTCACACACGTCACAAAAAGTTAAAATTTTTCCTCTTATTTAATTACTAACTTTAAAATGTTGGAAACTTTATTTATAAGTTAACTAAACATGAGGAAAATATTGCAAATAAAAAAAATAATAATTTTGACCAAAAAATAAAATTATTATTCATTTTTTAATTCTTATCACACACATCACTATATGTGATGTGTGTGACTGTGATGTGTATGACATGAAATCTGTTTAATTAAAAATGCTTAACTTCTTTTAAATATGTTAGGTATATATCAGCAATATATGCACAAACACCTGGTAGCTTATTGTAACTCATGATGCAATTATAAATTCATCTATTTTATACATTTTAAAAAAAAAAAAAAGCAAGATAAATTAATTACTTTGTTTTCAAGAAAACTGTTTTTTCAGCTATTATTTCTATATATTTTATCTAGTCATTCTAAACAATTTGGAAAAGTGTAGTAAAGGAGGAATTTTTTAACAACCAATTAGCTTCTGTAAAATAATGCTTATTGTTTGTTTACATATAGATGACAACACATTTGCTATTCTTGTAGTAAAATAAAATTGATGTCGATCTTTTTGTTTTCAAAGTGGTGAGTGATTTTTCTATTGTTATTATAAACTAATGAGAATAAATTTGTAAGCAATGATGCCCTATAATTTAGTTGTTAATTTAACATTTTTAAAAATAGCTTTTTTTAGTTTACAGCATTATTGTTTCCGAATAATTAAGACTAAATGATTAGTTGTTCTTAACTTTATATATTGGAGGTATCACTGAAAACTAAAAACCAATCTTAACAATGTGAATTATATAAACAACTTTTTATCATTGAGTTTCACATTAACAATATTTTAAATTATCATAATATTACAAAAAATATGTTTGAGTTTATGCAATGTTGTATTCAAGGGGTGGGCTGATGGAGCTGCAGACCCCTCTGAAATTTGTAACAAACATACAATGTTATTACAAAAGTTCATCAAAATGTAATGAAATATGCTAAGATAGAATTTATAGGAAGCACAATAATATTCCATTTTAGACAGGTTTTCATTTAAAAAGTATTATTTCGCACAGAACACAAAACAACTATTTCATCCAAGTTTCTATTACACACAGACTATCTTTACGCGTCATAAAAATTATGCTAATTAAGACAAAAACCTGCTTAAAAAGAAATTGTTTGCAATCCCATGCGATTCAATCTTAGCAAGTTCTGTATAATATATGCATTACCTGCATGATAAAAATCTGTTTAAAGCAGAAAAAATAACTTTCTTATGATCTCTCTTAGAAACTTTTACTATATCTCAGCCCCTTCCGAAATGATACGCCTAGAGTCTAGATACGCCACTGAATTTATAGTTTCAGCTTAGAAATTTGCTATGAAACATTTCATAGCTATGTAACTTTACAAGTTTGATGTTCACGATATATTTAATTGTTGAATCAATAAATTGTTTTATTTTGTGTGGAGTTCAGTGACTGTATTTAATTACTTAAATATTGTAAGACTGCTAAAATGAAAAAAAAAAAAAAATCTTAAAGTTTATAAACACAAGTTTGAACAACCAAACTTTTCATTTAAAAACTATAATTTTCTACTTATTAGGTATTTATGAATATATACAGCATAATTGTTAAGGGTACTTTTCAGTTCCGAAAAGTACCTTGTTAAGTACCAGACATCACTTTAGAGATATCTTATGGTATCTATGTGCATTTTACATTTAACTCTTCAATAATCATAGAATAATCTGTGAAAAATTATAATTAAGCTTAATAGAGTACATTTATTGAAAAAATATTAAGTTTATTATTGAACTTATTAATTTTATTAATTAATAAAATTAAAAAAATATTAAGTTTATTACTGTTTTTCCACAGATATATGACCATTTTAAATCTTTTCATGGTAAATTTCACACAAAGTCACACACGTCACAGTACTATTTATTTTTTTTTAGCCCAAGTATTTCTAGCTCAGATTTCTAACACCACTTTTTTTAATTGTTGTATATATGGCTTATAAATGATATTTTTTATTTTCATGAATATTATAATAATTCACAGAAATATAGCAATACGTAAGAGACATGAAGAAAAATGCTTACAAAATGGTCACACCAGTCACAAGAATTAAAAAAATAAATTCTCTATAAATGCAATATAGAAAATTTCCAACCATAGTGATTATGTTTCAAGACAACTATGAAATATACTAAAATATTGTTTTCAAAAGGAAAAAAAAATTCTCACACTCAGAATAATTGCGAATGTTTTGAAAATGTTGTCTAAATGTCACACACGTCACGCTGGAATGGCCCCTTAGCCTTTTTTGGTCTCTTTGCTTGTTGATTCATAACTGCGTTTTTATTTTTAAAAATGTTTCTTTTTAGTTTTACAGACAGGGTTCTTTCTAATTTACAGGGCAAAATAGTTTAAATAACAATGTTCCACTTTTAGCAGCTCTTTTCTCATTTCTAAAGCCTTCCTGAAGAAGGAGTGATAACATTTTATACAAAATTAGAAATGCAGATTGCTGGCTACACAATCTGAGATCTCGATGGAATAGGCTGGAATGTGTGATGCCAACACTTTTAGATGTGGAAAAATGAGCTTCCTTATGCTTTAACATTTCAGAAATATCTATTGCTGGAGCTATGCCAACCTATGGTTGCATATACTTAGATGCATTATCACAGACTTTGATAAATTTCTGTCATTTCCGAAGTAGTTAATAGATGGTAAAAAAAAAAAAAAAAAAAAAAAACGTTGTAAAGATAAATCCCTGTTTTTTTTTCAACCTGTCTGATTGGAGTATTTGCAACTACTGTTCTAAAAAATTAAGATTTGAAGTTTTTCAATTTAATAAATTGTTACAAATTGCTTAGAATAGGAAATTAGCCATTTCATTGTGTCTTGTTTATAGTATAAATTTAGAAAGAATTAGATCCAGTACTTACAAATATATAATACACTGGCAAACAGTTGATATATGCATAAATGCTTAAAATAGAACAATTTTTAATAGTTTTAAACACAATCCTTCACACAAAAAATAATGGCACACAGGAGCAATTCGTATGAATTCCAACAAACAATTCCTGGAGTTGCCCGTGAGATAAAAGTTCAAATACAGGAGGAATTTGTGCTACCCAGTTTAATACAACTCTCTCTCCTACGTTTATTAGACTCTTCAATTCAAATAATGATTCCTTAAAAACATTAATATGTTCAGAATGAAAGAAAAAAATTATTAAAAACAGCTTTTGAAGTTTTATAATAAAAAAAGGGAAAAAATTTTTATGTGTTTTTCAAATTTATTATGGTATATTTCCAATTTTTCCAATTAACAAAAGTTCATTATTACTACTATTATTTTTGCAAAACTAATTGCTTACCTTGCGAGGCTAATTCAGTCATGTAAAAAGACCTACTCACTAATGTTAATCGAATGGGAGAAAAATTTTAAAGATCTCATTTGCATTTCAATATTTTTAAATAATTTTTTCTTGCATTACATAGCCAAGGTCAATCTGTATGAAATTGATCTCTGAAACAGATTTTTTTCAAACCAGTTGTACTCAAAATCTAAAGTACTTCTGTAATACAATTGAAATACAACATTTCAAAAAATGTATTTTTTCCCATTTCACTGCTGAGAATTTAAAGCTAAACTTTTCCTAAATATGCCGTTTTAAAGTTACTTAAATTCAAAATTTAACAATGATAACAAGATACACTACAAATTAGTGAAGTACACATATATCCTTATAATTATGAGCAATTTTTATTTCTTAATCCAAAAACTTGTTATTTGGCCCTTTTGCTCTTGTTCCAACAATCAAATAATTCAAATGTTACACAAAGCAACAATCATATTAGTGTACATGGAAATATTCAGACCTGCCAACTTTTAAAAATCAAAAATTGTAGCACACACAATTCAAATTAATCTGGAGGTTGGTTGGTTAGTTTTTTTATTTCACAGCAATTTCTTGACATTCGGAAAAAAAAAAAGTTTCAGTCTTTCAACTCAATATAGTAGATTTTTTACCTTTAAAAACTTTTAGAAAATCTTCTATTTCACAACTTTTCACTATTTTTCCCCCCTCGATCATTTCATTATATAAACAAATCCCCCCCTCCCCACATACAGAATTGTGCTTCTCATTTTCCTATCATGATTCTTTGTTGAAATCCGGACTTTTTACTACGAACTTTTGATGAAATTCTCATTTTTTAATGAATTTGATTAAATTTGCTTTTATTACAACAATCCTTTTAAGAAATTAGTGTTTTCTTTCTATGATCTTTCGAAGAAATTTGCATTTTCTTTCTGATCTTCATGAAATTAGTTTTCTTTCCATGATATCTTCACAAAATTTAAGTTTTTACCCCATCCTTTGATGAAATTAATTTTCTTAGGCAACCATTTAATGAATTTTTTAACATGGTTATTTCTTGAACTTCACGATACTTTATCACAACTGCTTGGGAAAATTTGTAATAGTTTTGCTCGATCATATGTCAAAATTTGCAACAGTTTTGCATAAGGGTCATTCCATGTCAAATTAACCAAAAAAATTCAGTATTCAACCTGACCATTTCCGATTTCAATGAAACTGCTAGGGATCATTCTCTATGATGATATAAATAAGAGCATACTTTTGTTTTGTGTTTATCACTTTAAATTTTTATACAATTATTTAAATTTTGAAAAATCAGCTTTTTTTGATTTGCATAAATATTTTGAATTTTGAATTTCTCAAGTTCTATCAAGCATAGAAAATTTTAACCACTCATTTCAAAGAGGAGTTTATAAGGTTTAATTTGATATGCAAGTCGACAATGTATAATTAAAATAAATAAAATTTAAAATTTTTTAAAATTTAAAATTTGAAAATTTTTTAGATAGTCATTTTTAAAATTTTGAAAAAATTGTAGGTTTGTTGTAATATTATAAGCTTTAAATTCTGAAATTTTTAGAGTGGGATCTCAATGGGATCAGGAGTTATTAAATAAAAGCTAAAAATTACCATACAAATCATAAATAAATAACAAAATAGACAGAATTAAATTGCTATTTTAGTGGTAATTTTTGCTTTTATTTAATAACTCCTGATCCCATTGAGATCCCACTCTAAAAATTTCAGAATGTAAAGCTTATAATATTACAACAAACATACAATTATTTCAAAATTTTTAAAAATGAATATCTAAAAAATTTTCAAATTTTAAAAAAATTAAAATTTTATTTATTTTAACTATACATAATCGACTTGCATATCAAATTAAACCTTATAAAATCCTCTTTGAAATGAGTGGCCATAAAATTTTCTATGTTTGATAGAACTTGAGAAATTCAAAATTGAAAATATTTATGCAAGTCAAAAATGATGATTTTTCAAAATTTAAATAATTAATTGTATAAAAATTTAAAGTGGTAAAGAAAAAATAAAGTATGCTCTAATTTATATCATCATAGGGAATGATCCCGAGCAGTTTCATTAAAATCCGAAAAGGTCAGGTTGAGTCACTGGTTGATTTGGCATGGAATGACCCATAACTGCTCGGCAAAATTTTAGATATCTTTTCATGATCAACGAAGAAAAATTCACTACTTGTTTCAGCAACCATTTGCATGAAATCTGCAATATCTTTTCCTCGATAGTGTTTCTTTCTGAACTCCTTATGAAATTAGCAATTTTATTTAGCGACCAATTGAAGATATTCACTATTTGTTTGAGATATTTGATGAAATGCCCAATTTTTTTTTTCTGGATTGCTTGAAGAAAGACTAAGCCGTTGTACATTAAACACAAGAAAATTTAATGATGCATATTTTTGCAATTTTTAGTTATTGTTTATATAGTTTAATTATGATAGTTAAATTTATTAATGATTAGAAATACAGTAGAGGACCTATTATACGGAATCTTCGGGACTGAGGGCTTTCCAGATTTTGGAATTTTCTGGATTTTGGGTCCTTCTGAATTTTGGAACCCAGACCCTACCCCCAAAATCTGAAATTTAATAAAAACATAAAAATGACAAAATTAAAACAATCTTATATAAGTAAGTAAATAAAACTTATGTTTTGAATGTTTTTAAATTATGTAAACAAAAATTACTGCATTACTCAATGATAATGGGAAAAAAATTTGAAATAGGTAACTAATATTCTATCTATAAGCTCTACTCCCCCCCCCCCTTTTTTTTACAGCTACATAATTTACATAAAAATCTTTGAAATATCGTTTTTAATAAATCTTATTTCATCAATAATTTCACTTGTTCAGCAAGCCTGTAAACTTTTTCCATGACAATTTTTAACCGTTTTGCCAAAATCAATCAGAAAAAAATTAGAAACTGTAAGCAGATGGACGGTTGGGAATGTCTGAGAAGCGAGGGAGGATACAACAGAATAAACAGAACTTCTATCAAATAATACAATGGTGTAGCCATAATATTTTTTTCAGAAGAAAGGGCAAAATATCTGACAATTTTTTTAAATAACAAATCATATTATAAATTAATTTTAAAATAAAATTTGATAAAAAAAATGCTTTTTTCCTAATTTCGGGGGTGGGAAGAGTACATCCCTCCCCCTCCCCTGAAATAAGTCATTTTATTAGTTGCACATTGAAACAATGGAATAAAAAAAATTAATCTGTAAAATTAAAAAAAATTTCAGAAATTAGAAAATTTTAGTTAAAATTTACAAATTTTCTTTCTGGATTTTGGGTTCTTCCGGATTTTTGAATTCCAGATAATAGGTCCTCTACTCTAGCTCTTTTTAATATTTAAGAAGAAAAAAAAATAAACGTTTTCACCTGCCCCCCTCCCCTTTGTAGAGACATGTGCATGAAAGCTCAGATTTTTTTCTTTTTGCTGCTGTCACACTGATCCATTGGCTGTTTTATATGAAGGATAAAAGCACTTAATTTTTCTTTCTTGACTTTTGAAATTTTAGGATTTTATTTATTTATTTTTATAATTTTATTTAGAAAAATTAATAAACAGTGCAGAATGTTTCCATCTATGAAAGCACTTCCAGACTATCCCTCTGAACCCACCCACATGGTTTGGTCACTATTATGCTTGTTTGTTTTTAATCTTATAACACTAAATTCACGCTTTCAATATAAATCAAAGCATATTTTCACATCCTAAAAGAAGCCTACCAATATCGTTGATTTTCATGTACATTTATTTATTGTTAATATAACACGATTAAAGTTTCTAGCACCTTATCCTAAACATTTTTAATATAGACTTCTCATTAAAAAAAAAAAATGTATAATTTGAAACTTAATGCATGTAGTTTCAGAACTGTAGGAGTCTTTTGTTTACTACTGTATGATTTATTTGAAGACGTGCGTGTATACTAATACTGTGTGATAATATTGCCATACTTTTTCAATCTCGTAAATAATGGCACCCTTTATTGAGTGGCAAGAGCCAAGGTACGCCCCTGTTACTGAAAGGTTGGAGAGGTCTGCTCTTGAAAATACATATGATTCTGAGAATTAGTACCAACTAGAAGATTAAATAAATATCAGCAAACAGAGATTCAAAAGCTTGGAAACTATAATAAATATTAATTTTATCATACTTGTTTTGACAGGAGATGCTGTGCTGTTCCAAGGATCATTAGCATTTGTTGTTGTATTATTACTTGTAGCTTTCCAAGGATCAGATACCTAATTTACAAAATCAAATATTACACATAAATATATGTTATGACTTAAATTATAAAAATATTAATGACAAAATATTATAGAACTAGAAAATAAGAGCCATTTAGACTGATTATGAAAGACAACTATGTCGAATTACTATATTCCACACATAATCTCTAGAGGAAATTAATTATTCTAGTAATAAAAAGAAATTTTCTTAATTTATCTCATAAGAATTAGAATTAGTTAATAATAATAATAAAAAAAAAAACTTTAGAAAATTCATTTATACCTCATTAACTTTTATGATCTTAATTATTTTCAAAAGACTACTGTTCTACTGTATTAAAAACAGAACTACTGAAAATATATTTAAGTGATTTTTGTCATTTCAAATGTCAAACTTTTGAACTTGGAACTAAGGAAATATCATGAGAAGTAACATTTGGAAGAAAATTGAAAAGATGTTTTTTCAACTCGAGAGGAAGGAAAAAAAAAAAAAAAACTGCAGTAGAATAACTTACACGACTAACATAACTACGCTTATATGAGTAAAACATCATATTTATACAGAATTCTGCACTCATTTTGGTACAGTCATGGACAGGGGTGGGGATTTACATCATTTTACTTGCCACTAGCAACTGGACTTTCTCACAAGGCAAGTAAATTTTTAGGTAGTCTTTGAAGAACTGCAAACTGCAAAATATATGTCAAAAATCTTTTTTTTTTTTTTTTTTTTACTAGTTGGATATATTTTGCCACTTTCTTAACTATCATTAGACCATGGGCCGCAAGCAAGAATTGTTTAGTTTCGTTTGCCAAACTTCGGGAGTATACAAATTTTTGTATAGTTAAACATTACATATTACTTATTAAAAAAACACAAAGTTGCCCAAAGGAAGTGTGCACATTAAAAAAATAATAGCTGTATAAAGTGGAACTATATTTCAACACCGGTTTGCATCATTTAATATGAAATGTATCACTAGATGGTGCTTTACATGGATATTTTTCTAATGAAAAATAAAATTTACATGCAGTTTGCTTTCATAAACTTTCATTTATTACGTTTTTTGATGACATAATAAATAATTTTAATAAATAAAATTACTTTCCTATTTATAAAAAGATAATAGTTTTCTATCCTTACGCATGCTTGTTTTAAACATGAAATACGGGTTTCGTTTGATATCATAATAACTTATCAGTTATGTAAATAAAATAGTTATATTTATACAGGATAGGACAATGATTGTTTTAATAAAGGCAAAAATATTTTATTAATTGTAATGATAACGTTCTTTTTTCTCTAGTTACAATATAAGAAAATCAAAGTAAATGACAATCATTAGTCAAAATATGCATCAATTATACATGAAGTAAAAAAAAAAAAGGTAAAAATTTAGAGAGGGAGAATTTAGAATATCATTTATTCTTGAGTAATATAATTTCAAAATATGCTAAATTTAAAAACTATTAAAGAAAAAAAAAAAATTCTATGTTGACAATTGAGCTTTAAACAAGTTCTTTCCACTTACAAGGAAGGTCTCCATGCGGGCATATTCAGAAAAATCTGAAAAAATTACAGAATGTTCTTCTCATATAGTTATATATGTTTATAAAAAAAATTTCGGCGGAACCTCCTTATAACGTTCGTAAAAAAATAATAAAAATTTCGTTTATTTGGCGATTTATCTCCGGTTGGCGAAAAAACGAAATTTTGAAAAATACACTTTTACGCTTCGAATACTTTTTAAAGTATGTTCAATTTATTTAAATAAGTTTAGTTTAGGTAATTTTAGTTTTGCATTTTTACTTTACTTTAAGTGTAATTTTGTCATATACGTTTATATGTACTTATAACAAAATGAAATTAATATATTTTATCATTTAAAACGCAATTTAAATTGATTAAAATTGTTCCAAATTGAAAAATACACTGTTAAAAATCTGCTGCATTTTGTTGCAACGCACTCCCTTGCTTGTATAGAAAACAGTTACTTGGCCGTGAAATGGAGCTTTCTCATTGGTTGGAATAGAGATATTATATACAAGCATACAAGCGGTGGAGTGCGTTGCAACAAAATGCAGCAGATTTTTAAGTGTATGACACGGTCAATTCACCGTATTATGGAGCATTATCATTGGTCAGAAGAGAGATATTCTATAAAAGTAGTGGAGTGACGTTGCAGTAAATGCTGCAGATTTTTAACAGTAAAGTCAATTAAAATCATTTTTCAGATTCGTTAAAATCGTCTGCTTTTGGCGAGGAAATGCAATGCTCGCCAAATCCCGCGTCGCTTTCAGCTTTTTACGCCAATTATTCCAAACTATTTTATTTTTTTACATATCTAATAATGTGATTCCGCCGCTAATTTTCACTGATTCTTTATTACCCACATGAGTAGTTTAATTCGTATTTTTTTCAAAAAATTCTGAGTATGCCCCCAATGGAGACCTTCCTTGTTAGACAACACTGAAAAATATATAACTTAATAAAATAGAATTGATAAACATATAATTAAAAAATTTTACATGCAGTTTTAAGCATAAATATTATATTTTTGAACAACTTGTTATGGAATTAAATCATCATTTTTAACTTTTCCTAAAATGGTGATGATGTTATAATTGCATATAAATCATGTTTAATTTATTGATTTTTTAAAGATATTTATAATGCAACAAACACAAATTAAGTACAAAATATATTAATTATAAGTTCATAAAAAGTATTCATTACAGAAAAAAAGAAAGAAAGAGTAAAATAATAAATTCATAAAAGCCGAGTACAAGATTTTCAAAAACACATAGGAAAAATTACATGGGTCAGTAAAATGGCCTTTTTTTTTGGGGGGGGGCCAATAAATGTTTAATTTTATTATTTTTTCTATAGCTCCTCCTTGCACGTTTTATAAACTAGGTTATTGTTGACATTCTTTATCAAATCAAACAGGAAGCAGAAAATAATGTTTCACTGTTTTTCAGTGGAAACCAAAAATGCTAAGAACATGTTAGCATCACTTAATAAATCTATATATTCTTTATTTTCTTGCAAAATTTGCACGTTCTTTTTTAAGTGTAACAGAAAAATTGAATTTTATATACATATGACCATCTATAATATTTAATTTTTTAAAAAGATTTTAAGGCTATTGTCTATCACTGGAATAATTAATTACTCAATTTCGGGTAACAGATATCCTATATAAATAATACTAAAAGTACAATTTCAATAATCTTCATAGTGCATAGGATCTTCTGGCTCAATTGAAAATCTAAGTAATCAAATTCAATTTGTAATTGTATACATCAGACTATAATAAGAACAAAATTTTTATAGCTGTTTTTAATTGATTTAACGTGATCAATATATATATATATATATATATTATTGTAAGCAATTTATTTTTAAAAATATTTCTGCACTACATATTTTATAATCTGGTTATGAATCAAACAAACCAGTAAGCAGAAAAAAATGTTTAAATGCATAGGGAAATAACTGAACAAGAAATAAACTAATAAATAAATATCTATTTAGCAATAGCATAATTTTTGTCATTTATGTTTTGTACAGCTATAAATAAGGATGTTATGCTTACAAGCATATAAAATGAGAAAACGAAATAAATACTTATTATTCGAAAAAAGAAAGAGGTTAAATAATATGTTTATAAAGACAGTTTCTTAGTAAATTAAACTTTATAAAAATAAATAAATAAATAAATAAATAAAAATAACTTATGTTGTATTTTTATATTGCTTTAATACAGGCAATTAAAGAAAAACAATAAAACATGCTCTTAAAAAATATGACAGATAATGTATGAAAAATAATAATGTGTTAATAATAATAATAGCATAATAAGACGGAAAAGTTGATCAGAGGATCACTTATGTTTGTAAACAAATGTGCGGATGGATACAAAGCCTTCCTTTAAAAAGTATCAAAATATTATTTTAAATGTTTAGGTTACTTCTGTTTATAAAAATATTTCTTATATTATTATAAAGTATACTATAAGCAAGATTCTTCAAGCAGATTTGCATGCATATTTATTCTTAATTAAAAAATATCCTTACAAGTAGCGCCATCTAGTGAGAACATTAGTGTAAAATGATGTAAATTGGTTAATGAAATATAGTTCCACTTTATATAGTTATTATTTTAATGTGCAGGTTTGTAATGGGCAACTTTGTGTTTTTTCAATGAGTGATATCTAAGGATTAAACATGCAAAAATTCATATACTCCCAGAAGTTGGTAAACGAAACTTGTTTTTAAGCATCTTTTAAACGCTCATCCCGTGGTCTACATGACTTAAACATGCTACTAAATTCTACCTTATAACAAACTTTTCTCCCGTACTTATATTTACTAAATATATATATATATGTGTGTGTGAAAGTGAGTTAGAGTAACTATTAATTAATGAATAATTAACTATTTTTACAATTACAGTCGACTCTCGTTAATTCGAAAACGGATAATTCGAATTAAACACAAAGTAACAAAATTTTCAATCGCAGAATAACGTTAAAAATTTTCATTAATTCAAACTAATTTTTTTTTTTTTTTTTGTTTAAGGGTACAGTGGACTTTCAAAATCGCAAAAAATCATCAAATTGTCAAATTTTTATTTTTAGCACAATAATAATATATGAACTCCCCGCTATTGAACGCAAAAAGAATTTTCAATTTCGACTATTTTTACTGGAGTTACAAGCATTTTTGTCCACTCAGCTGATTCTGCCACGCCACTTTGTTTACCTTTTCACCAATTTACAGGCGTATAATTTATCTTAGTTTTTTGTTTTGCATTACTCAATATTATTATTTTTCACTGAATGCTTATTAATTTTGTGATTTTGCAAAACAATACTTTACTGTAACTTTTAACTGTTTCTTTTAGCGTTTGTTTACAATGTGTTTAGAGGAATTGCTTTTGCTCCCAATCTTTTTAGCTAAAAAAAAAAAAAAAAAAAATCTCAACAACTATTTAATTTATTTAAGAAAAATTTATACAATAAGAGATATTTATACAATGAATATTTCCAGATAAATTTTAAAAAATTCATCAGAAAATAAAAAAGTTAGTTTTGAGAAGATTTTTTTTAATTTCAGATACTTTATGTCCTTTGCGTGAATTACTGTCAAAGCCACACATTTTATGTGAATTTACCATAAAAACATAAAACACTTACATATAAGCTAGAAATGATGTTATATCCCTTATATATAACTGAGACTGTGTCAGTAAGAAAATATTAAGCAATTATAACCATTATAGTTACTAAAACCTGTTTTTTCTCAGAATGAATATTTTCCTCGTTTTCATGATTTCAAAATGTTCCATGCGAAATTCTTAGTGCCCAATTTTTTTAAAAAAATGCTCTCTATATATGTATTAACAAATGTTACAGAAATAAACTTGTTTAGACGCATTTAAATTTTTAAAATTTCAGTTATATGGAACTTAATGACTTTTTAACGAAAAATACAAAAAAATTAAGTTAAAATCTTTTTTTATGTTTTACAAGTAATATGCTAAAAATGCTTAGTAACATTTATTTGTATGTATGAAAGGATTATTCAAAAAATATTGAACAAGTATGTGAAAACTGGTTTTGCATGTAAAATTTTGAAATATTGCCATTTTTCGTTAATTTAAAGAAAAAAAAAATCTGTATTTCAAAAATTATTGAATATATTTTTTAAAAAAAATTGCGAAATAAGAGATATATATTACAAATTTAAAAATTTTTCACCAAAACTAACCTTTATACTACCTTAATTTTCTTATAATAATGTTCCGTACTTACTTCAAATTATTAAATTAAAATCTTGTTTCTAGATCTAATCTGTTAATCTGTATGCAGACGATATAAATTCTTAATTTGCCTTAAAAAACATTATTCCAGTATGCGTAAATTTAAAAAGATGGCTCTAAATTAAAAATATTCTTAATTAAAACTTTATTTCTTAATATTCCAAATAAAACTAATTTCTTCTATGTTTTTATCAACCCTTTTTAAGAAAATCTTATTAAATTTATTCCAAAACCATACCTTTCAAAAATATCATTATTTTATTTTATCTATTTATTTATTTTTCTGCCGTCAACCTTTGATGTGTGCATTAATAAATTCATTTCTTTTCTTTTTCTCTTAAAATTAATCATTTATAAAAATCATTTGCCTAAGAAATTATGAGTCGATTATAAATTGGTTAAATAATATTTTTTTTTTTAATAAATTTATCGTCTGTTTAAAATAGTCTCGTATCTGGACAAGAATTCTGTTTACATAAAAGGATGATGGTTTGAGATTACAGAAAGTTCTAGAATTTTCTTTTTAGTTTTAAAAGGTGGAAGTCTCGAGATGAGAAGGAGAGAGATTCTGGAGTTCTTTCGTCGATGAGTATGGCTGGTTGAAGTAAATGATGGAATATTTTTTGGACATTTCGGTAAAAGATCGTTTGCAAAAAGGAGTTTTTCCCTCTATAATGACTACAGTTGAATAAATAAACTTACAGCCACCAATGAGTGATTTATTGGATATTCTAGATTTATTTATTTTTTATTTTTTCCCTTGCTGGCCATGACTTCTGTGCAAAGAACGGGGACCCTGGCGATGTTTCTGGCTCCTAACTTTAAAATGTCACAGTCTTTTCTAGAGCCTACAGGATGTTTTATGCCTGCGCTGCCTTTTTTGGTTTTTAAAGAAACTTGCTATGGAACGAAGTGATAATAAAAACTGTGGATCGCTGAATAATTTGCCCGTCATTATTGGATGTGTTCTTAAACAAAAACTGCCATAGTCTCATGATTTCTGGAGTGACAAAAACAGAGGAATTGTTCCTGTAAAGTGCTTTAAGTCGGCTTGATTTTCCTGAAGCCATGATTTCTTGAATGACTGCAGAAAAGGAGATTTTCTTTATTAAGATTTTCAAATCTATGCTGAGGAAGATACTAATCTGAAATAATTGCTAGTCGCTTCGAGTCTGATGTGGATTTCCTGACGCTTGATGTTGATCTGTGTGCATAAATTTTGATTCAGTATTCATAGTCATGGTGAAAATTTTTGAAAATTAATGACTTCAAAGTGGTGAGTATGCAAGAAGTATTTGATGAGGAATTTAAAGACGATTGAATTTATTGAAGATTTTTCAAAAATCTGTAAGTTATTTTATTAAATGTTTTGATTATTATTATTTGTATACTTTTTATGTATTTATTTAAATTAATTATTCTCTGTTTGTCAGGTTTATTTATTTGATTATTTATCTGTGAATTTTATTTACTTACCTATTTATGAGTATTATTATTATCATTATTATGTGTTAGAGATTGAAACATTTTTGTTCTTAAGGATTAAATTGAAGAGTATGATATTCTTAGACAATTACTGTTAATTATTAAGACAATTATGATATTTTTATGCACGATTAAAGGCAAGTTTGTAATAATTATGAAGTATAAAAGAATTTAGAAACTAAAGTTATTTTTAAAAAAGTACATTTTCTATTTTATTGATATTTGTTTGTTATCAAGAACTATTCTCAGAATGCAGTATTTTCATGATAATGTTCCTACAACTGGACATTTGAGCTGAAAATTAAGTTAACATTTATGTTTTTCATTTTATTTGTTAGAATTTCTGGTTACAGTTGGCTTTGGTTCCCGGATTCTTATAATTTATTTAAATTCAGTAAGAAATATGGAACTGTGCAAGGCTGTTGCTAGAATTTTGACTGATAAATATGATTAATTTTTTCAGTAAATTTTGTGATTTTAAGTAAGAAATTACCTATAATTAAAATTTTTGAATCTATAAAATAATAGAATTAAAAAGTTGATCACAATTTAAGGTATAACTATGATATTTACAATTTCTGTTTTATTACATAAAATTTCTGGTTAAAGTTAGCAGCTAAATATAGTTATAATTTTCACGATAATTTTGATTCAGATTTTTAAAATGGAGGGTAATGGTTTTGTGTGAGGCAGTTAAAATGTATACAACTCCAGTAGACAAAGCCCTCAAAATTGCGAAAGCGCGAACTCAGGAATTTCACCATAAAAGTAAAAGACTCTATGATCGAAATTTTGTCGAATGCCCATTAAAAATACAAGACTCTAATTTATGAAGAATTTAAACACCCTAACACTCGAAAATTAGAACCTACTTTCTCTGGACCATATAAAATTATAAATAAACTTTCTGATGTAACTTATGAAATAGATAAATTTAATTATGAGACAGGACAGAATTCCGTTATTGTGCATGTTTCTAAATTAAGACCTTATTTTTCACCCGAAGATTTTAAACTGTTTCATGAGCAACCCAAAAAACAAACAAAACCTCAGATACAATTACAATCACTAGATCAAACTAAAGTCAAGACAGTAGATTAAATTTTAATTCTTATTCCTTAAATATTTTATCACCATAATTTTCAACATTAGCAGGGATGTTCTTGGTGCGCAACAAGAATATTACTTGTTTTTGGGATTAAATTGGGCTCCTTATGCAGGCATAAGGCGTACACTTTGATTGTAAAAGCTTTCAAATTGATGTTGATAAATTAATTTTAAGTGTATTTAAGTCTAACTATATTTACTCATTTATTGACATTAGTATTATTCTACTTATTCAGCAGATATTTATGTTATAACAGTTATAAAATCTGATGATTCTACTCAAACCTATAACATAATATGTGATTTTCAGTGATTGTGAAAACTACAGATATTAAAAGTTTTTCAAAAAAGCACACTATTTTTATTTCCATTTCTCAATTAAGAATGACACCTTTTATTCTATTGTATTTTATTATTAAAGTTTATAAACCATGTGTAGATAAAACATTATTCTACATTTGGCATTTGAAAACTTATAACCAAATTTGATAATTTTGTAAAAGAGTATCAGAGAGGAATTATTCTAATGAAATACTGGTTGAGAGTCCATTTTCTAAATAGTTAGATTTAATTTTATTTGGATTTTGGAATTATTATGATTTTTTTTTTTATACTTTCGGCTAGCAAAAAATACTTTCTTATGCTATTAGAAGATAAGAAAATTATTTAGTTGCTATGTAATTATTTTTATCCTCAACCAATATTTTCCCTATCAATAATAAACAAATTGTGATATTTTCTTTTGATTATACTCTTGTTTTATTATTATTATCATTATGATTTCTATAATGAAGTTTAGTATTAATTATACTCTTATTGAGAAATATTAGGATATGGAGTCTTATTATACTATCACTTATTATTGTTGTTATTGTTATTATTTAAATTTTTCTATATTATTTATTATTGATATTGAGAGTGATGCTATTTATTATTAAAAAAAAAATTGATATATTATTGAAAGAAAAATTTGATTGATTGTTAAAAGATGTTGGATCCAACATAACATAAAAAACAAAGATTAAACTAGATTTGGAGATCTTTAATTAAAGAGACTGTATTCAGTGAACATTGGAAAAGACTTTTATACACAATGGAAAGACTTTTTTCATTTGAAGAACTTTATTTAAAATAACCTATGCATTAAGTTATTGTAATTATTTAAACTTCCATGAGAACGAATTATTATTGTTTTTATTATATTTTTTATCGCTTGCTTATTTATATTTATAACTTATTTACTGTTATTGTATGTATTATCTCCTATGCACTTACAAATAGTAAGTGATATTGTAACAGTATTGTATCTCTTTCAGGGAAATGCTCCTACCTAAATTTAATTCAGATTAATTTCCTCTTAACTACTTTATTTTAATCGCTAATATTTTTTATATTGCGTTAATTTTCTTTTCTTCCATCTCTTGGCTTCCTGGGTTTGACAGTTTTATTCCAAAATTTGACTTTTCTAAATTATTATATTTCTGTTGTCTGAACTTGTAGTTTTATTTAACTATCAATTTCATACAAATTTTCGGGGAGGGGGGAGGGATAATATTACAAATTTAAAAATTTTTTGCCAAAACTAACCTTTATACTACCTTAATTTTCTTATAATAATGTTCCGTACTTACTTCAAATTATTAAATTAAAATCTTGTTTCTAGATCTAATCTGTTAATCTGTATGCAGACGATATAAATTCTTAATTTGCCTTAAAAAACATTATTCCAGTATACGTAAATTTAAAAAGATGGCTCTACATTAAAAATATTCTTAATTAAAACTTTATTTCTTAATATTCCAAATAAAACTGATTTCTTCTATGTTTTTATCAACCCTTTTTAAGAAAATCTTATTAAATTTATTCCAAAACCATACCTTTCAAAAAATATCATTATTTTATTTTATCTATTTATTTATTTTTCTGCCGTCAACCTTTGATGTGTGCATTAATAAATTCATTTCTTTTCTTTTTCTCTTAAAATTAATCATTTATAAGAATCGTCTGCCTAAGAAATTATAAGTCGATTATAAATTGGTTAAATAATATATTTTTTTTTAAATAAATTTATCGTCTGTTTAAAATAGTCTCGTATCTGGACAAGAATTCTGTTTACATAAAAGGATGATGGTTTGAGATTACAGAAAGTTCTAGAATTTTCTTTTTAGTTTTAAAAGGTGGAAGTCTCGAGATGAGAAGGAGAGAGAATCTGGAGTTCTTTCGTCGATGAGTACGGCTGGTTGAAGTAAATGATGGAATATTTTTTGGACATTTCGGTAAAAGATCGTTTGCAAAAAGGAGTTTTTCCCTCTATAATGACTACAGTTGAATAAATAAACTTACAGCCACCAATGAGTGATTTATTGGATATTCTACATTTATTTATTTTTTATTTTTTCCCTCTCTGGCCATAACTTCTGTGCAAAGAATAGGGACCCTGGCGATGATGTTTCTGGCTCCTAACTTTAAAATGTCACATATATATACTATGACTATTTTCAGAAATTTAAAAAAAAATTCATTGAAAATTAAAAAAATTAGTTTTGAGAGTCCACTGTACCCTTAATTCAAACTAATGAGAATTCAGATTTTTCATTTTTCTTTTCTTTCTCACGGATTTCAGATCATTTGAATAACTTTCTTTGATTTTTGTGAAAATTGATCTGAACGAGTATACATAATATAAATCATATACATATATATACATATCATATACAGGGTGTCCAGCAAATAACACCCTGATTTCAAAATTAAATTTTACAAAAACAAAGATCAATAGAATTATGCAGTAAACGGTTTGTTTATCAGGTAAGCTGTAAAAATCTTACACAAAAGTTTCGAATGGTAAATATTTTGAAAAGATTGTGTTCTGATTGCAAAGAATACTTTGACATTTTTCTTGCTTTAGATTGCTGCCAGAGAATGTGTTTTTCGGCTTTAAGTGCCATATTTCTTAGTTTTTTTAAATTAAATTTTTGAAATTCTAAAAATTTACTTCGAAAAATCTTTAAAATATTGCACTGTAAGCTGAAAAATTATTTCTCTGTAGGCAATCTAAAACAAGAAAAATGTCAAATCAAAGCATTCTATACAATCAGAACGCAATTTTTTCAAAACATTCACTATTTGAAATTTCTGTATAAGATTTTTACAGCTTACCTAATGAAAAAACAGTTTACCCCATATTACTATCGATCTTTGTTTTTGAAAAATGTAATTTTGAAATCAGGGTGTTATTTGCTGGACACCCTGTACATTATACATAATATAACGAGTATACATAAATATAATCCAATGCATTTGATATCCATTTTCTTAGTGCCCTGTCTTTACATCACTGACACTTTAAATTTTTCTTCGATCGTGCTTGTTTCTAATCTTTTAATTAGTTTATGTATTTATACATTCTAATTTAATTTTAAGTCATATCCTAATAACAGATGAAATAAGTTTAAAAAACACTTTAACATTAATTCCTTTGTAATAGTACCATATTAAGCAGGTTTTCCATAATTCAAATTTCGGATAATTCAAACATTTCTTATGGTCCCGACAAATTCGAATCAACGAGAGTCAACTGTACATACATTTCATCATAACAATTTTGAACTGTACGTTGTATGTTGCTGGCTGGTAAGATTTTCTGAAAATTTCCCATTTCTGGTGATGGAAAAAAGCATTCTCTATTAACTCTGCAATAAATTATTTTAGAAGGAAGTAACTAGTATCAAACAATTGGAAATAAATGTTTGGAAATAATTGGAAATAATTTTAAATCACACACACACACACACATATATGTATATATATATATAATTAACTTTGGGGATGGGAAGGTCTACATACAAAATCAAGGCCACTTTTTTTTTCCCCAATAGCAATAGCCCAGTTTCACAAAATAAATTCTATATCCTTCAATTAGCCTAAATCTAAATTTCTATGAAATTTCTATGATTAGTTTCTGGGAACTTATTTATTTAAAATGGAGCATATTTTAGGAGTAAATATGAAAATAAGCACTCGCCAGTCACCACTCAGTGACTAAATGTGAAAAACTGGAAATCAAAAATATGGAAAAAACCAGCCAAATGCAGGATTTTCCAAAAGGGATTTTCATCAAAGAATTGCAGGAAAAAAATCTTATGAATTTCATCAAAAAATCTTAAAACTTTGTGAAATGATTGTGGGAAAAAAAAAGTTGCAAATATCAACAATAGTTTGCAGAAAAACACTAATTTCATATAACAATTGTGAAAAAAAAAATGCCATTATCAAAGAAATGTGAATATTCTCAAAAAATCGCTAAAAAAACATGAATAATGTTAAAGAACCATGGGAAAAAAATGCAAATATCTTCAAAGAATCGTGAAAAAATTGCAAATATCATCAAAAAATTAAAAAAAAAAATTGTAAATCATTGAAGAATCACAAAAAACACGAGTTTTGACAAAGAATTGCTAAAAAGCGAATTTTGACAGAGAATTGCGAAAAAAGCATGTTTTGTCAAAAAATCTGAAAACAAACGCAAATTTCATTAAAAGTCGTAAAAACAAATGCATGCAAAAAATGCGAATTCAGTCAAAAGATAACAAAAAACAAAAAAAAATTAAAAAAAAAAAAAATGCAAATTTTGTCAAGAAAACACTGAAATTTTTTGATAAAAAATTGCAAACAAAATGTGAATTTCGTTGAAGAATTGTGAAAACATGTGTTTTGTCAAAAAATCATGAAAAAACATGAATTTCGCCAAAAAATCGAGAAAAAATAGAAAAATTCCTCAAAAAGCTGCAAATTTCATCAAAACTTGAGGGAATGAAGGCAAGTTTCATTAGTCGTGAAAAAATACAATTTTTTTTCAAAAAGACGCAGAAAAAACACTGTATATTATGTCAAAGGATTGTGAAAAAAGCATAATTAGTATGACGAGGGGCCTTCTCTGCTCCTTTATCTTTTAGTAGTTTTGTTGTAAATGTCAGTTTTTTTTGGGGGGGGGGGGGATTGCATCAGCTAATCAGTGGATAAACATAATTATTTTTTTTTGTCACATCTTAATTTTAAAGAAATAATTTTAAAAAAAGAGGGTGGGGTTTACTTATGTCCTTAGCTACACAAATAACTAAGTATAGTTTGTAGCTAACAACATAAGCATATAACTTTGCTGTTAACTTAAAGCAGATTGGAAATTAGCATCTCAAGTTTATTCCAAACAATATGAATTTACATATTTTTATTTAGTTCATATATTGCTTATTTACTCTAAAATCGTATTTTGTAATTAAATATTTAGTGACATAAATGTACTTACTGGCTACTAAGGAAATTATTCTCACAAGCCAATAACTGACTACTAAAAAAATCAACCAACCAACTAGTGGCTACTAAGCAAAATTTTTACTTTCTGCTATCTTCAATAGAAGAAAGTATTGTAATCGAAATTTTTTTCGACTTCTGTTTTTTGACGGATTTACACGTTTTAGGGGTCGGAGATCCCCAAAAACCTGTTTTTACAAAATGTCTGTCTGCCCGAGTGTCTGTGTGTATGTCGCCATTCTACCATCAAAAAGTATGAAGTTATGCATAGAAATGAACCAAATTTTTTGTAAATGTTTCTGGATGTGGCAAGCAGGTCCCCCTACAGTTTTGAAATATTCCGCCGGAGGGGGGCACTGCAATCATGATTTTTGTGCCATTTTCAATATTGTACCGGCCAAAAGTATATGAAGTTATGCATCGAATTTAACCAAATTTTTTGTGTAAGTGTATGACTATAGCTAATTGGTCCTCTCTGAATTTGAAAAAAATTCGCCGGAAGGGGTGCAATCGTGATTTTTGTGCCATTTTCATTATTGTACTAGCCAAATGTATATGAAGTTACGTATCAAATTGAACCAAATTTTTTGTGTAAATGTATGACTATGGCTAATTGGTCCTCCCTGAATTTGAAAAAAATCTACTGGAAGGGCATACTGCAATAGCCAATTTTAAGCCATTTTCAATATTGCACCACCTAAAAGTGTATGAAATTAGTCCTAGAACTGAACTAAAATTTTTGAATATAATGATTTTTTGGTAAGGCAAATAGGTCCTCCCTGAATTAAAAAAAAAAAATCTGCCTATCATTCTATTGTTCATCGGCTTGTGTAGAGACGGAAATTCATTTTTACTCCGATTAATTGATTGAAGCAGAAATTTAAGATTAAAACAAAGTTCGTATGGTATTGAATTACAATTATTAAAACATTAATATGAGTAACTATTTTTTAAAAATATTAAAATGTACATATGAGATAGAAAGTTTTGGGATTGGCACATCCAACTAGTTTATTTTCATATTTATTTAGGAACTGTAATATGTTTGGTACTTGATTGCTGAAATGCTGCAGCATGACAATATTAATTCTATTGATGTATTATTTCTTGCCAATATCAACATTTCATTCACTTAATATGTTTTAACTGTTGCTGGCCCAAACATTTTAATATAATGTGTAAAATATATATTCTTCAAATTATGCATTTCTGGACATCATACCTCCTTAAATGATCACTTTGGCATTTTTGAATAATAATGTGAAAACTAAACAGAAAATTTTTAAATTTAAAATTTGCATAAGTAGAACATAATATAAATCTATCAAACAATTGAAGTTTGCAATTCATATTTTTCTTGAATATTAATTTCATAATTCATATTGTAAAATTTTTGAAATTACAAATTCAATGCATTTATGCTTGGGCTGTATTATAACTAAAAAAAAAAATATATATATATATGAAAATGTAATGTAACATAAGCTAATTTTGAATGTTTATTATTCAAAAATTTTATCTCCCAAATGACAGGAAATTTCATTTCTAGGCATGGATTGAACTAAAAATTATTTTTTTTTTAATTGGATGTTGCCATTGAAAAAAAAAAACTAAGTTTGGTCTAGTGGATGGATCCATAAAAAAACATACATAATTCAAAAGCACATTTTATTTTCAATTTTTTGATTTCAATATTTTCCTTCTATTAAAATTAGTTTCAGAATTAGTAGGAAATGTTAGCAGGAAGTGTTTACTTTCCCCCTCCAACATACACAACTCTGCAGTGCACATGTTAATCTAACACTAGTAGAATTTCTGGGACTTCACTAGGTCTACATGGGTCTGATCCAGAATAAAAATTAAGTTAAGCCAGAAATATTTATAATTTTGCAGTTGATGGTAGGGCCAAGCACATACAAAATCAATGAAATCAACCCCAGCTTCACTCAACTTTTACAATAAATAAATAATTTTTTAATGTGCAATTAAGATTCTTTTAATGGAGTACTACATACAGATTTATGGGGAAAATTCAGTATATTTTAGATTTCTATATGTTCGTAAGCCATAGAATACAGAGCAACATTAATGATCACTCAGTTTATTACATTAAAGAAAAAAAAAAAAAAACTTTTGAGAGGATGTATAGTAAAAACAAGATCTCTTTATAGATAAAGCATATTTCTTAAACATTTCACTGGTGACAGGTATGGGGAAACAGCACTTTTATCCCTGACTTATTTCAGGAGAAACGGTCAAGTGGTTAATGATTCTGTTAACAGAAATTTATTATCACCATTTTTATAAAACAAATTGCCTGTTCAACATGTCCTAGGAGCAATTAAGTCCAAATCAAACTAGCCTGAGTATGTAGAATAAAACGGAAGCATGATTTCAGCCTGCTGAAAAAAGTAGAGCTTAGACATGATTTAGTTGCTCAATACGAAACTCTACACTGCACATATTATATTTCTGCACTGATGTTGCCAAGTTAGGATCAGTTTGTGAAACACATACATATTCTAGTTCCAGTCACATCTACTGAAAATTTTATTTTATCAGCTTAGTTTGATGTATTTATATTGGACTGGTTTGCCCACGTAATTTTATCAGCCTAGCACATTTTTATTTACTCTGTTTAAAGAAAAAAAAAAAAAGACAAGTATGTAAATAAATGTAACAAAATGTTTGGATATAGGTTAATTAGTGAGTTTTTCTAATTTAAACATAGTTATGTGACAGAGAAAATTACATAAATTTTGAATAAAATAAAATATCTATTAGCTTATGAAATTAAGTGCATAATACCTTATTGCTTGATGAACACAGACAACTCCTTGTCTTTAAGGGTTAATATCTTGGCTAATTACCAACGAATTTTTTCAAAAATCATTAACAACAATGCTTTTATACTTCTGCTATGATAGGTACTTCTAATACTCCTTAACACCTTTGTTCAAGTAATCACTATAGTTCTCCTGCATGGTTTAAAGTAACATCTATAACCTCTCATTTTTTTCATAATTTTAGTTGATTCAGAACTACATGGGTTTTGGAACATTTTTTGCACTATATTTTTCACAATATCTCTGGAAATATAATACCTAAAATTAAAAGAAATATACTTTTAAGTTCAACATAACGAAAGCTTTCAGGAGATATCCCACATGATTAACAACGAAAAGATAAAAGTAAATTAGCCTAACACCAAACTAAATGTATTTGTAAATGTATAATAATCTCTAAATATGTGGGTCAATAGTCTTTATTACTTCCTCCAATTTGAACTTTCCATGTTATATAGTTTTTGAGTAAAATGGCTGCGATAGATGGACAGACAGACACAGGAGTGATTTTATAGTGATTCTATTTTTACTTTATAAGTACAGAATGCTAAAAACAAGGAAAACACACAAAACAACATTAAACACATATTTTATCCATAATACAAGATGGCTAGAGAAACTAAAAAAAAAGTTCTTTGATTTTCTTGACTTTCTATATCAGAGTTCTCTGATTTTATTATTAATAAGCATATGAAATATTTTCATGTATGTTGCTTCCTCGTATTGTTCACTTTTGCAGCTTGTTAACACTCATTTGGGAGAGGGGGAAAAAAAGAGAAAACCATAAAAATTGCTTAATATTCATAAAGTATTGGTTGACAGCTTTATAATATGAAACTTAAAATTTAATCCAACAACTTCATATAGTGGCCAATGTATACATGGCAACCAGAAATTTTTCTCATTTTCTAAAATATTCTCCATTTTGGTTATTTTCATGATGGCCAATTATCAACGCAAGAGATATAGGCTCTCTAAGTATGCATGTGTGGGGGGAGAGTGCCCTCCATAGGAGGCCTTTCTAAGGGAACCTAATCCATATTTACACAAGGAAGTCCAAGGTTAAAAGAAAACCACAGAAAACTTCAAATGATTAGATCAATGGGTGCAATTGGGATTGAATACCCAGCACACTCCATCTACCAGTTTTGAAAATGCTCAATTTTAAGACATTCTACATCTGGACAGGTTAGTTAACTGCATTAAGCTGGTCACATGGTCAGATTGAACTAATCTATCATTTAAAATTTAAAAAGATGAGTAAATTACATTGAGTATAAGCACTATTCACAGAAAATGGGAACATTTGAACTAGAGGTCTGCACGGGCTGAAATTTCGAGGCTCAAGCTTGGCCCGATCCAAAGAAAAAAAATTTGGCCCGACCCATTATTAAAGTTAAAATTTCGGCCTGAGCTCGGCACATACAGAAAATTTAGCGGCTCAACCCTGCCCGATATAATAGCTAAAAACAAGGCCCGACACACTAAAAAAGATAAAATATTGGCCCGAACCCTTCTTGGCCCAAGTGAATTGCTACAAAACATCGATCTTTACTCTTACAGAAAAGTTCTGACCAAAAAAACTTATCTTAGTCTTTTTTTTTTTTTTTTTTCATGTTTATAGTCTCCATTTATGCAGAAGTGCCCTAGGTTGCGATATTTATGCTTTTAATGAACCTTTGTTTGTTGTATGTAAATGTTTCAGTTATCATAGTATTATCAATCCATATTCCATGTAATGGAGACATAAATATACATAAAAAAATGGTATATGGTAAAAGTAAAATCTTCTAAGATGGAATTGCATTGGAAAGGAAAAAAAAAAAACATTCCCTTTTTAGCAAGTGTAAATGTTTATTATATATATATATATATATATATTGTGTATCACTGTATTAATTTCGCATGGATGAACAGCTTAAAAGAAGTTTAAAAGCCAATTCATCATAGGGTCATTCCATGTCAATTCAACCAATTTTTTCTCCATTTGTATTTTGACCGACAGGGATTTGGATGAAACTTTGTAAGCATACTAATTCTATCATGAAATGATTCCATCAGAAATTTTTCCTTCCCAGACCTCATAGTTTGTGAGATATGGGGGGTCCAATTCTTGGGTTTTCCTCAGATCGCACATTTCTGAGTATGTATTTTGAGATTACAGTTCCATCTTCAAAAAATTGTTTCTCTGGATCTAAAACATGAATCATCCTAAAAATATCAGTGTGAGAATATAAAAAGATGCAGATTTTAATAAAAAATATTTCAAAAATTTACTTGTAATATTTAAGATAAAGTCAGCCAAAGTTGAGAGTTATGGTTATTTTTCCAAATTTTTGTGACTTCATGAAAAAGGCTGTACACAAAAAGGCAAATTAAATTTCCAATTTCTTTTTGTTTTAAATAAAAGTTTACACTTTGGGCTTTCTATCTATGAAATGATGTCTTTCGCATGGCTTATGCAAAAATTTTGGGTACTTTCCAATTAGCCGGATGCATGTTTTATTTTTACATATTACATATGCACACAAAAAGGCAAATGAAATTTCCAATTTCTTTTTGTTTTAAATAAAAGTTTACACTTTGGGCTTTCTATCTGTGAAATAAAAATGATGTCTTTCGCATGGCTTATGCAAAAATTTTGGGGGCGTTCCAATTAGCTGGATGCGTGTTTTATTTTTATATATGTACGTATATATACAGTATATTGATATATATATGTATAACACTGGTGCCTGTCTAATCGAAAAATACCAAATTCTCCCTTGTTTTGAAAATCTGCACCAATTAAGGGATAAAAAATCTGACTAAGTTTAGCTGTGGTACTTAAATAATTACTGGAGTTTCTACGAGTTATTGAATTTAATGTTATTTGATACAAAAACAAATGGGAAATTTTATTTGCCTTTTTGTGTAGAGACTCTTTCATAAAGTCACAAAATTTCGGAAAAATAATCATAATTTTCAAATTTGGTTTACTTTTTCGGCCGTATATAAATCTCTATTAGGGGTGTATTCGAAAAAACGCTTTTCCACCTTCAACAGCTCGAAATTTTCCGATACAATTTCAGACACATTTTTAAACATAGAAACATGAAATTTGCTGAGAGGATTCTTGAAGGGACGTATGAGGTGCCGTGTGATGTTTTTTTTTATGTTCAATTCATTAGAATTTGAGTTATAAATAATTATCTTCTCAGTATGACCCCTTTTTCCGTTCTCAGATCTCCCGTGTGGGAAAAATCGGTTCGAAATGCTGTTTTTGATTGCTTTTTTTGCAATATTTTCTGCATTTTTCAAAGAATCGACAATTACAGCAAATTGTGTACTTTCCAAATAAGAGATTTTGAAAGTTTGGTGTATTTGAGAGCAATAATGAGTTTAAAAATAAATCGGAAAATAGGCAGTTTGAATCGAAATACACCCTTAACTGCCCTAATTGCTTTTTTCACATGCTTTTTATGCTACTTAATTGGATCTCTACATTTATATTGATAAAATTCATATTTCATTAAGAGCCAAATTCTGTAATGCTCACATATATTAATCAAACGGTTTTCACGTATTTTTCATTTTATAAATTCAATAGTCCTAAGTGATAAAAATTATTTTTCTGAATCACAGAAATTATCAATGTAGTCTATTTCTCTGTTACTTGTATAGCTGGGTCATTTTCAAAATAAGGTACATTTTCAGCAATTTTTTTTCAAAATTTTAAAGTATGATTTTTTCCACAAAATATTTTATTATATTTAATAAAATGGTAATTGTAACTCAAATAATGCAATGACTGAGCTTAATTGGCTCATTAACACAAATACAGTAATTACTTAAAAGTAAGCATTCGTTAGACCAATGACATGCGTTAGGCCAGTGACATTTTGCATTAGAAAGGTAACATTTTTCTATTAATCCAAAGACATTCTTTATTAAAGTTGTGAATAATCATAATATTATTATAACTTTTAAAAAACAATTTTTCTACATGAAATTGTTTCATTGCTTAGCATTGTGTCACTGGTATAACAGGATTTGTCACTAGCATAACAAATGTATTGTTAAGCCAGTGACTGTTAGACCAGTGACATTTCTTTAAAAATAAATTCTTATTCCTTATTTAAAATTGTAACATTGTGATTTAGGGTGTTAAACACAACTTTATATGCTGTATTATTATAATCTTTTTATTAAATTGATTTAACTGTTATCAGTTTAATAGAATACTTGTTAGACCAGTGACACATAATAAAAGAACTCGGCTGATTTAGGAATATTTTTTTCTTTTTTTAAGCAGTAAATCACATGAAGACAGCTAGTTTTTCCACTATTTTGTTAACAAGCAGTATTCCTAACATAAAAAAGCCAATTCAATCAATTTTTATCATCAGAATAATATTTAAAATCGAAAAATATTAGTTGTTAGACCAGTGACACAAAACACGTAAGACAGTCTTATTTAATTTAATTAATCCATATTAAAATCAATTTTCAGACAGAATTGTAATAAGTACACAAAATTTATATTGTTCTCAAAATAAAATTGCCCAAATCAACAAAAATAGCAATTATTAATTAGAAATTATAACATGTTGAAAATCAAAGTTTGGGTTTGAGACAAAAATGATTCCCATTGAAAAGTCAATAGTTCATTTTTATTTTTTGCCCAATTTAATTTATTTTTATATAAATTACTTAGTTTAATATTCTGATTATTAAAAAAAGAAATAAAGAACAATTAAGGGTTTGAAATTTTTATCTACTTTTAATATTATAAATTTTAGAATAGTAAGACACAGAATTGTACTTATTTTGAAAATGACCCAGCTAGTTTTGTGAGATTCTATACCAGTTAATATTACAATACTGCAAGCCTGAAGACAAGTAGAAGGTTTAATATCAGGCTGCATATTAAAACAATAAAGCAGAAAAATATTTATACATAATCACAAACTATAAAAAATGTAAAAATCAGAATATATTTTTAGTAGCACAGTAAAAGTTAGATAATTCTTCTATGATAAGAAACAACAGAATGACAATAATTTGATTAAATTGATTTCAAAACATCTGCTTTCACTAACGAACATTACCCTGCCTTTATCAGAAGGTGTTTATATAAGGCAGCTGCAATTAAATCTTTCAGACGATAGAAACAAATTTAAGTTCTGTTAAACATTTATGTATTTAAACTTGCCAATATAAATATTTAAACTGATTAAAATTACTCAAGGAAAGGAAATAGAAGGTTTTGAACATTTTTTAAACACAATTAATATATAAGCATTTAAAAGAAAGAATGCAAATGTGAGGAGTAAAAATTATTTATTTTATACTGTACAAAAAAGAAAAATCTGTTTCGAGTTTAATTATTGAAAATAAAAGTAAGAGATTCTTTAAATTAGCAAAAAATGCCCATTATTAAATAACGAAATGAAATATATGGACTATTCCTTAAATTTAATGGGGAAACATATTACAGTCAGATTTTTTTTAATCAGAAAAAACAAAGCCTAAACTTTACTTTGCAAATAAAAAACCATGTTTCAAATAACATTAAATTCAATAACTCATAGAAATTCCAGTAATTATTTAAGTATCACAGCTAAACTTAGTCAGATTTTTTTCCCCTTCTAATTGGTGCAGATTCTCAAAACAAGGCAAAATTTGGTACTTTTCGGTTAGACGGGCACCAGTGTTATACATACATATATATCAATATACTGCATATATACCAATATACTGCATATATACATACATATGTACATGTATAATACATCTGTATTTATATAGATCTATACATATGTACATATGTAAAAATAAAACACGCATCTGGCTAATTGGAAAGTACACAAAATTTTTTCATAAGCCATGCGAAAGACATCATTTCATAGATAGAAAGCCCAAAGTGTAAACTTTTATTTAACACTAGAATTACTGAGGCGGGTCATCCGTGACCCGACACGTGGTTTTTCGCTCGTATCATAGTTTCTTTTCAAAGTAAAATTTTGAAACTTATTGACTTTTCCTAAATACTTAGTATAATGTCTTAACATGAATTTAGTTGGAATCGGACGAAAACTTTTTTATACATACATCTTTATACCTAGAACTACCATGCTGGGTCATCGCTGACCCGAACAAAATAATTGCATTTTTCATTTATTTCAACAAGGATTTCACCTCTATATTTATAAATAACATAAGAATAGTGAAAGTATATGTTCCACATATACTTTTCACAAAAGAGGGAAAGGAATGTGCGTATGTACAGGCGCGGGGGGTGGGGGGGGGGGTGATTAAATATTTATTACGCATTTCAAAGGTAAATGTGTAAGTTTTTATGTTATTTCAAACTAGTGTAAGGATGATTTAAATAGTTTTTTTTAATGTTATACCTTAGAAAGTAATTAAAAAGAATATTTTGCCTCTCATAAACCTCAGAGAAAAAAAAAACTGTTTGTGGCATTTGACATTCACACATTTATAGTAATGGAATCACTATGGAGGTTTCTTCAATGAGAAAAATTTTAATTTTTAACGTTAATTCTGTTTAAATGACTTTAATAAAGACATTAGTGACGAAGTTAATATTGTCATCATTTGATGAGGCTAACAATATTGACATAAATGACAAAACATTTTTTTCTTAGAAATGACAACAAAATTTCACTGTTCGAATCCAATACATGTAGTAGCAAGCTGAATGAAAGAAGGCAAATAAATGTTGTGGGAAAAATAAGAAACACAAATATATTGTAAGAATTTTGCAAAAAATTAAAACGAAAAGAATTTACTTTTTCAGAATAAATCTAAAAAGTGGTAAAGATACAAAATAAATCACTCTTCGAAGCGATTTGTAACATCGAACTATATAGACGGTAGAGCCGCAGTGTTCAATATCTTCTGACTTATACAAAATCTGATTCAAGATCAAGTGATCAAAAATATATCGGTAGTTTTTAAATATACAACATATTCTAATATAAGTAGAAACGTTTTCTTTCTAAAATTATAGATAAAAGATTTGCAAAAGAACGTGAAGGTATCCTTCCACGCACCAACACTGAAATTTCAAACAAATGAAAAATCTTTCCACATAAAGCAGTGCTAAGAAAAAGAAACTAACTTTGTTTGCAAAAACTGCTTATAACTTGTGTGTTTTTCATGCACAGAAAAAAAGAAAAAGAAAAAATGTCTATGGCATTTTGTATGAATTGATTGGACCGTAAACTGCATAAAAGAGAAAAGTGTAATAAAAAAAAAAGTCACGAATATATGTATATATATATATTTAATTTTATTGTATTTGAATATCTAATTGATTTGTAGGAACATTATTACACAATTTAAATCGATAAATCATATGTATATATGTCATTAAAAAGGAATCAAAATTTCAAAGCATTTTTTTAGTTAAAAAAGAATTCTTTTGAAATATTTAATCTCAAAATTTCATATTATGTAATAGTCTAAATGCTAAATTGTGTTAATTATTAATTAAAAATCATTATATTCATCTTTAATAATTATTGTGTGTCTTTATCTTCCATTTAAAACAAGTATAGCGTTTTTAAAAGCCATGGGTCAGATGTGACCCACCGCGGTATTTCTAGGTATACAAGAAAAGCGGTAATTCTAGTGTTAAAACAAAAAGAAATTGGAAATTTCCTTTGCCTTTTTGTGTGCATATGTAATATATAAAGATAAAACATGCATCTGGCTAATTGGAAAGTACCCAAAATTTTTGCGTAATTCATGCGAAAGACATCATTTTTATTTCATAGATAGAAAGCCCAAAGTGTAAACTTTTATTTAAAACAAAAAGAAATTGGAAATTTAATTGGCCTTTTTGTGTACAGCCTTTTTGGTGAAGTCACAAAAATTTGGAAAAATAACCATAACTCTCAACTTTGGCTAATTTTTTTTATCCTAAATATTACAAGTAAATTTCTTAAATATTTTTTATTAAAATCTGCATCTTTTTATATTCTTACAGTGATATTTTTAAGATGATTTATGTTTTAGATCCAGAGAAACAATTTTTTGAAGATGGAACTGCAATCTTAAAGACTCAGAAATGTGCGATTTGAGAAAACCCCAAGAATTGGACCCCCCATATCTCACAAACTATGAGGCCTAGGAAGGAAAAATTTCTGATGGAATCATTTCATGATAGAATTAGTGTGTACACAAAGTTTCATCAAAATCTCTGTGGTTCGGGTTACAAGGTGTGGTTGAATTGACATGGAATGACCCCATAGGCAGTTTTTTTTTCATGTATTTAACTCTATTTAAATACGCCTAGAAATCTACGATTCTTCAAAAAGAATAAATTCTAACGTTTAGTTGTAGAATAATGACAACTTAAAAATTACATGCCTTTTTTGCAAAATTTTTTGGACCAAGCCAAATTTTACTGATTTTTTAACACACTTGGCCACATTGAGAAAAGGATTTTCATGTGGGATGATTCAACTAGAACTGATTATTTTGGTTTGAAGACTAGGAAGAATGAAATCAGGCCTGGCTTCATATGGGAAAAAATAAGTTAGGCCCGGCCTGATACTCCAGAAAAGTAAGGCCCGAGCCCTGGCCCATGCAGATCTGATCACCTTAAAGTGTGTTAGAGTTTGAAACATGCAGAAAAAAACTGGAAATTTTCGAAAATTTCCTGGTTTCCAGATTCTGAAGACATTCTGTAATAAAGCTGTTTTAGTTATTTTGTCACCAACATGAGCTATTGTGAATGAATACATAAGAAATGCGATTATGATAGATTAGATGAATAAGATATAACTATTGCTGATTTTTTTTTTTTTTTTTTTAATTAGGTATTGCAAATAAGACATTCTTCCAAGTTTTTTTTTTATTTTTTATTTTATAGCATATAAATGCTGTATGAAATAGAGTTTTGGTAAATGTTATGACATTTGATTGATTTTTATTTTCTACATTGTTAGGTAAGTCCTATCTCTCTTTCTTAGATGAATGAAAAAAATGCACATTCTTATTCATAAAGCAAGGCTTTTTTCTATGATTGTGTCAAAGTAACTTCATTTTCTCCAGCTTGTCTTTTAACAAATATGTGTGGGTACATACAGAGCTCCCTTATAGTGATTGCTGTGTTACTGCATTTTTATTTGCTTTATCTGTATGGCCTTCATGTATAACAAGGGCGATGCCAGGTGGTTCAGTTAGTATTTAATAGTTAATACCTAGAGTAGAGAGGGGGGGGGGGTGGCACATTTGAACTGGGGGCACCTTTGAACAGACTAAATATTTTCCTTCAAATAAATCTTTTTTTAAAATTAGATAGCACATTACCACTGCTTCAGTGCAATAAATATACAAAGCTGCACCATTTTCCATACACATTATTGTCTAAACAAGATATGTGTTTTTCTCCTTATTGAATCTAAATTTAAGAAAATAAAGTTGTAAGCTTTTTGCTAACAATTTTGTATGCCAAAAATTTTAATTTATTGTTCAATACTTAATTAAAGATGTAAGCTTTAGTTTATAAGCTTTATTTTATTCAAATTCTTAAGCTGAATTCAGTAAATAGTTGTAGTGCTAAACTCCAGGTGATGAGGCACCACTGAACATTTAAAATAATGAAGTAAAGCATTAAGAATATAACTATTTATTTTTTTAATGTAAAAAAGGGTTAATTAAAAATACCAAAAACATGGACTTTGTTCAGATGATGTGACCTTCAATGTCAGATTGATGAATCTGACTTTGAAGATTTAATTATTAGTACCGAATATCAGGAATAGGCATGAAAGTGGAAAATGAGAAAAAAAGAGGAAAATTTTTTTCTGTCTAAACAGTGGTACTCTTATAATTAAAGTATCATTTTAGTAGCTACTAATGCAATAAAATTAAATGTAAATGCATATATATTTAGAAAGCATTAATAATGCTAAATATGTAAATCCAAACATATCTGGTCAACTTATGTGAAGTGCAGACATTAATCTTCCAAAACAAATGTTATTTTGAATGGTTTAGCTGTTAACTCCCACCACCTGTTTTGTATTCAAAAATCTCCCTATTAAATTGATCCTTCCTTCAGAAATACATTTCGAAAAAAGTATTGCAGGAATATTTAATCACAGAAATATTTAATACATATCTACACCCCAAAGTGTGTATAAATAGTACAAAATATTGTATTTTAAAAAGAAATTTCTTTTCATTTTGAATTTTCAAAGTAAAAAAAAATCATCTTTTATTTTATGTCTTTTTTGCACAACAATTCAAGAACAAATTCCAAGGATTCAGACACAATATCTGATTACTAAATTTTCCAGCCCCCCCCCCCCCCTATTATCCTTACAAAGTTTTCTTTGCATTTTTGCATAAATCCAGAGAATGTCCAAAATTGTTTTTAAAAAGGTGGAATTCCTCCTTTAGGAGGAACTCTTTCATGCCTGCAGGAAGAAAAGATTCTTGTTCTAGAAGATTTACATGTAAATGATTTAATTTTCATCAATTTCATAAGAAAAAAAAAAGACTTCATTACATTGGTCAGACTGAATTGCAGTTGCAGGATAAAACAGAATTTAATGTTAGGTTTCTTCAGAAAAGAAAGAATGAAAAAGTTTATTTTCCTGAGGCACCAGATATCAATTTGGTGGATTTCAAGCATATTGTGAAAAAGTTGCCACAACCAAACATAACTGGAGGGAGACTGATGCAGGGGTGCAGAAAATGTTTTTACTCTCCACATTTCCCTCAATCCTTATGAAAATTTCCCCAAAATTTTATGTTTTAGAATTCTTACATCCGTTTAGATATAGACTTTTTTTTTCTAAAAATTTCTCAACTTACACACAAGTATATACACAATATGTATTATTCCTAGATTGATTTTGTGAAAGTCGCTAAGCAGATAGATCTAATTATTTGTCAGGAAAAAAAATTATCTCAGAGAAATATGTAATTATTTATTAAAATTGAAATCGATTATATGTTTTTCTGCAAAATTTCCCCAGATGGCTAAAGTTTCCTCCGATCCTAGATCGCCGGATCGGACATAATCTGCACCCCTGGGCTGATGTTTCAACAATGAGCTTTGATATCAACTTTGATGGGTATAAATTTGGTTAAATAATAAAAAGATAGTAATTTCAGTAAAATATAGTTGTTTAATTTTATTCACATTATTTTATATTTCTGAAAGTTATACAACTTTTCGTAAAAAATTATTTCCATATTTTGTCCATTTGTTCAAAAGGTGCCTCTTACTTGTTCAAAGGTACCCCTGCATGGGGCAGGTTTATACTGAAATCTTTCAGCTTTTTAATTCCTCACAACATCTTTAATTTATTTGGAAAACTTTTAATTTCTGGCTCATATGATCAAGAAATGCATTGTTTTTATTATGTAGCATTTAAAATGCAATAAATATAACTCAAGTAAAAAATGTATTGATTTTCTTAAAAAAATATTCAAACGTGCCCTCCTCTCCCCTACATTTTCAACTGAATTTAAGGATACTAGACAAGGAGAAACTTCTGTTTGCCATATATTTTGAAATGACCAAACAAAAGAATTTATGCATATCTGCCAACTTTGAAAGGAGCTTCCACCACTTATTTTAGGTGGTGTTCTACTAGGATATTTGTTTATTATCTGTCTTAAAAATTTCATAATAATGAAAGTTACAAAGAGACAAGTAAAATAGGTATTTCAGTAAATGGCTATACATTTACTATTTTATTTAATATTAACCTCCCCAAAAAGGGAGATTGTGTAAGTATGTTTTTGTAATAAAAATTTTACTTTAGAAAATTTTCATTTAAAATTAAGACATGATAAAGTACATGCATTGATTCAAATGTATGTTTTTAAGAATAAGCAAAGCTCGAAAACGCAAACCTACTTCAGAAACTGGAACTCCCCAAGGGTCGGTTGCTTGTTTTGCAGCAGCAGAATTGTTTAAGGAGAGATTCAAAAGGTCTGTAGCTACATCATCTCCATCCTCAGATTTGGTACGATGATAATTTTCTTGACTTTCATTCAGAGCCATTTGCAATCGTAGGTCATCATTTCGGCGAAGTCGCTCTTCTTGTTCAGCTTCCTCTTTACTCATGGCCAAAGCTAACTGAAGTTGTAACTCTTCTTCACCAGCAGTTTGTGGGCGTGCATTTTCAAGCTCAGTAGATACAGCACCTTTGAGTTAGAGAGAAAGTGTACTTCAAACTTTTATTAAAATATTCCACATACTGAAGATGTGCATCAAAAGTCCATAAAAATATTCGGCAAAATATCCAAAATGGTCTTCACTAAAATAAATTATGTTTAGATTCAAATTGTTTTCCAAAATTTCATCCAGAAACACAATAATACATCTTTGTTGAACAGTGGTTATATTATTAAAAATTGAATAAAAAAGGTAGAAACAAGATAATGTAAATCAATTATAGGTTAAATGTTAGGTGGTTACTTTGCATATTTTGACTTTATAAGTTTCTTAAAATAATTCATATAACAATCTTTTTTTTTTTTTTTTTTTTTTTTTGCTAAATATAAAGAGACAGAAATTAATCATACAACATTTTTAGACACAACAATAGATAAAAGTAGCTTTCTCCCTCCACTCTCCCTACATTTGTCTAAGTTTTTTCTGAAAGTCTAAAAGAAGGGTTCAGTTTCCCCCCTTCTCATAAGGACTGCTGATAGTTTTACAGAATTTCTAAAATAAGTTAATAAAAGCAATAAATATCAAGGAAAATATTACCACGAGTACTTAGGCCATCTGGTGAAGATTCAATGCTTTCTTTGCCCACAGGCGAACTCTATATAAAATGAAAAAAAAATTAGAAAAAAATAATTAAATGCATTTAAAATAGTAAAAACATTTGTGAAAAACAATTTTTTTGTTGCTTGCAATACCAAGCTATTTCAGAACTATAAATACACCTCAATATTGAATTTTGGCACTTATGTATGAGGATGAGAGTTTCAAAACTTGTTTTATCCAGAAAATCAAATTTGGGGGAAATCATGAAAAACTTCTGATTGCATCAATTTGTTATTTTTATTGAAACCAAGATTTTTAAGAGTGCCAGAAATGCACAATAAAACAAATTGCAGAGTGTAATGATTTTTCAATGTGCTTTCACCAATAGGACAGCTTTATATACATAAAACTTGATTTTTTTAAATTTTAGATAAGGGGCTGTGCATATATGTTATCATTTTAGGAGGGAAGGAGAATCTGGCACCTGATATTTATTCTGATACAAACAAAATTTTCTTATCTGTAACTTGGTCTTTACATAAAAATATAGTATGCTTTTTTTAATTCATCTATTTTTATGAAAATACAAAGTTATAACTAAACTCATTAAATAATTATTTAATTCCAAAATATACCTTACATTTGGCATTCCTATTTTTCTTCATAATGGTATCTGTACATAATCTGTTGTTTGAGAAACCATACTCAAAGTATATTTGAAATTATACTTATGTTTGCTAGTAAAGAAAAGAAAAAGAAATGTTGTTCACATGATAATCTTGCCTGCCCCCCCCCCCTTCCCTCATGCGAGACAAGTGCAAGAGGATGTTATTAATGTTGAATGTATTGTGTGGCAAAAAGCTATAAAATATTTTTATTAAATAATAACTTTCTTTTAAGTGTCATTTAATATTAAATTATTTCATATATAACAAATATTTTACTGACTTCTCTTCATTTGAATCAATAAAGCATGCACAAAAATAAATGTAATAATTTTGGTATATCACTCCAAGCAAAAGAAATTGCAAAAATCAAATTAAATTTTAGACATGGAAAGCGATATCATTGTGTGTGTGCGTGTGTGTGTGTGTGGGGGGGGGGGGGGGGACAAAAATATCTTAAGTAGGAGAGGGATCTAAAATTATCAAAAAGATAACATTATACATGTAGCTCCATGGGTCCAAGTTTGAAATATGGCCAAGGCTGAAAATATTTTGAATCTCACCCCCTTTCTGCTCTCTACCACTCAGTGGCAGTATCAGAGACTAGTATTTTTTTGGGAGGGGGGGAGGGGCGATCAAGTGACATGTAATCAATACATTCATAGTTTCTAAGTTACATCATTATTTGCAGTTAATTATTAAATGGATATGGATAAATTAATGCGAATAAAATACTATAGAGTAAGATGAAGATAATTTTCCATCTGAAAAATGCACCGTTCGCTGCTAGACTCCATTGATCTCCATTTTTAAAGATTATCTATTTTCTGACCAATGTGAATGCTCCACATCGTTTTAAGATCATCTTCATTGACCAGAAAATAGGTAGCCTTTAAAAATAGAGGTAATATTTTACGATATTCTAAACAGTGTAGAAGTGAAATTAGCTGTCGTCGACTATTTTGGAGGACTTGAAAAATCTAACTTTCGTGATGGCGAATGGCTTTACAACATTGCTGGATGAAATGAACTGAACATCAAAGAAATTAATCAAAAAATAAAACCTATTTTTTTTAAAAAATCTCATTCCCCCTTTCATTTCAAGAACTTTTCAAATCAAACTCGGAAGTTTTTTTTTTTTTTTTTGGGGGGGGGGGGGCTATCCCCCTGCTTGCTCCGGGCCCGCTCCCACTGAATGAACAAATATGCACATGCAGATGCACTACTTAGACAAAAACTCAGCGTGTTAAATGTTACAAGCAGTAAAATTCAATTGAATTTTATAGTTTCAGTATAAATGCTGAAATTATATTAAAAAAATAAGTGTAATGCATATAAAACATTCATATTCATGTCAATAGTATTTCAAAAATATAACTCATACAGATTACAGCTAAAAACAATGAAGTTGACATGCTATGACCTATGACACACAAAATCAGTGGGGATTCTGAATAGAATTTTTTTTCTGAAATTAATAGCAATAGGTTCTTAGTAAAATATGCTATTGAGTCAACCATGTTGAGTCCTACATGAATCGATAGCCTTCCAAAGGAAATGCATTTCTCCAAAGTTTGAAACTTACACCTTAAGTCCATAGGGGACTATGAACCTTAATGTGTCCATTTCAGACAAGGGTGCTTTGTGCTGAAACTATTAGTCACAACAAAAATTAAAATAAATAAGGGATGTATAATATTATATGGATAGTTTCTTTCAGATTTTTTCTAACAAAAGAATAAGTTTTATAACATTTTTCTTGTTTTTAATTGAAAATTTTAATTAAGAATCTATTAAAATATCTGAATGACCACCTTAATTTTTTACATAAAATATTACGAAATATGATGTATATTTGATGTCATTTTCAACTTTCTACATGGATGCATCATACTAAAAAAAATTAAAAACTTATTGGGGGGGGGGGGAGTAGTGTCTTGCACCAATCTCACATTTATTTAGAAATCAAGTGTATTTGATGCTAGTTTCAAAATCAACGCAGGGTACATAGAATATTACAGAATATATGAATCATGGATCATTGTTATCGTTAACTACTAAAAATACTATTTATATATAAAAAAAGCAATAACATTAATTGTTTTGACTGTTTTTAGATAATAATTTGCAATCTATCTTCATCGCTGTCGAGAAAGATGTACATTTGGTGAGAGTTTCAATTTTCTACATTGGGTGCACCATAGAGGTCTACATGGGCCAAAATTTCCAAGCTCGAACCATAGAAAAAAAGAATTTTTTTTGGAAGGATTGTTGGAAAAGATTAGTGACTAGGCTCAACCCGAGTATTCAGAAGTAAGGCCCGAACCCAGCCTGGCCCGAATGCCGTTAATGGAAATTGACCCGAACCTGGCCCATGCAAATCTCTAGTGCACCATACAAAAAAGTTATAAACTTATTCCAAGGAGAGGGAGATTTTAAGTGTTGCAAGTGCAAGCACAATATTATGGACAGTTTACACATGAAGCTCTGCTTGCAATAATTATTTAAAGGTATAACAACCATGAAAATAAACTGTAATATGCAATCACTTTATATAAACAAGCAGCATTTATTTAGCTAATACCTAAAAGCTTTCTTCTATGAATCTTGCAATAACATGCAACATAACACCTCCCAGGAATAAATTTGTTTTGTATGAGGAACCCAGTGTAGAAAGTTGAAACTCTCATCTAATATATACCTTTCGGCATGAAAACATAAATCTTGTTATCAATCAAGACAGCGATGAAGATTGTTTGCTAATTATTTTCTAAAAACAGTCAAAACAATCAGTTATGCATTCTGTCATCATGGAAGACGGTAGTATTCCTGTGACGCAGCCTTAAGTCTAAAATCGTATCTTAAAATTTTCGAAGGGCAGAACTCATATATACAGCTAGTTTGAGATCAAAGGAAATGCAGAAAGCCGCCTTTTAATAATTCAGCAAATATAGCTCACATTGTTCTGATTTTTTAAAAAGAGTCTTATATCTGCAGTCTAATCTATTTAGAATTTTTTACATTTCTACGTTCTTTATCTTTTAAGATCTCGATACTTATTTTTAAACTGAAATTGATGGGGTTTGTTCCTAATAATGAAATCTAGAAAATGACCTGGGTGATTTTATTAAAACTTATATGTAATATGAATCTGTTTAAGACAGAGTGAATAAGACATGCCTAGTTTCTAAGAAAACTCTTGTTTGTTATATATTGGTCTTGAAAATTTGGACTATATTTTTCGCATTTCTATGGGAATCTCAATGCAAATGCTTGATAAACCATTTACTGTATTCATATGCATGTTTCCTTTTTCTTTACCTACCTTTTTCTCCGCATTACTGCGTACTTGCTTGCTCAATCGGTATGTCATTGGGATTAAGATCTGAACATCGCGTGTTTTGTCCCATTCGAGGCATTACGTTTTATTTTTGGTTTGATCTTTTTTAAGTCAGTTAATAAAATAAAGTTGACTTTTATTATCCGTTCCTTTGTATTTTTTTTTTTTTGTCAATGAGACCATTAAATGAAATTTTAATTAAAAAAACTTGTAATAAGTTAAATAAAATTACATTACAATTACAAATAATTTAAATGAAATAAAATTTCATTTTAAATAAATTTCAATAATTCAATTTTAAAATTAAATTTAAGTAAGATATATTTTTTATTATTAAAATGGACATTTATTATAAATTATAAAATGAAATGAATATTTACTTTTACAAAATCAAATATTTTATTATGAATGCGTCTAACAAAGCATAAATTTCCGTATTTTGTTGGCACTCAGTTTAGAACTTCAAGCGTACCAATCTTCAGATACAAAATTTTAGCTGACAAACATCGATTTTGGGACCACATCAAAAATGTATGGTTCAAAAATATTTTAAAAATACAAAATATGAATGCGAAAGTATGCGACATTATAAATAACACTGTTTTTAGATTTTCTTGGGGGAAAAATATGATTGTGTCCAATAGCACAGTGTAATTTTTTATTACATAATCCAAAAACTTCATAATTTCTATTCTAAATTGCATGTCATTAAGATTCAATGTACTGGGAAAAAATGTAATTTTTCAAGAATTTGAAAAGTTGAAACTAAACTTTAGTTGTAAATTGTAGTTTAAGCCTTTTTTTCCCCCCCACAGATATGTCAAAATTCCATATAGATTTTTTTTTTTTTTTTTTTTTTTTTTGCAAATGAATTGATAGTAAACAAGGAAATACTTAGTAGGTCTTAAAGCCAATAGATGGCAGCACTAAAGCTCTGTGTGAGAGGGAGTTTTGAAATTTGATTGCAGTCATTCGTTGTTGCATTTCATTCCTAGATGGCTCCCTTGCTGAAGTTGAATCATACATTGTCAGAATTGAGATTTGTTTTCAAATTTTTTTCTAGGCGAAATTTATTTTCGATCTTACTGCCAATATCCCTGTGACGCATCGTACGCATGTTGTTGTCGATAGATTGTAAGTGCAAAATGGCAGAAGATTTGTAAATGTTAGAAATTTTAATTTTTCTATTATCATTTAAATTGTAGGAAAAAAATGTTTGAATAAAAAAAAAAATGCAGATTTTAGTTTTAAAAATTAAATTGGAAAAATCCCTTTAATAATAAAAAAAAAGCATTGTAATTTAAAAATATTGTTTATAATCGTTGAGCATTCACAATAACAAACATGATTTACAATTTGAATAAACATTTTTTTTCAATTGCAAAGAATAATTTGAATGAACAAATACAAAGTTTGTATGTTTTAAATTTTAATTTAGTTTAAAAAATCATTTTAGTCATTAAAATTTTAAAAAATCATTGTACAATTATAATTATTCATAAGTCACTTTTTTAAATTGCAAAAAATAAATTAAAGAGAGAGAGAGCCCTTGAAGATTTTATTAAAAAAAAAAAAATCTGTTAAAAAAAGTCATTTTAATTTTTAAAAATATTTAAAAAAGAAAACAGTGCAGAAGTATTGTGTACCTTCTAGCAATATGATCCAAAGATTTGGATGAGCGAGGAACTTTGCTGCAGATGATATGATTTTTTTTTTTTTTATCAATTCCTATTAACAAACGAAATGATCTAATGCATAATTTCTGTTCAAAGAAATATATGTGTGAGAAAAGAAGTATATGTGTTCCAATATTTATGCTGGAATCATATTTTGTAATGATTTAAAATATAAATGAAAGATACAAAATTATTTTTTAATAATAATAATAATTCAAGTATAAAAATTAATACAAAAACATTATGCTGTGATTTAAAAACATAAAAAATAAATGAAAAGTACAAAATTATTTTTTAAATATAGCCTTTTGATTCCAATTATTATATGGCATTAAAAATTGAATTTAATAGAATATTTTAGTAAGTTCTTATAAAATAATATGCAAAAATAATAAATCCTGTAAAAAGCTTTCTCCACATCTGCACATTACCCAAATTAAAAACTGAACTTTCTCACTTTTCGTCTTTCCATACGGATCCATCTAGAAATGAGGTGCTAATTTGTGACTAGGGAAGAGTATTAAGGGTGTATTCGAAAAAACACTTTTCCACCTTCAACAGCTCGAAATTTTCTGATACAATTTCAGACACATTTTTAAAAGTAGAAACATGAAACCTGCTGAGAGGATTTTTGAAGAGATGTACAAGGTGCCATGTGATGTCATCTTATACTCCAATCATTAGAATTTGATTTATGAAGAATTATCTTTTCAGTATGACACATTTTTCATTCACAGGCCTCTTGCTTCGGAAAAATCAGTTCAAAATGCCATTTTTGATTGCTTTTTTTGCAATATTTTCTGCATTTAGCAAAGAATCGACAGTCACAGCACCTTGGGTACTTTCTAAATGAGACAATTTGCCAGTTTGATGCATATGAGAGCGAAAATTAATTAAAAAATAAATCGGAAAATAAGGAGTTTGAATCGAAATACACCCTTAAGGGATGGGACATCTGCAATAATTCTTAAAATATGTTTTATTTTTAATTTATGACTTTTCCACCACATGAAATAATCATTGTCTTACATTTGTTGCTATCTAAAAATAAGAATTACTCAAATGTTCAATGTACATTTTCAATCTCATTTTTGTTGCTAACTTAATTGTTTTTAGTATTTTGTAAATTCAACAATATGCCTTTTATAAATAAACAGTTAAGTTAAATATAAAAATCCTATGCTTGTTGAAAATAACTAATTATTTTAATGTTGCTCTAAGGTAAGGACAGGACAATGTGACTCAGGAACATAGGCGTAACTAGCGGGGGGGGGGGGGACGGGCCCACCCCAGACCACCCACGCCCCCCCCCCCCTAGAATTTTAGACTCTTGTGAAAATCTTAGAAAGCAAAAATTTTATTTTTTCGAGAGATTATACATGTCTCAGAGTGGGACGCTAAACTGTCTATTTTTTGCATTTGTCTTCAGTCTATATTTTTCAGACTTTGTCTCTTTTCTCGCTTTTTTACAATTATTTCTTACTTATCGATCATGCCGAACAGCACATGGTAACAGTATCACCTTTTAATGAAAACCGGTCACTCCTTTTGAAAGAGGATGCCATTCATTTGTACTATTGGAAATCAGCCGAAGGCTAAAAGAAATGGTCATTTCCTGTCAGTCTCGAGTTTTTCAATACTGCAACATTGGGGGGTCTTAATTAGTTACATCTGTTTCTTGCTCTTTTTTTGGAAACGGGGCTGAACTCAAATTCCAGGAAAAACACAAAAACACATGCTCGCATGCTTCTGTTGTTAGTTGCTGTTGTGCTAAGGTGGTTTTTTTTTCTTTTATTGTGCGTTTCGCTATGACTAATATTAAATCCTCTTCAGAGAAGAAAATTATGAAAAAAATGGATATATGAGATCATTTTTTTTTAATCTTCGAATTCCTTCAACCATTCATTAAATCCAGGTATGTTTGAAAAGTATATAATTCATTTATATTTAAGTTTCTCAAAAGATATTTACTTAAATGTTACAGTTTTCATATATTATCCTTTTATTAAGTTTGTTCACAAATCCAAAGGGCCTATTTTCAAACAATTTTTAGATGCATTCCTAATTATGTAAATACGTAGCACCTATAGTTGTCTTCAGTCTGTTTGTCCGTCTGTCCATCCGTCCACATATAACAATGCAAAAACTACCCAACCGAATCGTTTGAAATTTAAAATGCATGATTATTAAAATCCGATGCATAGATCAATTACAGGGACAATCAAAAGTATTCCGTTACATTACGATCACTGGGGAAAGAAGTTTCAAATGCATTTTAATCGTTTGAAATTTAGAATATATAATTATTACATAATTTTGTCGAGTAATTTCAAATTTTATGAAAATTGGATGGATAGATTAATTACAGGCACAATCAAAAGTATTCAGTTATATTACGGTCAATGGGGGAAAAGTTTCGAATGCATTTTAATGATGTTACACTCATTCGAACACAATAAAATTGATATGCATCTAATGAGTACATATTATAATATACATTTTGCATAATCTGTGGTGCAAAGAACATTTGATACTGATTTACAAGGCCAGACAAAAGTATTCCATTACATAATGGTATAGGGAGAACATTGTTTGGTGAGCATTTTAATTGTAATAAACTATTTAAAATTTTATGAGATTGATATATGTTGCTGAAGACTGTTACAAGATATTTTCTGTATAAAAGAAAGCAGATAGTATTTACAGGGTCACACAAAAGATTTTGGCTAATATACTGTATCTGAAATACTGTGTACTATTACATCAAGATCTGAATAATTTTAAGTGCATCCGTAATTATATAAAAAACTAGCACTTATATTCGTCGTTCAGTCTGTCAGTCCATCTGTCATTACAATCTATGCTACAAAAAATATATATTATTAATTTACACGGCCACTCAAAAATATTCCCCTACATAATGATATATGAGGATTTATTGTTTGGGGCGTGTTTTAATTATATTCATCTATTTCACTTTTATGAATATGGCATACGTTGCTGAGGTGTAATAAAAGTTGTATGTCCATGTATATTTACAAGAGCACAAAAAAAAAAAAAAAAAAAAAAGATTTTGACCACTATATTATATTTGAAGTACTGTCTACTATAACAGCAAGATCTGAATATTTTTAAAACTTCGTTATCGTACGAACGCACCTCATTTGCTAGACTTCATGTGCAATTTCCAACTTGTTTTATTAATTCTTTTTTTAAAAACGCACGAAATAGGCAAGTGAATAAACGGAAAAAAGTGACCGGAAAAAAATAACATAAACTACAAAAGCGGAAAAAAAAATGACTCGGAAAAAAAATTAGCAGAAAACTAGTTGGATGTGTCAATCCCAAAACTTTCTTCTATCTCATAAATACATTTTAATATTAAAAAAAAAAAAAAAAAAAAAAAAAAAACGTTGTGACCCCAAAGTTACCCACTATCGAATTTCCTCGAACACTTGACCTAGCCTAATGGGATTCTGGTATCCGAAAAGCCTAAAACGCAAAATTTAATTAATATTCTGAGAAAATGAGCTTAGAGTGCCTCATGTTGCGTAATTTATACTAAAACCTAATAAGCATCTATTTATGTCAAGACCTAACAGAATCTGAAATTTGATGGAATTTCGTCCATTAGGTCTTGAGATATAGTTATAACAAAAAAATTGCAAAACGTAGCACAGCAACACCATATCTTGGACAATTTATGCCAAAACGTAAAAAAGCGTCTATGTTATGGTGTAAAAGAATCTGAAGTTTGATAAAATCCGTGCATTAGTTCTTGAGATATAGCTCGTTTAAAAAAACTGTAAAATATAGCACAGCAGCACCATCAGTTGAAGGATTTATAACAAAACGTAATCATCGTGTAATTATGTTATATGTCATTTTGTAACAAAATATGAAGTGTGATGAAATTCTGTGCGTTGGTTGTTGAGATATAGCTGTCGGAAAAATCATGCAAAATGCAGCATAGCTGCACCACCTGTTGCAAGGTTAATACCAAAATGTAATCAACGTCTAATTATGTTATATATTCTAGTGTAACAGAATCTAAAATTTGATGAAGTTCTCTGCATTAGTTCTTGAGATATAGCTATCGCAAAAATCGTGCAAAATGTAGCATAGCAGCGCCACCTATAGGGCAGTTCACACCAAAACCTTATCAGCGGCTATGTATCTCAAGGTATCGCGGAATCTGAAGTTTGGTGACATTCTGTGCATTAATTCTTGAGATATAGCTATCATGAAAATCATGAAAACCGTGGCATAGCAGCGCCACCTACTGGCCAATTTACACCAAAACTTAATCAGCGTCTATGTATATCAAGGGGTCACAGAATCTGAAGTTTGGTGAAATTCTGTGCATTAGTTCTTGAGATAGAGCAATCTTGAAAATCATGAAAAACGTAGTATAGCAGTGCCACCTGCAGGCCAATTTTCACCAAAAACCAATAGGCACTGATTCATATCAAGGTCTAACTGAATATAAAATTTTATTAAATTTCGAGCATTAGTTCTTGAGATAGAGCGCCCACAAATTTTTTGTCACATACAGACAGACATACAGACAGACAGACAGACGGACGGACAGACAGACTCACAGACAGACATTTTCTAAAAATAGTCAAAACGTGTTCAGGACCTTCTAAAACGTATAAATCCGTCGAAAACCGGAAGTCGAAAATTTTCATGAATCCAATACTTTCTTCTTGTAAAGATAGAAGAAAGTAAAAAGTGACAAGGAATTGATTTTGGGGATTCATTAGTTAAATATATAAAGGGGGTGGGGGGGAGGCTCTTAATTTAGGTAAATGTGTTTTTCATGCTGAATTAACTGCTTTGGTTCAATTTTTGGACATATGATTATCACCTTCCACCCCATCCGACCTAAATTAGATAAACGGATTTTTAAGCAGAATTATACAACATTGTCTTTTTTTTTTTTTTTTTTTTTTTTTTTTTAATAGGTTTTTTCTGATAAGGATTATACACAGTATACTATAATGCCTGAAGAGTTTTGGGAGTTTAATTGTTAAGAAAAAAGGAGACGGGGGAAGCCTCTTTTAAATTAAATGGATAGTTTTTTACGCAGAATTATCCGATTTGCTTAGAATTTTGAACATAGGTTCATTATGATAAGACGTATCTCTGATTAGTTATGGGGTTGTTTTGCTTATTATAAAGTGGGGACGGGTAATTACCCCTTTCTCAAATTAGATAAATCGGTTTTTATCCAGAACTATTCGATGTATTTCAAATTTTAAATATACGTTCTTTCTGATAAGGTAAATCCCTGAATAGTTTTAAGGGTTTAATGGCTAAGTATAAAGAGGGAGGGACGGGGAGTAATCTCTCTTAGTTAAATAAATGCCTTTTTACGCAGAATTATCCGATTTACCTCGAATTTTAGTCATAGGTTTATTATGATAAGACGTATTACTGATTAGTTATGGGGGTTCTTATGCTTATTAAAATGAGGAGGGGGCAAGCAATTATTTCCCCCTTAAATTCGATAAGTCGGTTTTTATTCAGAATTATCCGATGTATTTAAAATTTTAAATATAGATTCTTTCTGATAAGGTGAATCTCTGAATAGTTTCAAGGATTTCATAGCTAAGTATAGAGGGAGAAACAGAGGATAATCCCCCTTAAATAAAAAAATGGCTTTTTACGCAGAATTATCAGATTTGCTTCAAATTTTGGATGTCCAGTACATATCGCGGGCGGCTAGTCTCTTGGGAAATTTGACGATCAGGGGATTTCTCTGTAAAGGTTTGCCGCAAAAATGCCCAAGTAAATCAAAAAGCGAGTTGAATGCAACCGAACGCAAATAACAAATAAAAAGAAATTTTCTTTATTTTTTAATTTAACGATTGAAAACAATTACGTCAGAAAACATAACACATTTTACCTTTTTCCATAAAATTATTACAGTTCATTTTGCATTAAAAACTAGTTTATTTATTTATTTATTACTTGTGAAAAAAGTAATATGCTAAATCATTTGTTGTAATTGTCATTTTAATTTACGCCGAATATTTATCATTTAAAACTGGATTTTTACTCATAAATGTCCCATATTACACATCACAAAGTATAATATAAAACACTTAAAAAAATATATGTTAGAAAATTTTAATGTAAAAACTATGTTATATGTCACGAAGGAATAACTAGTGAATTCATTAATTTGTAGTAATAATAATAGTTTTTTATTAATAGCTTATGTTAGTAATTAGAAAGTTAATTGTTTAGAAACCTGTAGTTCTTGATAGATCTTCAGTGTTTGAACGCTTAAAAAATTAAAAAACAAATTTAAATTAAAAAAATGATTTCAATAAAAAAAGGGTATTTTTTTTCTTTGTTAGGATATTTATAGAATCCTGAAAAATGCTATGCAGAAACATAAACCATAGTTTTAAATGCAAACAGCTATTGAGGATATGTAAACAAACCCTTAAAACTATTCAGGGATTTTATTTTATTAGAAAGAACCTATATCTAAAATTTGAAATACATCGGATGTGCATAAAAACAATTTATCAAATTTAAGGGGGGGAATAATCGCCCGTACTTCCACTTTTTAATTAGCAAAAGAACCCCATAACTATTCAGGGATACCCCTTATCATAATGAACCTACATTAAAATTTTTAAGCAAATCGAATAATTCTGCGTAAAAAGCCATTTATTTAATTTAAGAAAGGTTATCCCTCGTTCCTCTTTTATACTTTACCATTAAATTCCCAAAATTCTTCAGGCATTATATACTGCGACAACGTACTGACAACTTTAATCTGGGCAGAAGATAGATAGCGAAATCCCATTGTGAAAAGGGTGAAAGTATCTTCATTCTAAAACTGAGAAGAATAGCTGCAATTGACCTCAAGGAACTAGAAAATGATTTCACTGGTCTAGTGGCAATGAGCTGAGGGGTGGGATTGTTGAGCGTAGAGAGGGAAGGAAGTAGTTGGAAGAGAGACATATGCTGTTAATTTACTAGATAGTACATAGATGTAAGGTGGCTTAGATGTGCTAAGCGAAATGTAATATTGGAGTGTGGCTCCTATGTAGTTGTAATGTCGTTTTATTTATTTTTTTTATTAATTGATCTATAGTTCTAATAAAGAACTTGAACTAAAAATGTGTTTTTGATGAACTTAACAAATAAACCAACTGAATAAAGAGAAACTGAGGACACGACACCACAATACTATACATAAGCCTTGTCAGAAAGAACCTATATCCAAAATTTGACACACGTTGAATAATTCTGCTTAAAAACTCATTCATCTTATTTAGAATGGAGGGGGGGGGGGGGTAATCGTCCATTCCCAAAATTAATCAAACAAGTGTCTTTTCAGTATGAATGTATATCCAAAAATTGAACCAAAACAGTTAATTTAGCATCAAAAACCCATTTACTTAAATTAAGAGCCTCCCCCCACCCCCCTTTCATACTTAACCAATAAATCCCCAAAATCAATTCCTTGTCACTCTTTTTTTCCGATAACTTTTTTTCCTTGCCCCCTTTTTCCAGTAAAATTTTTCCTGTGTCACTTTTTTTTTCGCTTTTTTAGTTTATGTCATTTTTTTCCTCTAACTTTTTTCCCTAGATTCAGGATTAAAAAACTATGTAAGTGAGAAATGTTCTTCATTCTTTGATAAGATCTTTCAGAAGACGATTCTCACAGTGGATGATTTGAAACGAATTTGCGACATGGTAGCGACAAAAAGGAGGAAAAATGGTTGTCATGCGATCAAAATTGCTAATAACTTATTAACTAATTTATATATTTCTTTTAAAAAATGGCGACTGTGTTGTTTATAAGCAACTTTATCTCCCCCAGCCACTGTTTTGAATCGAAAACTTGATGAATAAAGCCACTATTAGATTTACGAAAGATTTTTGAGCCAACACTTGATATATTCCAACTTTTCGCGAAATATCCTCACAACACCAAGTGTGATAGCAAACAGCAATGCCCCCCAACTTTTTCTGCAGTTCCAAAAAAAATCTCTGCTAGCCGAGACTTTTCATTATACATCGAGCATCTCAACGGATCAGAGATAAGCGATTGATAGGAATAGGCGATAAATATTAACGGCTGCTACTAGTAGCATTGGTTTTCTTGCTATTCCTCCAACTTTGTGCAAATAATTATAACCTTTTTCTCTCCTTGAAAGGGAAAAAGTTGGAGTTCAAATCGGTTGAAAAGTTTGTTGCTCGTAAATTTTTTGAATCTGATAGCAACTAAAAACAGAAGAAAGTTTCATCCAATTAGTTTCTTTGATAGATTATACGTTTTCAGGAATGTATTAACAAGGGAGCTTTCCTTTGAGTATTATCAGTTTTAACAAAACTATTTTTATTATTTCTATCTTTACGGAAGAAAATATCGGATTCGTGAAAATTTTGAATTCCGGTTTTTGACGGATTTACTCGTTTTAGGGATCAGAGATTCCTAGTTTTTAGTAAGAACAAGTTTTTACAAAATGTCTGTTTGTGTATATGTGAATCTGACTCTGTCTATATGTGATATAAATTTTGTGGACGCTCTATCTCAGGAATTAATGCACGGAATGTAATAAAAACTTATATTCAGGTAGTCCCTAATACAATTTCATACTGATTAGTTTTTGTTGCAAATCACTCAACAGATGGCGCTTCTACGCTGCTTTTTTTAGGATTAACATCTGAAGTTTGGTTGATATCCGTGCGTTAGTTCTTCAGATATAGCTGTTGCATTAATCATTAACGCAACAGCTATATCTGAAGAACTAATGCACGGATATCAACCAAACTTCAGATTCAGTCAGTACTTAACATGAACTGATATTGTATTGGTTTCTGTGTAAATCGTTCAACAGAAGGCGCTGGTATGCTAAATTTTTCACGATTTTTGCAATAGCTCTATCTCAAGAACTATTGCACGGAATTTAATTAAAAATTATAATCAGGTAGTTCTTGATCTTGATATAGATTGATACTGATTAGTTTTTGGTGCAAATCGCTCGACAGGTGCGCTGCTATGGTGCATTTTTTACGATTTTCGCAACAGCTATAAATCCATAAATAATACAAGGATTTCCTTTAAACTTCAGATTCAGTTAGTTCTCCACGTGCATCCATGTTGTTTGCATTTTGGTGGAAATTGCTCTACAGGTGGCACTGCTATGTTGCATTTTTCACGATTTGCGCAATAGCTCTATCTCAGGTTCTCAGGTGCACGAATTTTTATCAAACTTTAGATTCAGTAAATCCATGAAATGAACTAGTTTTGTTCATGTTTTGTTGTCAATCTCCCATTATGTGGCACTGCAATGCTGAATTTTTCTCAATTGATGCAATAGCTCTATTTTAAGAACTAATCAGTGAACTTCACCAAACTTCACATTCAGGTATAGCTTGATAAATATTGTTGCTGTTTATGTTTTGGTATGAATCGCCCAACAGGTGGCGCTTTTATGTTGCATTTTTTCACGTTTCCGCAATAGTCTTGTTTTAAGAACTAATGCAAGGAATTTCATGTCTTTAAAATCTTCACAATGATGATAAATTGCCATTTAATTTTGGCACTGAGGTAATAAACTTTGACGCATTAAGGGTGTATTCGAAAGAATGTTTTTTCTCTCTCAGCAGCTCAAAATTTTCCTATACATTTTCAGATTCATTTGTAAAAGTAAAAACATGAAACTTGCTGAGATAATTTTTGAAAATATGGTATAAGATGCCGAATGCCTTCATTTTTCTCTGAATTCATTAGAATTTGATTTATCGACAATTATTTTCTTAGCATGCCCCCTTTTTTCGTTCCCAGATCTCCCGCTTTGGAAAATTCGGTTCAAAAGACGAACTTTGACTGCAGTTTTTGCAATATTTTCTGCATTTATCAAAAAATCTCAGTCATGGGATCTAATATAGTTTCTAAATAAGAGAATTTCCCAGTTTAGTGCGTTTGAGAGCAAAGGTGAATCTTAAAATAAATCAGAAAAAGAAAGATTTGGAATTGTCACATCCGTCTAGTTACTAATGCTATTATTATTTGGAAATTATCAAACAGTTTACTATAAAACAACATTGTCACACTATTGTTGTTTTCCAAACAATAGAGAATTTTTCCAACTGGGGCCGTGGCCCCCCCTAGAAAAATTCTCTAGTTACGCCTATGCTCAGGAAGGATGGGGCATGGCCCATCCGTGCCAAATGATATCTCTATTAAAATAATTATGCTTAATAACATACAAGTTTTTGGTATTTTATATTTATATTTTATATGTTTAGGATACAAATGTTTCTAATTATGTTATATAAAGAATGTTATATTTGTTTTCTGAAGTAAAGCCTTTTTTGGTTTTGTATCTTTAAAGCAAATATAAAATGAACTAAAATACATAATTAAAAAAATAAATGAAAATTGAAATAAACTAATATTTATAGCTCTAAATAATCAATTTTTATGCATTTAGATCTTAAATTTCAAATTAATTACTTTGTTAACATCTTCGCTTCATACTTATGAATCAGAAACTGCGAATTTTGCTTTCAGTATCCATATCAATGTACATTTTCAGAATATGATGTAATTTTTTTAAAATCTTTAATTTATATATATATGTGTGTTTAAAAAGAAAAGATTAACTCATATTTATTTTAAGGATAAGTTTTAAAAATAAGAAACATAGAAAAATTAAATTTATTACATTATTACATTTGCCGACTAGAAATGTGGTTCAAAATGTTAACTTTAAGAACATTTTCTGGAAAATCTTTTTTTCTGAAAAAGCTTTTACCAAATAATGGAACAAATATTTTAATTGTGCAATTTCTGCATTAAAATACTTGACAATTTTTGCGAATAAAATGAATTTAAAAATATGTCATAAAGACTGGTAACTTAGGATATGAAATAGACTTAAAAGTAAAGTTGTATTTAGATTAATAAATAAGGAAGACTTTTGTTGCAATTGCTTCAGAATAGCACCCTTTTCTTTTCTTTTTAATTACATCTGTTTTGGGATTAAAATCTGACAAATACAGGATATTTCTTATTCAAAAAATGTAAAGAAAACATTAATTTTTCGATTTTATCTTCTTAAATTCTGCATTAAATCTCAAAAATGTATATTCTACTAATCCAATGATGACTAACCTAAAAAAAAGTAATGGTATCAATACAAAAACCCTTAATGGGTTAAAAGTTTTGACGCAGCTGTTTATTTTATGGCTCTAAGAATTTTTAATATGAATTTTAAAAATAATGATACCAAATTTTGAGTGACGCCATGCTATTAATTGAAAAATGCATTTTGGTAGTATTTCATTAATCATTTTATTTTTTTCTATTTATAATAGCATGTGCAAAAGTTATTTTCAACATGAAAAGATATATACAACTTTATTCACCTATGCTTTTTCACACACATCTCCCATAAATTCGAAATATGTGTTTTAAAAGATATGATATAAAATTTAAGTGATGCCTTTATGTGCCTTTAAAAAGTTTGTTTTAAAATTCAATTTTTTTTTTCATTTTGATTTGGTAAAATATATTTAGACATCTAAAAAACTGTTTTAAATTTACATTTTGTTTTAAATATATAATTTTCATTGAATCTATACGATGCATTAGAATGCATTTATCTCAATAAACTGATATTTATCATTTGTATCACGTTATTCAAAATTGTAAGCAATATTTATGTAAATGGTTTCTTTGCACTAAATTATCCAAACTAAGTGAAATGCATGTAAATGGATAATCTGACGCAAAGAAACCATTTACATAAATATTGCTTACAATTTTGAACAACATGACACAAATGATAAATCAGTTTAATGAGATAAATGCATTCCAATGCATAGTATAGATGCAATGAAAATTATATATTTAACAATAAAATGTAAATTTAAAACAGTTTTTTAGATGTGTAAATATATTTTACCAAATTAAAAAAAAAATTTAATTTTAAAACAAACTTTTTAAAGGCACATAAAGGCGTCACTTAAATTTTATATCATATCTTTTAAAACACATATTTTGTATTTATGGGAGATGTGTGTGAAAAAGCATAGGTGAATAAAGTTGTATATATCTTTTCATGTTGAAAATAACTTTTGCACATGCTATTATAAAAATAAAAAAATAAAATGATTAATGAAATACTACCAAAATGCATTTTTCAATTAACAGCATGGCATCACTCAAAATTTGATATCATTATTTTTAAAATTCATATTCAAAATTCTTAGAGCCATAAAACAAACAGCTGCGTCAAAACTTTTAACCCATTAAGGGTTTTTGTATTGATTAATATACAGTATTATTCTAGTGTGAACTGCATTGATATGAAACTAGTATCAAATGCACTTGAGTTTTAAATAAATGGGGGATCGGTGTGAGATGACCCACCCCCTCTCCCCCCAGGAATATGTTTAATTTATGATGCACCATGTAGAAAGTTGAAATTGGCACCGAATATACATCATACCTCACAGTGCTTTATGCAAAAAAGTGGTCACTCAAATATTTCAATAGATTTTTAATTTAAAATGTTTTATTAAAACCAAGAAAAATTTCATAAAATGTTCTTTTGCTGGAAAAAATTATCTATTCATATTGTGATTTAATACAGCCCTGTTTTTTTTTTTTTTTTTTTTTTTTGAAATCCACCTAGTAGTTTTGTTATAATGCATACTTTTCAAAACAGGAATTAAGGGTTATCATAACCCCCATGGACTTAAGATATAAGCTTCAAAGTTGAGAGAATTGAGTTTCTGTTTAAGGACTATTGATTCAAACAAAACTCGACTTGGTTGACTCAAGGGCATATTTTACCAAGAAGCGTGGCTATTAGTGATGCAATGAATATTCAGCTTATATTTGGCATTCAGCCTATTCGGCTTAAAAGCTGAATATTTGGTTTTGCTGAATAGTACAGTATTCGGTCGAACAGTTCAGCCAAATATAAAAATGAAATAATTTATATTTATGTGTTACATATTAAAGAAATTTAAATGCTTATTAAATTTATAATACAATTTTATTTCAAATATGAAATATAAATTTAAAAATTTGTGTATTTTAATTTCTTCATAAGCAATAATCAAAAATAAAATTATTTAAAAATTTCAAGTAAATTTATTAACTTTAATTTTATTAAAGTTGGTTTTTTTTTTTTTTTTTTTTTTGTCAAGAAATTTGGAATAGTGTGAAAGGTTATAAAAAGTGAATGGTTGGGAAAGAAAAAAAAGTAAGTGAAATGTGTGTTTTCCGAAATTGAATATCTGTTTAGGTTTAATTAAAGATAAAACTTTGCAAAACTAAAATAGAGATATGGGAATATTTTTCAGGAAATGTGCTTGTTTGATACAGAAAAATTAGAAATAAAATGTTATCAAAGGGAATGAAAATTATAAAAGCTATTTTCGAAATAGCTGAATAAGAAAGCATTATTTAATTGGTCAAACATAATAATGCAATATAAATATATAGTCGTATTTGTCTTGTGATTTTACTATTAGATTTAAAACAGCATTTATAATCTTTAGTAAACGTTATGAAGAAAATATTTTAATATAAAAATAAAATAAAAAAGCTGTTTAAACTATCTAACCATTAAAGTCTCTTAAAAACTGAAGTATGCTGTAATAACCATTCTAAGCTTTTTCTTATAAAATATTTTATTATTTAAAGGCCAGATATTTTTGTTTAGTTTTAATAAAACATTTAAAAACAATTTAAATTTTGTTTTTAATTAACTTTAAGGAGAGTATGTTTAATAGAAACTGTATGAAGATATCGATATGTAGTGTTTTGTTTTGGTTTAAATCAGAATTTAATAATTAATATAATTTGGCTGAATATTCGTTATTCATATTTGGTTATTCAGTCAAACCACTATTTGTTGCATCACTGTTGGATATACCCTTTCTGAAAGGTTACAGCAAAGGGAAGACTATCTTAGGTGAATTATTATCCCGACACGATATGTATTTTTTCCCCTTCAATCATTTAACACATTCGCTGCCGCTCACGTGCTAGTGCGTGAAGTTCCCATTCATTTAACACAGAGGATGGAGTTATCGGCAGCGAACACAATTTTTGACAAAATTTGAGTCTTTTTCACCATTTTTTGACGAAACTTGCATCTTTTTCCTGATATTTTGACAATTTTTTTTCTTAATCTTTTGACAAAATTTGAAGAACAAAAATAAATACAATATTTATTTTTGTAATCTTTTGATGAAATTCACATTTTCTTTGTGATTCCTTGATGAAGTTTGTGATTTTTATTTTGCGAATGATTGACGAAATTGACCCTTTTCTGTAATCATTTGTCAAAGGTTTTTATGGATAGATAACTTTTTTTTTTTATCAGAACTAAATGTCAAGTTTCCAGAAAATTCAGAACAGAATTCTGCCCTGCATAAAATTACCAAATACTCAAGAATTTGCATGGGCACACTTATACACAATGTACTTGTAATTCAAAAAATATCTTCTCATAAATGATATATTTTAAAAATATTACCTCAAATATCTGTAGATCAATCTTGTTAATTTCTAAGGCAATTGTCTTTTTTTTTTTTTTATATTTGATTACAAAACACAGTTTGAAATATATTCCATTGATTTCTACTCTTAGATTAAAATAAAACTAAGTTCACAACCTTGACAATATGCAGTTTAACATATGAATTGCAGAAAAAAGAGAAGCAAAAATTTTAAAGTTTACTACATGAGAAAGCAACAGTTTAAAAAGTTCTCAATCATTTCAGGAATAAATATCAAGCCAAATAAAAGTGCCTTAAAAAAGTCAAAGAATACTAAAATACAATTAATGATAGAAGTATAAACTACAGCAAATGAAATTATTCAAATTTTATCATACTTTTATTTCTGCTAATATTAACTTTTTTTTGCATACCGTAAAATGGGGTGAATAGGAACGAAACTTCCCGGTCATACAAATAAATTCATTATAAATATATGTGATATTTTTAGTTGCTAATTTTTTTATAAGAAAGTAATAATATTAAGAGCTGGGAAATTCAGTTTTGACATGTTGGCACCACTACTGGGGTATATAAAATAACTTCAAGAGGATCCTCAAAAACCTCATTTTTTCAACGTCTTCAAAACTTTGTATGTAACTACAGTACTTTTCGTATTCTAAACATAAGAGAGGATATTTTTAATTCATGATAGACTTGTAAACGGTATGCTGTATTAAATTCTATTTATTTCTAAACTACTTAATGAAAAAATGAAAAATGGCTTGTAACACCAGAAATTTAAGAATTACGGGGTGAATCGGAACACATTTTCTCCCATGGTTTATTTTTCTATACAGTAACAGTTTCATGTAATATATATAAACATATGTATGAATATGTATTGTAACAATATTTTGTTTGTTCCAATTACTAGAAGAGTTTAAAGGTGCCAATAAATTATTTGGTTAAACTAAAAAGTCAACTCCTAATCTAACAGACATGGAACACACAATAAAATAATTTCAAAATAGCAAATTAGTTAGAAAAACTGCACAGAATTATTCTCTGGCATCCACAACATTACACAAACATATCAAAATGAAAAACCAATTAAAAAAGAGAGGGATGCAAACAGTACTAAGAGTTGGGTATGAGGACTTATTAGTAGATCGTATTAATACATGCGGCGATTGGGGCTACTCAATATATTCTCTTAACCAGTGACTACTAGTAAAGGATGACACAGAAAAGGGCTGAATTTGTATTAAATTCTGCTTCTACAATTCGAATATAATTTCTTAAAATAAATTTTAATTTTTCTTGATTTCAAAGTTGTTTTCTTATTTTTAAAAAGGCATATCTTTACTTGTATATAAAATAAAGGCTTGGTTTCACAATAACTACGTGTTCCTATTCCTCTCTTATCATTATTATCTGTTTTTATTAACCCTATTAAAGTTTGAATTTGAATAAATAAAGATTATAACATTTGTTCAGATTCACCCCTATCTGCAGGGTGAATCGGAACACCATTAAAAAAATAATATACATATAAACAGTAAAAATGTTTCGTTTTTGCTTAAAAAGTAAAGAACAAAACAAGACTGAAGTTTCTAGTAGAAAAATAAAAAAATTAAAAAATGAGTTGTTGCTTTTTTTTAATGTTAAAGTTGAAAACTGTTCCGATTCACCCCATTTTACGGTAAAAATTTCAATCAATTTAGCAAAATTCACCAAAGTTTTAAAAGAAGAAAGTCAATTGTATATCTTCTTATAAAAATGAGAGACTTTCATTTGGGTTTTCCCTTAAAAATGTCACTAAAATTGAATTTTTATGCGATCCTTTTATTAAAATTCATGTTACTTTTTCCCTCTAATCTTTTGATGATTTTTTTTCCTCGATTATTTTAATGAATTTTTTTTTTTTTTTCTATGATCTTTGATGAAATTTGCATCTTTTCTATGACCCTTTGACAAAATTTAGGATTATTTTCATGATCTTTAGCTAAAATTCTCATTTTTTCCACACAACCCTTTGACAAAATTGTGTTTTTCATGATCTTTAGCTGAAATTTGCATTTTTTTCATGATCTGTAGCCGAAAGTTGCATATTTTCCATGATTTTTCAATGAAATCAGAGTATTTTAAAAGATCTTTTGATGAAAATTGCATTTTTTCTACCATCTTTTGACGAAATTCACATTTTTTCATGATCACTTGATGAAAATCATGTTTATTTTACAATCTTTAGAAGAAAATAGTTTTTTTTGTGGTCCCCCTTAAAAAAAAGTATTTTTTGATGCTTTGACGAAAACAAAGTCTTTTTTGCAATTTTTTGATGGAGATTGCATCATTTTGGCAATCCTGGAAACAGTCTTTTTCATGATCCTTTGAGGAAAATTGTGTTTTTTGCTATCCTTTGATGAAAATTGTGTTTTTTGCTACCATTGATGAAAATTGTGTTTTTCTGCCATCTTTTAATGAAAATTCTGGCTATTTCTTGATGCTTTGGTGAAAATTGCATCTTTTTCACAATCTTTTTTGGAGATTGCATCAATTTTGCAGTTCTTTCATGGATACCAAGTCATTTTGGCAATCCTTTGACAGAAATTGAGTATTATTATTTTTTTTTTCGCAATCTTTTGACGATTTTATTTTTTCTCCCCACAATTCTTTAACAAAAATAGTGTGTTTCCCACAATTCTTTTACAGGTTGGTCATAAAGTGGAATTATGTTAGGCTTGATTCATAAACATTTTGCAGAAATCCTGAGAAATCTGACAATGGTTCTCACCCCTTCTCAGAGTTTTTTGATTGCGCTTCCATCCTCAGGAATTGTCAAAAGATGAAATTTTGTCCTGTGGATGGAAACCTTGAACCCATGCTGCAGTTTTGTTTTAGAATTTCAGTTCCATATAATTTTTTTAATTGGACATTAAACCCCAATTTTTCAAAGGAAATTTTTAAAGCAGCATGTCTTGAATTGAACAAAGCGGAGTTTTTTATTGCAATATTTGACTAAATTTACAGGGTTCTTTTTGTGATATTTGATGAAATTTGCTGAGTTTTTAAAGACGTTTGACGAAATTTGTATGGGTATTTTTGCAAAATTTGCATTTTTAAAATGAAAATCATATTTTTCCAGCAATCTTTTGTCAAAATTCACATTTTTCTGCACGTTTTGTGATCCTTTGATGATCTGGGCATTTCTTTCATGATTCTTTAATGGAATTGGTGTTTAAAAGAAAAGAAAAAAAAAAATGTGTTTAACAAAATTTACGTTTTTTTGAGAGATTTTTAAATGGAATTCACTTTTTCTGTGAACGTTTGATGATATTCATGTTTTTCTGTGATTGTTTGACTTAATTTGCATTTTTACTACAATCTTTTTATGGCATTTATATTTTTTATCGCAATTCTTTGACGAATTTTGCACTCTTTTCGCGATACTTGAGTTGTCTTTGTAAATCTGACATACTCATGTTTTTCTCCTGCAATCTTTAGACAAAATGTGTTCTGAAAAGAACATTGTGTTTTATGAAGAACTCTGCAAATTATAAGCAAAAAACTTGGAAAAATTTGGGACAGTTTTATAAAAACCTTAATTTCTCTACGAGTTTACATGCTATATTCATAAAATGAACAGTTTATTACAATAAGCCACTTAATCATAATCTGCAGTTTGAACTCTTTTGTTTTATTAGTTTTAACAGGGTTATCCAAAAGACCTTCGCTCTTTTTCAATTTGTTGATGGTCAGCTGTTGCATTTCGGGAAAAACTCTTCGCGAAAATATATGATGAAGTTTCTGAATAATTCCTTATGTATATATCTAGATATTTAACAAAACGTCTAAAATCACAAGTGTCAAGATCATTTTTTTTGCTGAGAGTGTAATCAGTGTGCTGAGAGTGTAATAAATGTGTTCTCTGCCAAAAATTCAAGAAAAGTAATTTTACAATATTGTGATGAATTATGTCTTAATTGTATAAATGTTTCACATATGCGTATTATGAAGCAGCCAATAAGTCTGGTCATGTTAGCGAGATCCATTCTAGAATTCTTCAGAGTATTCAATAATTAGTACGTCCACTATGAAAGCCATTGGTTAAATCTTACCTTGTCCAACAGCATGCTGATTCCCGTCATTCAAAAGTATCACGGACTCGTCAAAGTAGTTGCAAAAGTTTTTGAAAATTCCCCTGAAGGCAAATTTAGCACTTCAAGAAGCAATTGCATCACATACCCCAGAAAACAAAAGAAAATGACTTCTCTGCATTTGTGACACAAAAGCGAAAGACAATATTCGAAAGACATGAAAGCATATAAACTTTTGTCTAGGTACTTAAATACATTTGCATTAGCTCAGAAAATATTTCAAAAAACACATGGAAAATTTTTTCAACAGCTGGAGCTTTTTAGTCAGTCAAGGAGAAGAATGATTTTCTCTTAAGCCTGTCTGTTTGCGAGAAGGTTTTCAGTCTGACAAAGTCATAGGAATATGTCTGAAAAAGTCAGTCATTTCTACAGGAAAAATCACGTGACATGATATTGGGGTCATTCCACGTGAAATCAACCAATTGAAAGAAAACGTGTTGCATCATAAGTCACAGATTTTTTTAAAATTTTTATCATAGACAGACATAGTAGTGAAACCCTCAAATCTGAAATTTAAAAGTAATTTTCGCAATACTAGCTGAGATATAGCCATTTGAAAACTGACCATTTTTGCTAAATGGCGGCCATCTTGGAATCTTATCATTATCTGAAAGAGGCCATAACTTGACAACTAAGGGCTCAATTTTTATATATCTGGTACCAATTTGAAGCTATTTGTACAAAGAATGCAAATTTCACATCAAAATAATAAATTTTCATTTATTTACTTTTTATTATGGTCAAACTAAAAATATCACCCAAAAAAGGGGCTGATTGTAATGGCCCATAAAAAAATGAATCATCATGAATTTTTCTGAAACTTGGTAGAAACATTGCTCCATCTGTGGGCTTTAAATAATAAAAAAATTGGAGAGGTAAAATCTTTTGTTTAAAAATAAATGATTTTTTACACATAAGGTGTCATTAACTAAATAATGATCCTTTTAGAATCTGTAACTATATTGCTAATTTAAGAAATAATGGTTAAAATATTTTTTTTTAACATTTAAATTAGTATATTGTGTGTTTATTATATAATTCAATGAAGAGATATCAATTTGCAGCTATTTATACTAAATATTCATGTATTAAAATACAAGTAAATTTTCATTTCTACAATGCTTTTTATTTCATTTAAAATATGAGAATACGATTCTCAAAACATATTTGCATAAATATTAAATACCTTACTATACTAAACTACATTAAAAAAAAAGCCACATAATATTTTTTCCTGAAATATTTGAGAAATACTAGCTGTAAATCACAGTTGAATTAATTCAATTGTGTGATTTAAATAAAATAAAATATATATAAATTATATAGATATATATATATAAATCTGGCCACATAAATTTCATTTTTTAAGTGGAAAAAAAAGTCTTAAATAGGTTCTATATATAGGGGAGAGTGGGGAGAAATAGGACACTTTTTACAAAAATTAGAAAATCATTTAACACAAAAATTTTGATTTTTTGAATACAAAATAAAATACTTTCTAATGTAACAATATCTCTAACAATTCTGAATCATCATCTGAATCATAATGATGAAGATTCTGGAATTTGATGATGTAGCACAAACATTATCAACCTATAATCTTTGTTAGATAGTAAATATAGCCAACACTATAATAATTTGTTTCCTTTAATACATTGTTTTATAGTTGTCTCATTCCTGCTTGTTAGCGCAGAGGTATGGGACACATTTTGAAATTTACAATTTCTTTAATTATAAAATTGTTTAGCTATATTGTTCAAGAACATTAGAAAGTATTTTATTTTGTATTCAAAAAATCAATTTTTTTTTGTTTTTGTGTAACAATAAAATAAAATAAAATAAAATGATTTTCTAATTTTTGTAAAAAGTGTTCTATTCCTCCCCGCTCTCCCCTATATATAGAACCTATTTAAGACATTTCTTTCCACTTAAAAAAATGAAATTTATGTGGCCAGATTTATATATATATAATTTATATATATATTTTATTTAAATCACACAATTGAATGAATTCAACTGTGATTTACAGATAGTATTTCTCTAATATTTCAGGGGAAAATATTGTGGCTTTTTTTTTATGTAGTTTATTATAGTAAGGTATTTAATATTTATGTAAATATGTTTTGAGAATCATATTCTCATATTTTAAATGAAATAAAAAGCATTGTAGAAATGAAAATTTACTTGTACTTTAATATATGAATATTTAGTATAAATAGCTGCAAATTGATATCTCTTCATTGAATTATATAATAAACACACAATATACTAATTTAAATGTTAAAAAAAATATTTTAACCATTATTTCTTGAATTAGCAATAGTTACAGATTCTAAAATTATCATTATTTAATTAATGACACCTTATGTGTAAAAAATCATTTATTTTTAAAACAAAAGATTTTACATCTCCAATTTTTTTATTATTTAAAGCCCAAAGATGGTGCAATGTTTTTACCAAGTTTTAGAAAAATTCATGATGATTCTTTTTATTTATGGGCCATTACAGTCAGCCTTTTTTTGGGGTGATATTTTCAGTTTGACTGTAATAAAAAGTAAATAAATGAAAATTTATTATTGTTTTGATGTGAAATTTGCATTCTTTGTACAAATAGCTTCAAATTGGTACCAGATAAATAAAAATTGAGCCCTTAGTTGTCAAGTTATGGCCTCTTTCAGATAATGATAAGATTCCAAGATGGCCGCCATTTAGCAAAAATGGTCAGTTTTCAAATGGCTATATTTCAGCCAATATTGCAAAAATTACTTTTAAATTTCAGATTTGAGAGTTTCACTACTATGTCTGTCTATGATAAAAATAAAAATCTGTGACTATGATGCAACATCCATTGGTTGAATTTGTGTGGAATGACCCATTGGCTATAACTCATGCGAAAGATGTCCTAATTGTTAGAGAAAAGTATAGAGAAAAATGCAGCAGAAATGTTTTGATTTTATTGAGCATCAAAGCTTCAGGAAGACATCTTCCAAACTGAAATAAAATCCCAAGACTATCATCCTAAGACAGACAACACGTACAAATCCTGAAGTTACATCTACTGAAGAGTATTACAATATCATGGTCTTTACCGTGTAGAAAATTTTACTCAAAATTGAAATGATCGATTAATTTAAAAAAAAGACATAATAAGACATTTCCCATTACTTCTTCCAGGATGTGCTTCACTGGAAAAAGCAAGCAAATTAGAGAATCTGTTGCAATATTTTTAGGATAAAGTGTCAATGTAGCAAGGGAAAGCTGATTATGAATTAAGGCGTAAAAGAATTGCTAATGTTGACAGCAACACAAAGGTCCTAAAAGTTTTAGTACTGTAACGTGACATATTACAATAATATCAAACACTTGCTGACAGTCTTGTTTGAAAGCCCAGTAACAACAGTCAGTGCTGAAAGATCTCTATTGACAATAAAAATAATTAAATCCTTGCTTGAAGCGTAATGGCTGATAAGGGACTCAGTAGCTTTGCAATGATTTCCATTCACAGGGACATTACAGTAGATCTTTATAAGTTAATCAGCATCATGGCTAACAAGAAATTACGATGATTGCTTCTGTTGCAATAATAAATTTATTGTGCCTAAGAATATTGCATTTATAATTATTATTATTAGAGAATGTGAAATACAGATATATTTTTAAGATTGCATTTGACTATAGCAATTAATTTCTTTTGAAAAAGATAGTGCATGTAATTAATTTCATTTATGGATCAATAGTTTCAAAACCTCACACTCGTAATGCCAGGCTCTTGGATGCTAATATTAATCTTGCTTTTTAAATCAATTCACATTACTTGTTTACATTTCAGTATTTTTTAACGTTTTCTCATAGGATACTTGAGGTTCATTCCAACATTGTTTGTTATTTTGTGCTCGTTGTAAGTTTCATGGAAGTTTTTCCTAAAAATACTCCAATTTTAGAACCAGTTTGGAATTTGGGAGCACCCTTGAAAGTCAAAAATTGCAACAGATATTGAAAAAATTAAATATGAAGTAACAATATTTGACATAGTTATCAAGTATATCTTATTCAGGAGCACACTTTAGGTTAAGACTTGAATATTTTTAATTTTTTTTCTGTAAATTATACAAATTACTTTTGTAAGATCAGAAAAAATTCCAAAACTGAGCCCCTCCCAAAAGAAAATCCTGGCTAGAGGCCTGGCATTAAACATAACTAGCCAAAGTATTTCCAAACGCTTACATGTCATGGAAAACATTCAAAGGGAAGGAAAATGGGTGCCAATTCAAAATTCAATATTTTATAAGATTTAAGTATATGTTAAAAAGATACCTACACCACTAGTGGCTTCATTTCCAGCACGAGAAGAAGCTTGAGCAAAACGTTCTTTTGCTTTGAGTGCTCTAGAACGTTCACTTTTCAATCTTTCATCATCTTTTAAAAGAGAAACTAATTGACGGGATTTTTCACGCACATTCATACCTTGATCTTTGTTTTCTTCAACATACTGAAAGTCTTTTAAAGTTTGAATAGCATAAATATTTTCTTTACATTGTTGAGCAACCTACATTACAAAAATAAATCTAAACATTATAAAAATGAAATGATTGATGGAAGAAAAATTAATAGACATCAAGATTTATACAGATAAATTAAGTCAAGAGAATTTTTAAAATAAAACTGTTTCAAGGAATGTGCACTAGACTTGAAAATCTAGACTAGGGCACTTAAAAACACTAGTTTGGATAAATATGATTTTTTTTCACCTTTTGGTAAGAATAAAATAGTTTCTCCTTACAATATTTATAATTTAATGTAGTTTATTAAATCTGAGAGAGTCAATGCTATATTTATTGAAATTATTGCTACAACATAATTTAAACAGATTTACTGTTGAAAGAATGCATTCAATGTAGATTTTGCATTACTCTTATCAAATAAACATGTATACCCAAATGAGTGTACTTATCCATGCCCATTGCTTAAAAGTTAAAAATGTATATAAGATAATGTGAATAAAGGCCAAATTTTAATTGATCAGCTGTTCAAGACCGAGTTGTTTGTCAACTAACAGCATTTATTTCACCAGCCAGTATAATTGTTATGACAGAATTTATGCAAATGCAAAACTTATTCATTGTTATTGCTATATTTTCATTTATTTCTCCCTTATTAAAATTAAGAAGCATACAAAAGAAAGTTTAACACATAATTTAATACCATATTGACATCACAAAAATTTAAGGAGTTGTGAAATATAGCTAAAAGGAAAAACATCTTTTAGAGCCAGGTACTTTTAAAAGACTGCTTTTAACAATCCATTCATCCTATGAGAAATCCATTTACCAGTGCCAAGTTAAAATGATATAATTCCTTATCTCTGTCTAAGAGAAGGATAGCATAGTTGAAACAACAAAGCTTTTTGGTTGCTCGTGTAACTTTAACCATCAAAGTATCTTTGAAAACTGGAAGAATAATAGTAATAGCAAAATCACTAGATAATATAATGACATATGACAAAAACAGCTAACAAAATGTATGAATGCAAGTGGCTTTTATCTATGGAAAAACAAAACTCATAATAATCTATAGTTCAGTTTCCATTAATTAAAATTTTAAAATACATTCCAAAGGGCATAAAATTCATCCTTTTATTTTTTGATAAAAGATCATCTTTAATTCTTACAAGGAAGGTCTCCATTGGGGGCATACTCAGAATTTTTTGAAAAAAATATGAATTAAACTACTCATGTAGGTAATAAAGGATCAGTGAAAATTAGCGGCGGAATTACATTATTAGATATGTAAAAAAATAAAATAGTTTGGAATAATTGGCGTGAAAAGCTGAAAGCGACGTGGGATTTGGCGAGCAGTGCATTTCCTCGCCAAAAGCAGACGATTTTAATGAATCTGAAAATTGATTTTAATTGACTTCACTGTTAAAAATCTGCAGCATTTACTGCAACGTCACTCCACTACTTTTATAGAATATCTCTCTTCTGACCAATGAGAATGCTCCATAGCACGGTGAATTGACCGTGTCATACACTGTTAAAAATCTGCTGCATTTTGTTGCAACGCACTCCACCGCTTGTATATAATATATCTATTCCAACCAATGAGAAAGCTCCATTTCACGGCCAAGTAATCGTTTTCTATACAAGCAAGGGAGTGCGTTGCAACAAAATGCAGCAGATTTTTAACAGTGTATTTTTCAATTTGGAACAATTTTAATCAATTTAAATTGTGTTTTAAATGATAAAATATATTAATTTCATTTTGTTATAAGTACATATAAACATATATGACAAAATTACACTTAAAGTAAAGTAAAAATGCAAAACTAAAATTACTTAAACTAAACTTATTTAAATAAATTGAACATGGAAAGTTTTTTCTTTAAAAAGTATTCGAAGCGTAAAAACGTATTTTTCAAAATTTCATTTTTTTGCCAACCGGAGATAAATCGCCAAATAAACGAATTTATTATTATTTTTTTACGGACGTTATAAGGAGGTTCCGCCAAAATTTTTTTTATAAACATATATAACTACATGAGAAGAACATTCTGTAATTTTTTCAGATTTTTCTGAGTATGCCCGTATGGAGACCTTCCTTGTTAGCACATTCAATATTTTAAAATACTGTACATTACAGAGCATGGCAACTCTATATAGTAAACATTAGTGATGGGCAAAAATGACATGTTTTTACAGATTTTCTCGATTGTATGGACATCTCAATAACTTTCAATTGTGTAAAATTTTTCTTGAGACTCCAGTTTGCAATTGCTTTTATACCATACCCACAGGGACGTGCGAAGAGAAAACTGCATCCGGGGCAAAGTTTCAATTTGACACCCTTTCCCCCAACTTTTTCTTGTGATAGGTCAAAAAATGACATTAGTACTATAAATTTGGCACTCCCTAAATTTCCATGCCGGGGGCGATCCCCTCTTTAGCACGGCATTGTATATCCAATTCGATTTTATCAAGGGTCATCTGCAGATGAACTGGGATGAGTTGGTGTTAATAAAGACAAAGCCAATTCGCTCACTAGTGGGCCCTTCCTTTTATCAAGTTTATAGTTTATATGCAAACTTGTAATATGAAATTTCAAACTAGTTCCCTGTTGTATACGGCATCGTATAGCAAACGCGGTGTGTATGCACAGCAAAATCTTCTAGGCCAAAAAACTCAAACCGAACGAACCTCTGACCAGAAACTTGGGGTGTAGGGGGTAAAGATGGGGAAAGGGCCATAGAAATTGCATAATATGAATAAGTGGGCATAGAGATTTCCAAAGATATATCATATGAGAGATATTTGCAAAATTTAGAAAAGGGCCCAGAAGAGGGCAAAGTGGAGTGAAGTTCGCTGAATGTGCATAACATCAATAAGTGATCATAAGCTTTTCAAACTATTTGCCACCTGAGGGATATTGATCTAAATTTTAATAATGCCCTTTATTAGGACGCAAAGGGAGAGAAGAGCGAGGTAGTTGCATAACATGAGTAAGTATTCACATGCCTTTCCAACAATATGTCACATGAGGGCTCTTGGCTAAGTTTAAGAAATTGCCCTCCTGAGGTGGAGGGACACCGAAGGTGCACAACATCAATAAGTGGTCATAAAACTTTCCAATATGTCACATGAGGCATCTAAATTTATAAAAATGCCTTCCCTGTGAGGGAAAAAAGAGGAGGACAGCTAGGGAGCTTGGGGATAAAAGTGGGGGAGGGGGGGGGTCATAGGAGCTACATAATATGAAAAGTGGTCACAGGCTATTCCTACAATATGCCACATGACAAGTCTCGGGCAAACTTATAAGAATGCTCCCTAAGAGGAGCAACGTAAGGGGAGGACCATGGGAGGGGCATAACATTAGAAAGTGTTCACAGGCCTTTCCAATGAATTGTCACATGAGGGGTCTCGGCTTTAAATTTATAAGAATGCTCCCCATAGCAACAAAGCTAGGGTGTAGGACAGCAGGAGGTGCATAACATGAGAAGGTAAGTAGTCTCAAGCCTTATTAGCTCACAGGCTATCATAGCCTGAGAGCTTATGTGCCCGTCCATTCTGTATGTATGTTCGTACGTGCGTAACATAACTCATGATAAAAATATCGGATCCACTTGAAATTTTGTATATAGGTATATCCTGATAAGGCGCTTCCCTGATTAGTTTTTGGAGTTCATTTGATATGTATAAGAGGGGGAACGGGGGCTCATGCCCCTCCCCTTAAATGATATAAACGGGATTTTCATGCAGAATTAAGTTTTCGTTCAAAATTTAGATATAGGATCATTCTGATGAGGCGATTCTGTGACTGTTATTAGGTGTTCATTGAATAAGTATAAACAGGGGGAACGGGAGGCTCATGCCCCTTCCCTTAATTGATATGAACGGGATTTTCATGCTGAATTAAGTTTTCGTTCAAAATTTAGATATAGGATCATTCTGATGAGGCGAGTCCGCGGCTGTTATTAGGTGTTCATTTAATAAGTATAAACAGGGGGAACGGGGGTTCTAATGCCCACCCCCTTAACTTGTATAAATGGATTTTTCAAGCAGAATTGTCAGATTTCGTTCAAATCTCTCAATAGTTTTGGAAGTTTAATGGTTAAGTATAAAAGAGGGGAATAACTCCTCTTAAATTATATAAATGCTAAATGGGTTTTTATTAAGAATTATCCAATTTGCTCTGAATTTTGGATATAGATTTTTTATATGATAAATCATGTCCTTGATAGTTTAGGAGGTTAAATGATTAAGTATAAAAAAGGAGAAAGGGGAGTCTGTTTCCCCTTCTTAATTTTTTTTGAACGGAATTAACGAAAATACAAAACTGTAATGTACAATTAGTATGCGTAGCCTGTGAGCTCAATGCCATCAGTTTAACTGGGCAACATTCTTTTTATTAACAATATGAAACATAACGGGTCTTGGAGAAATATAGAAAAGTGTCCTATGTAGGGGCAAAGTGGGGGGGGGGGATACCACAGGTAAGAAGATATAAGTGATCACCGGCCTTTCCAACAATGTGTCACAAGGGGTCTCACTTACATTTATAAAAGTGCTTGCTGTAGAAGGGTCAAAGTGCGTTGAGAGGCCGTGGAGATGCATAACATGAGTAAGTGGTCAAGGCCCTTTGCAACAATATGGTCACATGAAGGGCTTGGATAAATTTTGAAAACTGAACTCCAAGGGGGCAATGTGGTTGAAAGTACACCAGAGGTACATAAAATCAATAAGTGGTCACAGGCTGGACTACAACTTCCTGCTTTTCAATGCTTCATATATTATAAATATTATTTACTGGAGGGCTATGTAAAAAAAAAAAAAAAAAAAAAAAATTAAATATGATGAAAATGCAAAAAAGGTTCGAAAACTGCCCACCGCTGAGGGAACCAAATTCGGAAAGGGGGGAAAGAAAGTATAATAATATTGAAGAGTAATCAGAGACCTTTAAGATGATATAACACATAATGGGTGTGAAAAAAAAAATAGTGGCACTTTGAGAGTGCCAACAGAAGCAAAAACTAACAATTGCATGTGTATTTTTTGAATCATCAGGAAATATTCTATTCTGTATGAAATACTCTTAAATGAAGTACATGTGCTGCATTCTTGCACTGTAACAGTTAGTACAGATATCAAAACATAAGAATAAAAAGAGACAGCTGACATGTACATATCTGTACTAATACTAAAGAGGAAAGATTTGTATTTTTGTAACAAATAAAGACTAAATAATATTTATATGGCACAGATATCATACACACACTACATTGGACAATTTCTTTAAGATGCCAATTTGGCAAAAACCTCTGAGAAGTTTGAGAAATTCAAATTTTAACTCATTAAGGGTCTGAAATTAGATCCAGTATGATGTGAAATTTTTTTTATATACTAGATTTGTAATGTATGAAGCATAAGCTTTCAATAGATATATTACATAAAAAAAATGATAACCCCCCCCCCCCTCTATAGGTGAAAACTGGGAAATTTAATTAGTAGCCAGTGGCTGGTAGGTCCAGTTTCATTAGTGGCCACTTTTTAAAAGTTAGTAGCCACTTTTTAAAAATAGGTCAAAATGGCTTTTTTTTTATTTATTTAGCGGCTAGTGAGTTACAAAGTTACACATATTTGGTTAAAAATAAAACTGTCATTCCACTGAGTAGAAAAATATGAATTGGCGATTAATACTGCAGATAAAATTATAAGTGATAAACTATATTGAAATGTATATTAATGCATTGTATAAAACAAACAAGAAAATTGTATTTTTAAATTTTAAATTAAAAAATAATTTCATCTTTCTTGGATATTTTATTCTTACTTAAAATTGGTGGTAATTATTAAGTTTGGCGAGTGTACAGATAAATATAAATATTCTTTGCTTTGGCTGAGATTTCAAAACTCCGGATGTCTTATTAAGGCAAAATCAGAGAGTGCCAATGTGTTGGTGAGGTGGAGGAAATCTGCTGCTAAATTTGCAGTATTACTCGCCTAAGTGGCGAGTGCTAATTTTGTCCTATATTTTTAAAGTAATTGGCTATAATGTTTCAATCTTTCTTGACACCTACATAAACTTTAATCATAAATTTAAAAAAAAAGAAAAAAAAAGTACTAGCCAACTATTACTGGTACAATTAGTGAGCATATGGCAAAAGTGAAAGATTTAAGATACAGCAATGTCCTTAAAATCTCTTTGCATCCAGAGGTAAAAATGGTATAATTTATTTGAAATGCATGTGGAATTAAAATTGATGACTATATTTTGTAGGAAAAAAAACTATTTCTTGAAAACATAATCCAAATAAAGAGTTCATGGTAAAAAGCCAAAATATAGAAAATACAACAAAGTTGCTAAATATGCTTGCATCCAATAAATTAGATGCAAACAAAGTAGCGATGAATATATCCATGAAAAAAGCTGTATTTCACAAAGCAAATTAATAAGATTTTTCAATCGCCGAGTGGCGACTAGGGTGGCGATCGATGGCCGATTTTTAATTTAAAGAATTAGTTAATATTCACTAATTAAATGGAAACAAAGTAGAGATGGATATATCCATGAAAAAAGCTGTATTTCACAAAGCAAATTAATAAGCTTTTTCAATCGCCGAGTGGCGACTAATTTGGCGATCGATGGCCGATTTTTAAGTTAAAGAATTAGTTAATATTCACTAATTAAATGGAAACAAAGTAGAGATGAATATATCCATGTTAAAAGCTGTATTTCACAAAGCAAATTAATAAGATTTTTCAATCGCCGAGTGGCGACTAGGGTGGCGACCGATGGCCGATTTTTAATTTAAAGAATTAGTTAATATTCACTAATTAAATACAAACAAAGTAGAGATGCATATATCCATGAAAAAAGCTGTATTTCACAAAGCAAATTAATAAGATTTTTCAATCGCCGAGTGGCGACTAGGGTGGCGATCGATGGCCGATTTTTAAATTAAAGAATTAGTTAATATTCACTAATTAAATGGAAACAAAGTAGAGATTAATATATCCATGAAAAAAGCTGTATTTCACAAAGCAAATTAATAAGATTTTTCAATCGCCGAGTGGCGACTAGGGTGGCGATCGATGGCCGATTTTTAGTCGCCACTTTTGCAACTTTAATCGCCACGGGGCGAGTGGCGAACCGTTAATTTACACCTATACACCCCCCCCCCCCCCCCCAAATAAAACAGTCCTATGAGAGAAACCGGAAAACTGAGACTATGCTAGAATTTCTCTTCTCACTCTAGCTCCCATAGGAAGCTTTTTAAAGATTGAAATGAAGTGAAGAAATGAGCAAAATTAAGGATGGATCCACAGTCTCGGGGATGCCATGTAGTTTAAACTTTTAAGTTAAAAATGTTAGAGAATTAAATGAGCAAAATTTTAAGGTCTATGTTTGGGGGGGGGGGGTGCAAGCTCCTCCAATATACACCTTAAAATTCATGCTAACATTCAATTTAAAATTCATTAATCCCCTTGAAAAAGCTCCCAAAGACAGAACTTTAAAAGAATGTGCCTAGACTCCAATAAGATCACAAAAAAGTTATTACCTTGTATTTTTAATGTCCCACCCTACATCATATGCACCATATACAATATACAGTAGACTCCCTCAAATCCGCACAGCTTGTGACCAGAGGTTGTGCGGATTTTAGAATTTTACAGATTTCTGGTCATTGCTTTGTTTACATTTTTTAAACAGTCATTTGAGTGCAATTAATAGTCGGAACTATAATGAATGCTTACAATATAATAAAATATTAAAATAAGTAATAAACTAAAATAATAAAAATTTAGATAATTTTTAAAATTATTAAAGTACTAATACCAAAGGTCAAGTTAATAATCAATAGTGTATGATTAAATATTCATTATAAAGATTAAATGTATTTTTCCAAAATTATTCAACAAAACTTGCCTCATAAAAGTACATTACTAATTCACATCAAAATCATAAAATAAGGATTTTTTTTTTCAAGTTTAGCCAGGCTTAATAACCAAAAAATCTTAATGCATAAATATATTTGGTAAGAAGATTGTGATTACCAGTGATATCAGCAATATCTTGATTTTTTTCCAAAAAAAAAAAAAAAAAAATTAATCTCCCTTCATGAAAAAAACAGAGTATTATTAAGAAAATTACAAATTAAAACAAAACTAAAAAAAAATTCAAATTATCCCAATATCTAAATTGAAAGTTTCATTGTTTACATCCATAAAATATGTGTGGATTTTAGAGAGTTGCGGATTTGAGGGAGTCTACTGTATCTACATACTTATACACCATGAGTCATAAATATTGAAACAATAAGCTATATCCTTAAATACTGCCCCTAGACCCATATTTCTAATTGCAAAAATTCCTAAAAAAAAGGTGAAATTTTTTATATAAGATATGTTGCAACTCCATGGGAGGGGAGGGGTCTATTTGAAAAAATACGAAAATTAAATTTTTATACGCCCTTCGTAGGATAAAAATTCCAATTAGGAAAACTTTCCTCATCTAGTCCTGAATAAGACACAAAAAGTTACATCTTCATGTCTTCAAAACTTGCAAGAGTTACAGCCATAAATTGAAAAGCGATTAATTTTAAAACTATTAAAAATATTTATTTAAAAAAAAAATCATATTTTAAAAAGTAAATTTTTTTTTAATTTATCGAAACAAAACTAATGTAAAATAATAAAAATTGACATGTTTCAAATTTGTACCCTTTTTCTTTAACAATTCTTAACTTTTAATACACTGCTCAAAACAATTAAAGGATATTTTAGTTTTAGGTGAATTTTGTATCTGGGAAACTTTTTACTTGATTGATACATAGTCAACAGACATAGTAGGTTATTTGAGAGTTACACATGTTTGGCAGAAAAAAATGCATTTTATTGTGCATTTGTGTACAAAAAGAAAAAAACACAATTTGTGCATATGAGAAAAAAAGAATAAGAAAAGGTGTTTTCTTCAAAGAAAATCATTTTCAGTAGGGGGTATGGTTTCCACGGGCGGCCAGCAACGTTGAACACTTTTGAGGCATGGACTCAATGAGGCTATTAATGACGAGTTGGGGTATTCTGCCCCACTCTTCCAGAAGAGCATGGGTGCAAGTTTGAAATTTTGCCAAGACTGAAAATATTTTGACCCTTCTCCCCCCCCCCCCCCCAACTGAGTGAGCACATATGCATGTAACTCATGTTTTTTCCAAGACCATATGACAAAATTAGTTTTTTCCCCGATCTTTCAACAAAATTTGCGACTTTTCTACGATATATCAAAATTTTCGATTTTTCTACGGTTTTTAGCCGACATTTGTGATTTTTCAATGAAATCTGAGTATTTTATACGATCTTTTGGCGAAATTCGCGTTTTTTCACGATCCTTGGATTGAAATCGCATCTTTTTTGTGATCGTTTGACAAAAATCATGTTTTCTCTGCTATCATTTGATAAAAATGACAGGGTTTTTTGCGATCATTTCACGGAAATCGCGTTTTTATCTGGATCTTTTGGCAAAATTCGCATCTTTTCCACGATCCTTCGATTCATTTCACATCTTTATTGCGATTTTTTTGACAAAAATTGTACCTATTTTGTATTCTTTGACCGGAAATGGCGCCTTTTACATGATTATTCGACGGAAATAGTGTCTTTTTCGCGATCCTTTGATAAAAATTGCGTCTTTTTCGCGATCCTTTAACAGAAATCACGTCTTTTCGCGATCCTTTGACAAAAATCTCGTTTTTCCAGCAATCATTTGATAAAAATCATGGAATTTTTTGCGATCATTTGACAGAAATCACATCTTTTTGTCGATCATTTGGCAAAATTCACGTCTTTTCTCTGACACTTTTACTAAATTCACGTTTTTTTTCGCGATCCTTTGATTAAATTCACGTTTTTTTGCGATACTTTGACCGGAAATAGCAACTTTTTTGTGATTCTTTGACAGAAATAGTCCTTTTCGCGAACTTTGAACAGAAATCGCATCTTTTTCGCGATCGTTGAACAGAAATCGAGTCTTTTCGCGACCCTTTGACAAAATTCGCATTTTTCCAGCTATCATTTGATGAAAATCATGGAATTTTTTACAATCATTTGACGGAAATCGCTCTTTTCTTGATCCTTTGGCAAAATTCCCATCTTTTCTACGATCCTTTGATTAAATTCATGTTTTTTTCTACGACCCTTCGATTAAATTCATGTCTTTTTAGAGATACTTTGACCAGAAATAGCATCTTTTTTGCGATTCTTCAACAGAAATAGAGTCTTTTTCACGATTCTCCAACAGAAAAAGCGTTATTTCACAAGCTTTTGACGAAAATCGCACCTTTATTTGCAATTCTTGGTGGTATTAGAGCATTTCTCGTGATCTTTCAACAAAAATAGCGTGTTTTTTGCGATCCTTCGACAGGAATCGCGTTTTTTTCTGCAAGCTTTTGACGGCAAAGGCGTCTTTTTTTGCAATCCTTTGACAGAAATAGCACTTTTTTCCGCGATCATTTCACGAAAATGAAGTTTTTTTCCATAATCCTTTGACGGAAATAATGGGTTTTTTTCGCAATCCTTTGATGAAAAAGCGTGTTTTTCGTGATCCGCATCCGTCATCGGAGATTTTTCCATCTCGTTTCTGTCCTCGTTATATTTTTAAAAGACGGAATTCTGTCTCAGGACGGAAAAACTTGCACCCATGCAGAAGAGCTCTTTCCAGTTCTTGGAGAGTTTGTGGGGGTTGTTGGCAGCCAGAAACTCATCTTCCTAGAGCGTCCCAAACGTGCTCGATTGGATTCATGTCTGGAGAACACGCTGCCCATTCCATTCGAACGATTCCTTCCTCGAAAAGGAAATCCTCCACCAGGTTTGCACGATGTGGCCTGCAGTTATCGTCCATTAAAATGAAGTTATCTCCGATTGCTGCAGCGTAAGGGACTACAATAGGTCTGAGGATCTCATTCCTATATCAGCGACCAGTCAGAGCTCCATCTCGAATGATGTAGGAGGTCAGTGCGCCCGTCAATGGAGATGCCACCATACACCAACACTCCTCCACTGCCAAATCTGACACTTTCGTGCACGAATGCAGGATTATTCCTACTGCCACGGTCCCTCCAGATGAAAATACGCCTATTATCCAGATGCACAGAAAAACGGGACTCGTCAGAAAACAGAATATTGCTCCATTCATTTCTCCTCCAGTTGACATGCTCGGTTGCCCACTCCCTGCAGTCGCGACGATGCCTTGATGTTAATCTAACACATACCATCGGTTGGCGAGCATACAGACCTACAGCATGGAGCCAGTTTCGGACAGTCTGAGTTGAAATTGTGGTGCCTGTAGCCGAGTGAAGGTGTTGTTGGAGAAGAGTAGCGTTCATGTTTCGGTGTCTCCGAACTGTTAACGCTAAATACCGATCTTCATTGGGCGTTGTTGCCCGTCTACAACCTTGCCCTGGTCTTCGGCCTGCACATCCACTCTCCAAAAAATGGTTAAAGATCCTGGAAATGACACTTTGTGACACTCCAATGGCTTGCGCTACTTCGGCTTGAGTTTGGCCCCCTTCTAACCTACCAACAATTCTCCAAGCTTCTGAATCTGTCAAATGACTTAGCTGAGACATTGTACTCATCGAAACAAAGCAATCACTGAATGCCGATCATCCTTGTCTTCATTCTCTTTTATCCAGTTGATAGTCAAATTTCATTCACTGCCGCTGAAGTGACATTTTTGACGTCGAACTCAAAATTTGCATACTCCACAGTTTGAAAACCAGAAAAATTTGCATTTGTGAATCTCTTCTATTTTTGGCAAAAAAAAATTCTTTTATATCTTTATTTTATATAAAACTTCAAATATCCTTTAATTGTTTTGAGCAGTGTAATTTAAAGACGAGAAATAGTGGAAAAAAACTCATTATGCAGAAAAACGAAGTGTACTGTTTAAATGTCCTCCAGTTACTTATAACAATGCTTTTTTATGGTGCAGATTATGTCTTTTTTATAAATTTAGCTCTCACAACTTCAGGCTTTTTATCATCCTTGAGAAGCTGTTAAAAAATCTGTATTCTGGGCCAGGACCAAGACATTACTTTTTTCTGAAAACTCGCCTGGCCGGGCCAAAAGCATTTTTCATACCAGAGGGGACTGCTTTCTTCTTCCTATGTTTGAACTGGATGAAATTTTCAATCCCGGTCTCGAACAATTCTTTTAAAATCACTGTCTCTAACTGACCTAATACGTGCATAAAATAAGTAAAATTTGGTTCAATCAAAATTTTTACAAAAACCACATAGATTTTGAAATTGCTTTTATTTTACAAAAAAAAAAAAAAAAAAACCTTTAAAATGAATTTTCTTTTAAAGAATAGTATATTCAAAGGCTAAAAAAATGAATACAATAAAAACAGTGAAAAAAATCTGCCTATGACGGCATTCTGTTTTAAACAGAAAATGTGTTGACCCATGCAAAATAAATATAATAATAGAGAAAAATATAAACTCATTTTGCACTTCCTAGGAAGGGCATTTGTCTAACATATTTTTTCTTTCCTATGTGATTCCGTCTTAAAAGGCTTTACTGTATAACATTTTTCAATGTCTCCAATATGGATTAAAGATATTAAAATATAAGTCAAACATTTACATATAATAGAGATTCATTCATAAAATAAATGTATCACAGCCTTTGGCGCTTCTTTCATAATAAAAAGTATAAATATAAATAATGAAAAGCTATAATAAGTATTTTTGGTCAGAATTCCTCCGGGTTATGATTTTAACATTTTTCCAGGCCGGGCCGAACTTTATTACCTATGGGTCAGTATGGGACCGGACTTAGATATTTCGATCCATTCAAACCTCCAGTGCAGACTACCAACATATTTTGAAAACACATTATCTTTAAATCATTATGTTGCTTCATTATATCCAAAAAAGAGGCACTGTTTTAAATCGACAATTAATAACGGACAATTTGTGGATGATCTCTCACTTCCTTTCAAAATCAGTCAAAAACTCTTGTTTACAAGCATGGTTAAGTGGTGTAAGTGACGAATTTCGGATTTTAATATCTCAGTCAGATTTTTAGATATGGAGATTAATTTTTTTTGTTTAATTTAAAAATGGATAAGGAATAATTTCCTAATTGGGAATTTTGCCCTATGCAGGATGTATAGAAATTAAATAGACCCCCCCCCCCCCATGGAGTTGCTACTTATCTTATAAAAAATTTCTCCTTTTTTTATGAATTTTTGCAATTGGAAGAATGGGTCTAGGGGCAATATTTAAGGAGACAGACTATTGTTTTTATATTAATGACTCATCCTGTATATAGACGTGTCAGTTCACACCTAAAGAAGTATTCACTTCAAAGTTTGAAAATTATCTATCTCCTCACCTCGCCCCCACAGGTCCACCCTTTCGCCACAAAATTCATGCAGCCCGCACTTTAATTTTTTTTATATTTGATAAATAATATGAACCAAATGGCTTCATTAAAAAGACACACCTAAAATGATACGTCTTTTAGAAATCGTTACGGTTTTTTAAAATGTGTTCGACACCTCTCTAGCCCCTTTGAAAATTTTTTAAACAAATAATATTTATTGGAGGGTTCCAGGTATGTGACAGCTTAGTAGGGCTAAAACATGAGAAACTTTGAAAATTGGGGCTTAATGTCATATTCTAATGCTTCTTTCTGTACCTCGTTTAGAGGTCTGCATGTGCCAGAATTTCCAGGCTTGGGCCTGGCCCGGTCCATACAGAAATCAGTAAAAACAGGCCCAGCCCGGCCTGTTGCAATTTCTACGATTTCTACAAAAAATCAGATTTTTATCATATAATTAAGATTTCTTTAAAGAATACTGCATACATATCTATGGAATGATTTTACAGTATATTTTACAGCAAATATACATTAACAACATTAATGATTACTTAGATTCTTAGGCTTTCAACATTCGAATAAAGATTCATAAAAAATTTAACATGGCTTAGAATAAAAGAAAAAAGAAAGAAAGCTAAAAACATCGTTACTTTTGAAGATGTTTGATAAAAGAAGGTTTATAAAAATATTTATATATCATTTTATTAAAGGTTTTAAATCCAAATTCATTCTTAAATTCAAAGAAGCTTCTTTCTGATACATTTCTAAATTCACTTTTTTCTCAGAAATGCATAAGATTAGAGGTATCTTTATTCAAAAACTCTAAAGGGCAAAATTAGCACTAGCCACCGGCCACAGGGCCAGTACATGAGAAAAAATGGCCAGTGAAAAATTGCCTATCAGTGGCCACCTTGTGCCCACTTTTTTACAAGGAAAGAATACAATTTATTTATATTTCATGAGAGATTCTACTTTTTTTAGGTTTCAATATATTTATATCAACATATTTGCTTGGGCTGTTCAGTTTTAGATAATTACTTATAGAAATTTTACTGCTTAATAATTTTAAATAAAAAAGTGGCTACTAGTTTAAACAAAGTGGCCACTTGAAAAACTAGTCTTACTGGCCAGTGGCCGGTAATGAAATTTCCCAATTTCGCCCTATAATATAATCGAGTGGCATTATCCATTTTTTGATACAAGCAATTTAAGAATACTACAAGCAAATAAAATACTGTCATAATTAGCGATTTGGATAGAATGCCTGGAAGCAATAGCATTGGAAGGGGAAAAAAAACCTGAAATCATTTGAGAAACTATTACATCTCAACAAGGTCATAGAAGTATTTTATTTACCAAAAATAAAAAACGCTATTAGATTCCAAATCTCTTCAATAGTTAAGCTTATCACTTTTATACTTTTACAATTTAAAATTAATCAGAAAGTGTGTCAAAGTTTCGCATTATTGAGAAATTAATTTAAAAACCATCAAGAAGTATACATCCGAAGATAAAGCTAACATAAGTTCTTTATCGCTGTTAATAATTTTACAAATCTTGTTTTCTGCCCTACAGATCTTGAGAACAATTAAGTCTAGTTCTGGTTCGGCCAGTCTATATGTAGAAAAATAATGCAAGCTTGATCTCGGACTGGCACGAGTCAGCTAAAAAAAACATTAAAGCGAGTTGTACACAATGTAATTCTCCGATGCTGATCTCTACACTATACATTTTTATATTGATGCTGTCAAACTAGTATGGCTCGTGACGCACATTTATACTTATTCTCGTTAAAACCATTGAAAATAGCTCATATTTTATCGTTCCAGCTCAAACCTTCAGAACAGGCCGGCAGGCCCCAAAATTTTTTTAATCGGCCCGGCCCGTTTATGTTGTTTGTCAGCCCGGCCTGTTAGAAAATTTGAAATGATTCCGCCGGCCGGGGCCCGTGCAGACCTCTAACCTTGTTTCTTGATAAACTTCAACAAAACACGTAAATAAATTCTTATCGAAAGACATTCTCATATCTCTTCTCAGGCATGATCAAGAATCTTCATAAAAACTGCGCCATCGAAAAAGGTATTCATCAGTGAACCACGGGTTGCTTGCGATGGAAAAGTTATCGAGGTACAAATTCATCGTGAAGCTACTAGTACAGGGTGGCAACAGAAATGATGAAAAAAAGTTCCCAGATAATCTATATCAAATTTCCCTGATTTTTATTATTAAAGAACATATACAGTATTTAAAAACGTATGCTGCTTTCTTGTATAACATACTTATCCAGCTTGCAAATATCTCTTTTGGGAGAAAAAAACAAAAATTGCACCGTATTTAATTAGCAAAGGTGCCAAATATTATGATTTATACATAATTATTACGGATATGCAACAAAAGTTAAGGTGTTACCCTAACTTTTGTGTGGTGTAGGCATTGGATTAAAAAATTGCTAATTTCATCAAAGGATTGCTTGAAATAATGCATATTTCGACATAGAATCATGGAAAAAAATGAAATTTTGTCAAAAGATAGCAGAAAAGTGGGAAATTAATCCCAAAGATCACATAAAAATGCAAATTTCATCGGAGGCTTGAGTAAAAAAAATGCACATTTCATGAAAGGTTTGCGTACAAGCAAGAATTTAGTCAAAAGATCACAAAAAAGTGCAAATTTCAGCTAAATATAGCAAAAAAACATGGAAATTTCATCTAAAGATCACAAAAAATACACAAAATGCATACAAAAACTGCAAAAAACATGCAAAATTTGTCAAAAGATTGCAAAAAACATCAAATTTCGTCAAAAGATCGTGAAAAATGTTTGAATTTTGTCCAAAAATCACAAATTTTGCAAAAAGAAAAACGTACAAATTTAATCAAAAAATCATGAAAAACTTGCAAATTTTATCAAGAACTTGCGAAAAAGTGTACATTTCATCACAAAAATCATGAAAAATGTGCAAATTTTGTCAAAAGATAGCTAAAATTGACGAATATCATCAAAGATTGCAAATGAACTAACTTTTGAAAATTTGGTTTTATAGGACAATTTAGCTTTCATGCAGACAGATATTGCTTGGCAGCAGTTCGGCTTAATGTCTCTATCACATCTTATCATAGGTTTAAAAGTAGCCTGTTTGGCAATGAATCTATGTTGTTGGTAAGATTAAAACAAATATTTTTGCAGAGAAAAATTTTCCTGATTTTTGAGTATTTAAGTTCCCTGACATTTCCAGATTGATAAACTTCCCTGATTTTTCCCTCATTCCCAGAAACTGTAGCCACCATGTAGTAGCTCGAGATGACAAATTTATCGAGGTAAAAATTCATCACGAAGCCACTAGTAGCTTCAGATGTCAAAGTCATCATAGAGGAAATTATCGAGATGAGATTTGCTAAAATATGAGACATATCAGAAAGCTCTTTTGAACATTCTTTCATATTATAAATCTTTCTCTTCTTGGAGTTGAATTTTAAGAGAGGAGGGGGTGGCATGGGGAGGGCAGAGGGTGAAGCGATGAAATGGTGAATTTTTTAAATCCTAGATAATTCCACAGTAAATGTAATTTTAGATGTGGTTTTTTTTTTTATGAAGCCTTCCAGTAAATATTATTTATTAAATATAAAAACTTTAGGGCAGGGTTGGAAAAAAACCAGGTTTTTTTTGGTTTAAACCAGGTTTTTTTGGTTTAAACCGGGTTTTTTAGAACATACTTTTTTATTAGATATACATGCATATTTATTGATAAAAATAGACATTGTTGGCTTATAAGTAGTATAACTTCATTTGAAAATAATTTAAATTAAATAATTATAGTGAATTATGTAGAAAATTAAAAAAAAAAAAATCATATGATAAACAGTTATAGTAAAGTCTTTCTTGTGTTCAAAGAATAAATTACTCTACACAATTGAACATTGATACTTTGAAAAAAATTATAAACAATCTTTTGATTACTAATAATAAACATTTGATGCAGTTTTATGACTATAATATTTTTTTCTATAACTTTAAAAAAAATAAATTTCAAATACTTCTTGGGGTTTAATTGAGTAGCACTTTGAAATCAACATTTTTAGTCATTAGATTCTGAAGATAACAGGGGAAAAAGTTATATTGATATTATTAAAATGCTTTAACTAACACCAGATTTTTGAATACTCTCTTATTCAACTTGATACAGTAGACTCCCTCAAATCCGCACAGGCTGGGACCAGAGGTTTTGCGGATTTTAGAATTTTGCGGATTTCTGGTCATTGCTTTGTTTACATTTTTAAAAAAGTAATTTGAATGTAATTAATAATGAAATCAAAAGTATAATGAATGCTTACAATAGGCTAAAATATTAAAATAAGTAATAAACTAAAATAATAAAAATGTAGATAGTTTTTAAAATGATAAAAATACTAAAAGAAAAGGTCAAATTAATAATAATGTACAATTAAATATTCATTATAAAAGAGGAAATGTGTTTTTCCTAAATTATTCAATGATCCTTGCATCATAAAGGCACATTACTAATTTACATCAAAATCATAAAATAATGAAGCTTTATTTCAGGTTTAGCCAGTCTTAATAACTAAAAAAGCTTGATTAATACATAAATATATTTGATAAGATTGTGATTATCAATGATATCAGCAATATCTTTATTTTTTCATAAATAAACTATTCTTTCTTCATGAAAAAAACAAACTGAATAACCTTAACAAAATATACAAATTAAAAAAATATAGGGAATTGATATAAAATTAAAAAAGTCAAATTTTGCACCTACATCTGAACAGAATGTTACATTGTTTACATCCGTAAAATATGTGCGGATTTTAGAGAGTTGCGAATTTTAGGAGTGCGGATTTGAGGGAGTCTACTGTATTTCGATTTTAATTCTTAAAGATAATTTCCTCAATTTAAAAAAAAAAAAAAATCTATTACAGTTTGACCAAAATCTTAAAGATAATCGAGTTATGTAGCTCCATATTTAAAATCATTGTGCATGTTATGATAGATTGCTTTAAATAATTTTTTTTTTTTTTAATGAAAATATTTTATACTAAATATTATATGTTTTTAATCTATTTTATCTTTGATCAATTCACATGTTCTAAGTTTTTCTTTAGAGCAATAGAGTATGATAATCGATGCATACCGATTTTTATCCTATATATAAAAAAATGATTTAGACCCACTATATATATTGCTGAAATAAAACATTAAAAGTAGAAAATATTTATATCGAATAATTTGTAGCTCTTAAATTATAAATAAAAATGAGAAAATGTCACTTGATTTTTTTTGAGAAAAAAACCAGTTGGTTTAAACCGTGGTTTAAACCATGGTTAAAACCAATTGGTTTAAACCGTGCCAACACTGCTTTAGGGTTTGCATGATTTCCGGGTGTATTCTGAAAAGAAAAAGTGAGGAATAAATTTCAAGCTTTATTTTTGATCTGTCATGTCATATATCATCAGAATGTTTAAGCACCTCTTTCTCCTGTTGATGGGATTAAAAATCCCACATCCAAAATAACCTACACTATTCCCAAATGCAACAAACAACCCCCAAGAAAAATTAAAAGAGGACACCCAGAAACTTTACAACAACATATAAAGCTATGGGGACTTTTAAATTTATGGCTGGACATTTAGATGGCAAGAAGATTTAGAAGATAAAGAAGAAGATAGTTAATAAGAATGTATTTATTAAAATACAACACATTGCTCAGTGGTGCACAAAACAGGAATTTTAATATATATTTGTACAATTAAAATAAAATAAAACTATCAACGTTTTGTGCCGTCTTCAGGAAAATATGATAACGGAAGGACTAAGTTTGCATCTTAATCGAGAGATAGTATTTCTAATAAATTAAAATCTAAATGAATTAAAATTTTAAAAATGTTGCCATTTACACATGAGTAAAATTAAAATATTGCAACGAAATAAAAATTTTAAGATTTTATGGGGTTATGCCATATTTTTGGTATATTGTAGGATAAATTATCATTACATGGTTTATTTTCTCGAGCGATGATTTCGATAGATTCTCTTATTTTACCTAGAACTGGGTTATTGCACGGAATTATGATTTTGGCCTCACCAAAGTTAATACGGCAACCTTTGTTCGCCAAGTAGAAGCGAGAAAGAGCAGTATTCTGTTTATATTGTTTAATATCTCTGCAACGCTCTTTAATTCTAATTAAAAGTTGCCGTGTAGTCATTCCGATGAAGACTTTTTTAACAATATTAGATAAAGGGATGGGGATTTCATAAATACCAGATTTTTTATTTATTGGAATTTTGTCGATCTTATCTGTAACAATATCAATGAGATAAGGAGGTGGAATGGCGACAAGTTTTATGTTACATTTTTGTGCAATCTTTTTTACTTTTTCAAATATGTAAGGGATATAATGAAATTTTCTGTAAACCATAAATTTATCCTGTCGTTGGCCAGATGTGGGAGGAGTATTGTACAGTTGAACTATTTTATTTACAAATTTTGCAGGAAAACCATGGTCGAAAGCAATTTTCTGTATAAAATCATTTTCTTTATTTAATATGTCATCTGAACAAATCATAAAAGCTCTTTTAATAAATGACCTGAAAGCAGATATTTTGTATTCGAAAGGCATGTTGGCTGAAAACGGGATAACTGTATTTTCTTTTATTGGTTTTCTATAAATTGAAAATTTTAAACTTGAATTGCATCTATTAATTTGAACATCTAAAAATGGAAGGGAGGATTTTTCTTCGACTTCTAGGGTGAAATTAATACTATTGCTTAATTTATTGACATGTTGTAAAAAAACATATAATTCAGCCAAACTGTGGTTCCATAAGATGAAAACATCATCAACATAATGGAACCAACATTCAGGTTTTAAATTAAACATATTAAAAAATTTTTTGTTCTAGTGGTCTTAACGCGAATTCAGCAAACAAACTAGATAATGGTGATCCCATTGGCGCACCATGCAGCTGTCGGTAAATATTCTTATTAAAAATAAAAATGTTACGGAAAACTATTACAGTTTGGCTGAATTATATGTTTTTCTACAAGATGTCAATAAATTAAGCAATAGTATTAATTTCACCCTAGAAGTTGAAGAAAAATCCCCCCCTTCCATTTTTAGATGTTCAAATTAATAGATGCAGGCCTAGGACCGCTGAGTCACTCTTAAAAAAGAGAAATGAGACTAAATTGCAAGAAAGAGAGACTAAAAGAGACTAAAATGTAAAAAAAAAAGAGACTAAAAAGAGACCAAATAAAAACAGTTTTTTCTCTGCACTTAAATGTTTTAGATACACGGATAAGCACTATAAGATTTAACACCATCCACAGAATGCATTTTCAATGCATTTCAGTCGATTTTGAAATAATTGCGAATTTTGTTAATGGTGTTAGATAGCGACAATTCATCATGGAAAAAAAATCACAGAATTCACCAAATGATCATGAAGACAAAACCGAAACTCGTCAAATGTTCTTCCAGGAAATATAGTGAAATTCATCAAATTGTCTCAGAAAAGTTACAAAATTTGTCACATGATCGTGGGAAAAAATTCTCAAAGTTAGTCAAATATTCTTGGGATAAAAATCACAAAATTCATCAAATGGCCTCAAAGAAAGAAAAAAAAATTACGATATTAGTCAAATGGGTTTTGTGTTAAAATCATAAAATTCAGCAAATGGGTTGCATTAAAATGTTGTGCGACAATCGGTTGCAATATAAAATAGAGAAGTTTGTCCAATTATCTCAGGAAGAAATCGTGAAATTCATCAAATGGTTTTGCTGTAAAAGTGAAATCAGGGATTGTACTGGTTCAAAGTGATACTTCAACACAAACTTTTTTCAATATTTCAGGACACATTTAATCAGCTTTTAATCAGCTCACATTTAATTAGCCATCACCATTTGGTGAAATTAGCAATTTTTACCCCGCTATGGACTGACACAATTTAATATGAAAATTGTGATATCCCCCCCCTGCCCCCATTGCTTACTGAAATACGTGATTTTTCCGTGATTGTTTGCCAACATTTGCAATTTTTTTAAATGAAATTAGTGATTTTCAAGGATGCCACTCAGAAAAAAAAAAAATACGTACAAAGTAAAATTTGCAACATTTTTCACAACTAAATAATGAATTAAAACTATTTTATTTATTCTTTTAAGAACCTTTTTTTGGGGAGGAGGGGGTGTAATAAGAGTAAATAAAAATTATTTTTCTATAGTCCACAGTCTTTGACATCAATTAATGTAACCAAGCAACAGGTTCAGTGAGGAATTTTAAGTATCACATCACTTTAAATCAATTTAAGTAATACAGCAATATATTCGATAATTATTCCAGGAGTGAATAACGGAAATTTGCATCATTTTTTTCGCGATCAATTGACAAAAATCGACGTTTTACACCGCGATTGTTTGAAGAAAATCGACGTTTTACATCGCGATCGTTTGACGAAAATAGACGTTTTACATCGCGATTGTTTGGCGAAAATCGACGTTTTACATCGCAATCGTTTGACGAAAATTGCCGTTTTGTTTCGCGACCGTTTGATCAGTGCTGTAATTGGAAAAAAATATTTGTGGGAACTCAACTTCTCATAGGGAAGATGTTGACGCTAACATATTTTTGTTAAGAAAAAAGCCAATTTAAATCATCTAGTCAAAAGCAGGTCTTTTGAAATTAACCGTTATAATTATTATATTCTTGTTCCTGTAGTAATGTGTTTGTGTAGCGTTAATCTAAAAGCAATATTCAATTAATCTCATAGTAGAAATTTCTATAATAAATCAAAATTGAATTGAATTGAATCCGTATGCGATATTATTTACTGACACATCTGTCCCGGAAGTTTCCGATAAAGAACGATAAAGAAAAGTGTTTTCTGTGTTCTTTGATTTATAAGTTCTTTTGCTTGATTGTGTTCTTCCTAATCACAACCAAGATTTCGCATTAAGTTCCTAAAAAAATATTTTAAGTGTGATCCTATATGGCTTATGAATAAAAGTGAACTGGCATTTTCTATAATTTCTGGAGAAGAGGATTTAACTCTCTAGACTCATCACCAATATCAATAAACTTGATAGTTATTATAATAAATAATTATCGTTTCATTTGAAGAAAAAAAAGTAATTGTGCGCGATATTTTTTTTTCTTTTAATAGTAACAAACCAAATATTTCTGGGAACGGCGTTCCCACCCGTTCCCGCCCAATTACAGCACTGCGTTTGATGAAAATTGCTTTTATATTATATTACGTGATCAATTAACAAAAATTGATGTTTATTTTGCTATCTTTTGACGAAAATCACCGTCATATTTCGCGATCTTTTGACGAAAATCGCTTTTGTATCTCGTGATCATTTAATGAAAATCACTGTTATATTTCACGATCGTTTGACGAAAATTGCAGTTATATTTCACGATAATTTGGCGAGAATCGCCGTTTTGTTTCCCGATCGTTTTACGAAAATTGCTGTTTTATATCGCTACCGTTTGATGAAAATTCCGTTTTATGCAATCTTTTGACAAAAATCACAGTTATATTTTGCGATTTTTGACGAAAACCGCTGTTATATTTCGCGATCGTTAAATGAAAATCGCTGTTATATTTCTTGACCGTTTAACGAAAATCTATGTTTATTTTGCGATTTTTGACGAAAACCGCTGTTATATTTCGCGATCGTTAAATGAAAATCGCTGTTATATTTCTTGACCGTTTAACAAAAATCGATGTTTATTTTGCGATTTTTTGATGAAAATCACCGTTATATATCGGGATCTTTTGAGGAAAATTACGTTTATATTTCGCGATCATTTGACGAAAATTGCTGTTGTATTTTGCGATCATTAGATGAAAATCGCTGTTGTATTTTGTGATCGTTTGACGAAAATCGCGCTACGTTATTTCGCGATCGTTCGACGAAAATCATTATTTTATTTGCGATCGTTTAACGAAAATCGCGGATTCTTAAAAATTAAAAAAAGCTGAAATCCGCCATTTGGCGGAAAAGTAGCATCCCTGGATTTTTATCGGCGATCATTTGTCGAAATTCGCAATTTTGTTGGGCCATTGTTTGCAGAAATTAACATTTTTTTTCTGTGTTTATTTGACAAAATTCATGATTTCTTTCGCAATCGTTTGCCGAAATTCGTGATTTTTCGGCGATCGCTTCACGAAATTCAAAAGTCTTTCGCGTTTATTTGCAGAAATTCCTTTTTTCTGCGATCGCAGAAAAAAAAATCACTAATTGTGACTAACGATCATTTACCGAAATTCGTGATTTTTTCTCTCTGCAATCGTTAGTCAAAATTTGCGACTTTTTCCTACGATTGCGAAAAAACGAATTTCCGCAAATGAAAGCGAAAGAATTTCGAATTTCGGCAAATGATCACGGAAAATATCCCGAATTTTGACACATAAATGCAGAAAAATTGCGAATTTTCTGCAAACAATGGCTTCAATTAATTATCGTAATGATCGCAAAAGAAAATCGAGAAATTTTACCAACGACCGCGGGGAAATATCGCAGATGTTAAGAAGCGATTGTTTGCCGAAATTCCTGATTTTTTTCCTCTACGATCGTTTGTCAAAATTTGCAATTTTTCCTCGATCGTTAGTCAACATTCGCTTCTTTTTTCTGCGATCACCGAAATACGCATTATTTCCGAGATCATTTGCCGAAATACGCAATTTTTCCGAGATCGTTTGTCAACATTCAATTTTTTTTTCCGGAATTGTTTGACATACCTCAGGAATTTATTCCGCAATCGTCTCCCGAAACTCGTGATTAATTCCTGGCCTTGTACGACGAAATTTTCGATACTTTTTCACACTACTGATTGACGAAATTTCAAGCTTTCTTTTGCTACCAATTGGCGACTTCACGATTTACTTTTCGTGAATGATTAATAAAATGAGGAATTTTTTTAATCATCGATTGATGAAATTCATAATATTTTTATGCAATCGATTGATGAACTTTACTGTTTTATTCTATGAGCTAGTAGCAACACACTTCGCGAGATTTTTTTTAAGCGATCAATTGACAAAAATTGAGATTTTATCTCAGGAATGTTTTGAAGTAATTACAATGTGTAATTACTGTTATAAACTGAATTAGCAGAGTAATAAGTGCACAAGTGGAACCGTATCACGCTGAGAAGTTGAGCCCAGTAAATTATGTAAAAAGAGTGAATTATATTTAAATCAGTTTAAATGGCTGAAAAAGAAGAATGTAATCTATGCAAAAATAAGAACAAACTAGATTTAAAACCAAACTATATTTTATTTAACAAAAACAAGATTAAAAAAAAATAAAAACTTTAAAAATAAAATCAGAAATATTTGACATCTATTTTCTCATATATTTAAATAAGGATTGGAGCACCAAAGAATTAAGTTAATTTGTATATCTAATTTAAATTAACTAAAAAAAAGAAAACTATTATACTTCAAAAAGATTAATTAATTCATATTTAATTCAAATATCTTAAACTTAATAACTCCATTAGAAACAGCTTTAATATTTAAGATTGACCTCCCCCCTCAATAATTAAACTTTAAACAGATGCTAATTCAAATATTTATTATACATTGCCCTACAGGAAACCGCAGACACTTCACGCGATACCGTCATTAAAACATCGTCGGAATCCAAATAAAACAAGTATGACATATCTCCACCTCATACCCTGCATCATGGTAAAACCAAGCAAGTGTCAAACACATCTGGTAACCAACAGAAACTTCGCCCAAACCTTTAAAAAGCTAAAGTTCCGTAACACTTTACCTTTTGACATGAATGACCTTATAAGTAAAAGAGGGAGATAAGAAAAACAAAGTTAAACATCTTCATTTTAGATAAAAGAGGAGGAAAGGCAATTTCAATAGAAAACTTATATCAAAACCATTAAAAAAAACCAAGAGCGTGTGCCTATATCTTAACTGTGTCTCCAAATATCCAAGCAGAAAAACACCAAAGGAAATCTTCCGTCTTCATCTTTAAAACACTTTAACACTATTTCATAAAAGGACGACGACATTCTTCTTTCAGAAAACACTTAAAAAAACTATCAGCTGTCCATAAACGAGACTTGCTACTTGTGACCAGCCATCGTGTACAAAAACAACAAACGAAACTAAAAGCAAAAAGCTGTCATCACTTTAAATACATCGCGCCGACTGCCGGGCTAATCTACTACGCACGCTCAGCTTACGACGTCATCGGCTCCAGAACAATCTCCGATGCGCCCTGCAGACATGCTACAGGCTCAGCAAGAAAAAAGCTGAACTTTCACGGCCTCACAGACTTTTGGCGAAATCTGCGTTTTTCTGCAATTTTTCAACGAAATTAGCATTTTTCGCGACCAATTGACGAAAATTGCACTTTTTCTCCCGCAGCCTTTTTAATGAGGTTTGCATTTCTCCAAAATCCTTTAGCGAAATTCGCGCTTTTTCGTCAAAATTTGCGTATTTTCCGCGATCTTACGTCAAATATACGTATTTCCCGAGATCTTTCGTCAAAATTTGTGTGTTTTCAGCGATCTTTTGTCAACATATGCGTGTTTTCTGCGATCTTCCTTTAAAATTTCCGTATTTTCTGCGATCTTTCGTCAAAATTTGCGTATTTTCCGCGATCTTACGTCAAAATTTGCATATTTTCCGTGATCTTTAGTCAACATATGCATATTTTCCGCGATCTTTCGTCAACATATGCGTATTTGCCGCGATCTTTCGTCAAAATATGTGTATTTTCCGCGATCTTTCGTCAAAATATGCGTATTTTCCGCGATCTTTCGTCAAAATCTGTATGTTTTCTGCGATATTTCGTCAACATATGTGTATTTTCTGCGATATTTCGTTAAAATTTCTGTATTTTCTGCGATCTTTCGATAAAATACGATTATTTGACAAAATTAGAGTATTTTTCCGCAACCGGTTAAAAAAAATCGTGTTTTCCCAGCACTTTTTTTGACGAAAATCGCGTCTTGTTCGTGATCATTTAACAAAAATCGTGTTTTTTCTCGCGATCCTCTGAAGAAAATAGTATTTTTTCCGCGATTGTTTGATGATTTTATAGTTTTTTTTTTTTCGATCCTTTGGAGAAATTTGCGTTGTTTCTGCAATCCTTTGAAGAAATTTTCTTAATTTAGCGCCGTTTGACTCGCGTTTTCGTTGTATTTCATCGTTAGCCCCCCCCCCCCCCTACATATAAATGTCAACAAATTTTAATGCATATTTGCATTGATCCCAGGGATAATAAAATTCGTCGCCGAAAAAGCGGAATTCCGCGTTTTCGCGGAAAAGTAGCATGTCTGGCCCTGTATCACAAGGGAGAAATGCAAATGATGACGGACAGGCAGCGCCCTCCATCGTCAGCTGTCAACTTTCCTCTGTTCAAAGATGAAACGCACGGCCGTAGGACGATCGGAAAAACAGCGATTCGCTACCGTTTCTGTATGAAATAAACATGCTAGCGAGAGCTAAAAAGTAAAGATGTTTGAGGCAAGAAACAGAAAGGAAAAATATATTTTAAGTAATTAAATCGTAGGTAGAAATTAAAGACTATTTAAATATTTAAATGTTAGCTTTTACTTTTAGATTTAACATTTAAATTAGATGTTCAGATAAATTAATCTATTATTTTAATTTATTTTTAAACTATGGAGATTTATAAAAGTAATGAGATTTAAGGAAATAAAGATAAGAGAACTATTTAAACAGGCTATAAGATGATAAGAATAAAGGAGTTGAAAATATGAATATATAATCAACACGTTTGACAAAACTTTCGGATTTTTTGCGATCGTTTGGCGGAAATTGCATTTTTCTTCCACAATCGTTTGCCGAAGTTTGCACTTTTTCCCGCTTTAATTACCCCAAATTTGTGATTTTTTTTTTTTTCTCTGCGACCGTTTCACAAAATTTACCATTTTTTCACGATCGCTATTCAAAATTTGCGATTTTTTTCTGCGATCGTTTCCCGAAATACGCAATTTTTTTAAAATCAGAGATCGTTTGCCGATATTCGTGATATTTTTCCAAAATTTTCACATAACTTGAGAATTTACTTTGCAATCGTCTCACGAAACTAGCGATCAATTAAGAAGTAATGTGGTATTTTTTTTTTCACAAAGCTGATAGATGAAGTTTCATGCTTTTTCTGAGACAAATTGACGATTTACTTTTCACGAATGATTAATAAAAAGATTTTTTTTAGTCACCGATTGATGAAATTCATAATTTTTTCTGCAATCGATTGATGAACTTTACCGTTTTATTCTACTAGCTAGTAGAAAAATTTAGCTTTTTTTGCGATAGTTACACAAAATTTAAGATTTTATTTTAGGATCGTTTCACGAACATCGCGGTTTTATTTCGGGATCGTTTGGCGAAAATCGGGGTTTTATTTCGCGATCGTTTGACGAAAGTACAGGTTTAATTTCATGATCATTTAATGAAAACCGCTGCTTTATTTCGCAATCATTTGATGAAGGTGGCGGTGCTTGATTTCACGACCACTTGACAAAGATCGCGATTTTATTTCAGGATCGTTTGATGAAAATTGTTTTATTTCGCGATCATTCGAAGAATATCACTTTTTGATTTTACAGTCATCTGACGAAAATTGCTTTTTTATTTTGGGATCGTTTAACGAAAATCTTTTTTTTTTTTTTTTTTTCGTTTGGTGAAAATTGTGATTTTATTTCGGAAGCGTTTCGAAATAATTGCGGTTTTATTTTGGGTGCAACCGTGGTAAATCATTTGGTGGAAATTGCGTTTTTTTTTTCAGTATAGTCTGGTGAAAATCGTGGCTTGATTTCGCGATTGTTTAATGAAAATCGTCTTTTCCCCCGTGATCGATTGATTAAAATTGCAGAATCTTAAATCTTAAAAAATGCGGAAATCTGCCGTTTGCCGAAAAGGTGATCCCCCTGCAACGAGCAAATGAAGAATTTTCAGTTTTTTTTTTTTTTTTTTTTTTTTTTTTCTGCAATCCACTGACGAATTTCTCAATTGTTTTCCACGAGATCAACTAACAAATTTTGCGATATGTTTCTGTCACCGATTGAAGGATTATACGTGTTTTTTTTTAGCACTTTCCAACAAAGTTGAAAAGTGCTTATGCATTCGGTTTGTCTGTCCGTGCTCTAACTCCCGTATATATACTCGGATTGCTATGAAATTTTTATACGTTATTGATGTTTACCCTAGCACGAACCCTACTGAAAATGAAGTATCTACCATGATTAGTTTTTCTACAGGGCGAATCAAAAGTTTCCCATTACATTACGGCCTATGGGGAAAAATCGTTAATATGCTCCGATTGCCCTGAAATTTTAGGACGTTATTGACGTTTACCCTAGCACAAGTCCTATCGAAAATGAAGTTTCTACCATGATTAGTTTATCTACAGGGCGAATCAAAAGTTTCCCATTACATTACGGCCTATGGGGGAAAATCGCTAATATACTCGAATTGCCATGAAATTTTAGGACGTTATTGACGTTTACCCTAGCACGAACCCTATTGAAAATGAAATATCTACCATGATTAGTTTATCTACAGAGAGAATCAAAAGTTTCCCATCACATTACGGCCTATGGGGAAAAATCGTTAATATGTTCCGATTGCCATGAAATTTTAGGACGTTATTGACGTTTACCCTAGCACGAACCCTATTGAAAATGAAGTTTCTACCATGATTAGATTATCTACAGGGCGAATCAAAAGTTTTCCATTACATTACGGCCCATGGGGAAAAATCGTTAATATACTCGGATTGCCATGAAATTTTAGGACGTTATTGACGTTTACACTGGCACAAGTCCTATCGAAAATGAAGTTTCTACCATGATTAGTTTATCTACAGGGCGCATCAAAAGTTTCCCATTACATTACGGCCTATGGGGGAAAATCGTTAATATACTCGGATTGCCATGAAATTTTAGGACGTTATTGACGTTTACCCTGGCACAAGTCCTATCGAAAGTGAAGTTTCTACCATGATTAGTTTATCTACAGGGCGAATCAAAAGTTTCCCATTACATATTTTAAATATATTAAGCTTTTTCATGTATAATAAAATTGATATATGTCTCTGAAGCTTAATATAAATTATACGCTACTGTCTTGCATAATATGAAGTACATAGCATTTACAGGGCCACACAAAAGATTTCAAATAGTATATTCTTTCCGAAGTACCGTATATGTGTCCGATGATGGCTCATGGAGGGATGAAATGCATTTTAATTATGATATGCGCGTTTATATTTAAGGATGTACAGGGCCACGCAAAGAATTCGGTTCTTGGACGCGTATGAATGATGATTTATGAGAATGTGATTTCAGTTGTTTTAAAAGTGTTTTAGTTTACAATAAATTTTAGCCTAATGCTGACATGTAATAAAGGTACAATGTAAACTACAGGGCTGAACAAATGTATTCAAGTATGTTTCCATCTAATAGTATGAATTGCTGAAAAAGAAATCTCAAGCTACTGGGTATTTTCTTGCTAAGCTAAATTTTCCCATTATATCAACTGACATATGAAATACAGGGCTGTTCAAAAGTACTGGAATACATATTTGGGTATATTTGGCTATACACTATTATTTCCCTAAATAACAAAGTTTTGTTAAAGATTTCATTAAGTGTTGGAAAGTGCTTCATAATCTATGCTTAACGCATGATTTTACATACTTTTTTTTTTTCTCGCGAAAATGACAAAATCGTGACATTTTTTCCGCGATTGAATGACGAAGTGTATGATTTTTACCCCCGTGAATGATTATCGAATTTCGCGTTTTTATCTTGCCACAAATTGATCAAAATCACTTTCTTTTCAATGTCTGACAGAAAAGTTTTACAATTCTTGCCAACAAAGAATATGCTAATTTCGTAAACTTTTTTTTCAATGATAGAGGGACGAACTTTAGAATTTTCCCCCCTGTAAATGAAAAACAAATTTCGCGGAATTTTTCCGTGACTAAGTTTCACGATCATTTCCACAGAAATTCGTGATTTCATCCTATGGCAGATTGACATAATCCATGATTTTTTTTGACGGTTTCCGACTGAAAAATGTTTTTAATTTTATACGCGAACAGTTAACATATTTCGAGATTTTTCTGCGACAGATTGACTAATTTTCCGATATTTCCTCACGACAAATTGTTGAATTTCGCGATATTTTTCCCGCGATCAAATAACGAAAGTTATGATCTTTTTCCTGCGACCGATCAATGGGTAAAGAAAATATTTTTTAAAAAAAAGCGAGAAAAGAGATTAAATCTGAAAAATATAGATTAAAAGAGACAAATCCAAAAAAATAGCGAGAAAAGCGAGTTTAGCGACTCACTCCGAGGCCTGTAGATGCAATTCAAGTTTAAAATTTTCAGTTTATAGAAAACCAATAAAAGAAAATACAGTTATCCTGTTTTCAGCCAACATGCCTTTCGAATACAAAATATCTGCTTTCAGGTCATTTATTAAAAGAGCTTTTATGATTTGTTCAGATGACATTAAATAAAGAAATTGATTTTATACAGAAAAGTGCTTTCGACCATGGTTTTCCTGCAAAATTTGTAAATAAAATAGTTCAACAGTACACAGGGTTCGTTGATTTAAATCGGCTTGATTTTAATCATGATTTAAATCACGATTTAAATCAACTGATTTTTTTTAAAAAATCATTGATTTAAATAAGTTTTTCTTTTAAGTTATTTTTTTATAAATTTCAGATGAAACAAACATATTAATGTGCTTTAATATAATTTAGTTTTATATACCATATATAATCAAACAACTTTCAGAAAGATAAAGCTTAAGCTTAGTAAAAAAGTAAAATAAATGTAAAGTTTAGAAAAAAAAAAAATGCTTTCAAATTTCATTTGAATCAAATTATAAAATAATCTTGCAACGGTAAATAAATCTAAGCAGAAATATATTGAATATTTGAATATTTACTCATTAGTATTTAGAAAAACTTTTGCAAGTTGAGGTAAAATAAAATTGTATGACTTTATGTGCTGTATTTTGGTGAAGCCTGCTATATAAGGATTTGAGCAAAATCTGAATCAGCAATTGATTTATTTATATTATTTAATTTAATATAATTGATCTCAGCCCTTTAGAATGGTGGAAGATATTTTTGTTACAGTTATCAAAAGAGCTCATACTAAAAATAGAATTAATGATCAACAGCTTTTTACTGCAATAGATTTATCTGCTTCAATCGAACAAATGTTTTTTGCCGTCGGTTTGATACTTTCAGATATTAGAAATCAACAGATAAAATTGTTAAACCACTGCCATTGAAATGCTCAAGGCCAGAGGACACAAATTGTGAGGTATTCACTAATTGATTTACTTCTCACTTATGTTGGAATTCACACTAGAAAATTTTGAATAACAATTTACTTTTATTTTATTTGTGGAATATCAATCAATCTATAAAACACTGAACATACTGATTAACTTATGATTAATTACTTCTTAAACATACAGATGAGAATTTGGAATCCCCCAATAAAAAAATATCCAGATGCGGCAACACTGTAGCATTCCTTCTCTGGCTGAATTTTTATTTAGGGATTCCAAGTTCTTATTAGTGAGTTTAAATAGGTTATTGTTTTATAAGATGATAAATATTCCACAAGTAAAATAAAATTGCTATTCAAAATTTTCCTGTGTAAATTCCAACACTACTGAGAAGTCAGTCGATTAGTGATACATCTCAATTTGTGTCCTCTGGCCTTAAGTATTTTGATGGCAGCAATTAAACTCATTTTTCTCAGTCAACACTTAAAAAAAAACAAAAGTTAAAAACTTCCAATTTTGTTTAAATTTTTTATGTGTTGCAGATGTTTTTTATTTTAATTAAAATATTGAAGGTTGAATTAATTTTTGACATCTGATTTGTAGTTTCATGCATTTTGTGTAATCAAGATTTTTTTCATAGCCTAAAATTTTACCTTGAAGTAGTATGAATCATTTATGTAAATTGTGTAATATTAGTAATAGATAATACTTATAATATGCATGTCTATGTATGTAAACTTTATATTATTTAAATTAATCAAAAAATCATAAAATAATAATAATGTGTGGCAATTTAAAAAAAAAATAAAAAAAATCTGATTTAAATCAAAAAATTCCGATTGTTTTGATTTTTATTAAAAAAATCAAAAAAATCACGAACCCTGACAGTACAATACTCCTCCCACATCTGGCCATCGACAGGATAAAGGGGGTAGCGGGTTAAGGGGTGTCTGGCGGCCCCCACCGAATCTGGTAAAATCGTTCCAAAAATCTTGAAGAGGGTCGAAAAACAAGCAGTATAAGCTTTTTACCGACATTACAACCCCAAACGAAAACACAGTAATGGCGAAAAATATGATTTTTTGTGATTTTTATTTTTTTCAACCAGTTTAATTTATTTTTAAATGGTTTAAACGCAATTAAAAATTTGTTTTGGATGTGTGGAAGTCCCCTGAATTTTTTCAGATTTTTTGGTCATGTAAAAACATGTGAATTTTAGGTTTAAATGCGAAAAAATCGTGAAAAACGCGTCATTTTCAAGATTGAACCCTCTAATTTTTAGGGTTGTTTTCATTTTCCCGAGGGGTGCTGTATAGTATAGATAGCGGCAATCGTCCTCTTTCGAATGCAGGCAACTGGACTCAATTTGGTCAATTTTGGTGAGCGGGACGATTTTTTGAAAAAAAACTCGAATTTTCAACTTTCGGTAAATTACGGCGCGTACTTGGTATAATGCGTCTTTGCTATAAAAAATACATCTCTATAGGGGTTTTCGAGGTCGCTGATCACGAATTTGATGTCAAAAAACGACATCAAACGATGTTTTCGGGCCTTACGAAGCAACGGTTAATGATGCTACAATCATGATGGAGATTTTTAAAGATCCAAGCGGTTTAAGATCACTTCTTCAAAAAGGCGACGTCTTTATACTTGATAGAGGATTTCGAGATGTAAAAAATTTCTTACAGTCTGAAGGATTTGTAGTTTTGATGCCTGCATTAAAAAGAAAAAGGAAACAACTAACGACTCAAGAGGCGAATGACAGTCCATTTGTAACTAAACTAAGATGGGTAGTAGAGGCTGTTCATGGGATCATTGGCAGCAAATTCCAACTCTTGCATCATGAGTTTGACAATAAACGTTTGCTATCAGCTAAAACTTATTGCAAAATAGCGATTTTTCTGGTTAACTTGTTCAGAAAACGACTCAATTGTGATAGCGAATTACAAGATGAGATCACTAACGAAATGTTGCTCAGAAAAAACGTTAATAATGATTTAGCGAAAGTGGTAGAAGAGAAAAACTGGAACAGAAAAAAAAGGATCTTCAGACCTCTGACGTCAAATGATGTTGTAAACTTTCCGGAGTTGACAGAAAGAGATCTGAAGATACTTTTTACAGAGTCTTACCAGTTATCACAGACCGTTTCTTATTTAGCAGAATTATGTACTGAAGATGGAGTTCTTAATATGCATTACTTGTTGGAAGATAAATGAATTTTGAAATGCAAAGTTCAATCGAGGCACATTAATCGGAAAAAGTACAGGTGTTACGTAAAATACGTTCCTAACGCTATTGGAAGAAGTGGTATAGAAGAATACGTATGCGATTGTGCGAATGGCCTCAGAACTGTCGGTTGTTGTGCACATGTGGCCACTATCATTTACTTTTTAGGGCATGCGAGATATTTGTTGCGAATTGTTTGTCCAGCACAGATTCTCACAAATCTTTTCTCTGTTCAAAGCGTTGAATGTGTTATTGAAGAAGATAGTGACGAGGATTAAAACTGTAAAATTGTTAACTTAGCTCTGTAAAAAAGTATTATGCTATTTTATATTACTGTGTGACTATTACGTAAGCTTGAATAAAATATGATTTATACCAGAAAATTTAGTTTCATTGATTATATTAGTTGAACACGATATTAAAATTGTTTAAATGCTGTGATTCAATGATATTTTTTTACATTATCAAACCTGTGTTAATTAATACTTATGGGTGAATTTGTTGTCAAAAAATTTTTTTGACATCAAATTCGTGATCAGCGACCTCAAAAACCCCTATAGAGATGTATTTTTTATAGCAAAGACGCATTATACCAAGTACGCGCCGTAATTTACCGAAAGTTGAAAATTTGAGTTTTTTTCAAAAAATCGCCCCGCTCACCAAAATTGACCAAATTGAGTCCAGTTGCCTGCATTTGAAAGAGGACGATTGCCGCTATCTATACTATACAGCACCCTTCTGGAAAATGAAAACAACCCTAAAAATTAGAGGGTTGAATCTTGAAAATGACGCGTTTTTCACGATTTTTTCGCATTTAAACCTAAAATTCACATGTTTTTACTTGACCAAAAAATCTGAAAAATTTCAAGGGACTTCCACACATCCAAAACAAATTTTTAATTGCGTTTAAACCATTTAAAAATAAATTAAACTGGTTGAAAAAAATAAAATTCACAAAAAATCATATTTTTCGCCATTACTGTGTTTTCGTTTGGGGTTGTAATGTCGGTAAAAAGCTTATACTGCTTGTTTTTCGACCCTCTTCAAGATTTTTGGAACGATTTTACCAGATTCGGTGGGGGCCGCCAGACCCCCCTTAACCCGCTACCCCCTTTATGGTTTACAGAAAATTTCATTATATCCCTTTACATATTTGTAAAAGTAAAAAAGATCGCACAAAAATATAACATAAAACTTGTCGCCATTCCACCTCCTTATTTCATTGATATCATTACAGATAAGATTGACAAAATTCCAATAAATCAAAAATCTGGTATTTATGAAATCCCCATCACTTTATCTAATATTGTGAAAAAAGTCTACATCGGAATGACTACACAGCAACTTTTAATTAGAATTAAAGAGCATCGCAGAGATATTAAACAATATAAACAGAATACTGCTCTTTCTTGCTTCTACTTGGCGAACAAAGGTTGCCGTATTAACTTTGATGAGACCAAAATCATAATTCCGTGCAATAACCCAGTTCTAGGTAAAATAAGAGAATCTATCAAAATCATCGCTCGAGAAAATAAACCATGTAATGATAATTTATCCTACAATATACCAAAAAATATGGCATAACCTCATAAAATCTTAAAATTTTTATTTCGTTGCAATATTTTAATTTTACTCAAATGTAATGGCAACATTTTTAAAATTTTAATTCATTTAGATTTTAATTTATTAGAAATACTATTTCTTGATCAAGATGCAAACTTAGTCCTTCTGTTATCATATTAGGCCCGCCACACACCTATGAGACATTGAGCGAAAAAACATGACATGCGACAATTTCACCCTGATAACAAAGAAAAAACCGGTTTGACTGCGTCATGTTGCACGATTTTTGACGCATGTCTCCCTAGTGTGTGGCGGGCCTTATACTGAAGATGCATGCAGAAGACAGCGCGAAACGTTGATAGTTTTATTTTATTTTAATTGTACAAATGTATATTAAAATTCCTGTTTTGTGTACCACTGAGCAATGTGTTGTATTTTAATAAATACAACACATTGTGGTTTTGTGGTCATAAAATGTGGTTTTGTACTGAATCCAGAGAAGCTTGCCGTACCGGTAGATCAAATGTGATGGAGATTCTACTCACAATTTGTCTTTACAGCTATAGTCCATTTACTCCACTGTGTTGTATTTTAATAAATACATTCTTAGTTAAATTTTATGGTGCAACTGTCATGTATATATTTATGAAGAAGATAGTTGTCCGAAAATGTGGTTTTTGAATGTACAAGTACTGAATCCAGAGAAGCTTGCCGTACCGGTAGATCAGATGTGATGGAGATTCTACTCACAATTTGTCTTTACAGCTATAGTCCATTTACTTAACGGAGGCGGTTCTTTTCCCCCACTGGCCTTGCTTGCTATGGTAAAAATCACACGCCGCTCTTCTTTTTTCCCACTGCTGTTCTGCTATGACAGTTCAATCGGGAGCCGCAAAGACACGTCCTAATTTCTCCGTTAAATTTTGTGCATTAGCCCAGGTTTTACCCAGGTTTGAGTGATATTTATTAATAGATATACATCGGGAAATTTATCCTATATATTTTTTTTCTAAACATCATGCTTGATTTTTTTTCAATACATTTAATATTTACTTTTAAAATATCATCCTATCAGACATCTTTTAATTTTTCATTCAAAGGAAGTGTAAATGAACAACATGAGTGTAATAAATCAACTTTTATTAATTATAGAGAGTTTGTAGATAAATAATTTTACACCTTGTCAATAACTCCCCCTCCACCCCCACCCCTCCTACTTCCTCTTTGGAAAAAAAAAATCTAAGCTTTATGTATTAATATCTGATTTTTTGATGCAGAATCAATAATTATATGAGACAATATCAACTTAGAACAGTCAGTGAAAAATAAATTGCCTACTTTAAGTAAACTTTTATTAACAACTTAATTTTTTTTTGTTATTTTGACTTAAGTCAGTTTAAACTGAACAACAGGTCATGGTACAAAAAAAGCACACAAGCATATATTTACGATAAAATTTGTAATAAAATAATTATTTTGTATTTATAGTTTTATTGTATAAAGCATAAAATTTCCATGATGCTTGATTCCGAATCCTTTAATCCTGTATTAATCCTTTCCGCATGTGTGTGCGCAGGGGAGGGGATCTTTCTAAAGGAACTTAACTCACATTTACGAGTAAGTTCAAAGAGAACCACAGAATACTCTGAATTATTAGGCCGACGAGCGCGTTTTGGATTTTTGAATTTTCTATATTTAAGTCTATGGGGATATTTTTTACAAAATTTCTTGCTTTAATTTTATATATACAGAGTTTTCCCAGGTTTAAAAAGGGGCAGGGCACTACTATTTTGAAAAGGACACTTTTTACATTTAAAATAAAATAAAAAAGAATAAACCCATAAAAAACAATTCTTTTTAGAGCTAAGTCCTTTTGAGGACTAAGCCAGGGCTAAAAAAAAAAAAAAAGAAAGAAAGAAAGAAAGAAAGAAAAGAAAACAAAAATCACAAAACAATTATTACACTCCACAAATTCCCATTTCTCTACATCTCATTCCCCCTCTCCACAAAAGGCTGAATTTTTTTTTAACATCTGAATGGGCTATAACAATAGTGAAGACGTTCTCCTCTCTAAGCTGGTAGAAGGAGGTGCTGGGTTTGATCCAAAATGTGCTCGTCGGTCTAATAGTTCAGAGTACTCTGTGGATCTCTTTGAACCTTCCGTAAATGTGAGTTAGCGTCTTTTAGAAAGATCACGTTCCCCCAAGCACACACACTGAAAGCACACCCCACTAAGGCATACATTCCACATGTAGATAATCCGTATCATAAATAATGCTAAGACCGACAGCTGAATCACGAATTTAGCAAGGTTTTTCCAACAACCGATTAACACATTTTGCATAATTTTTTTTTTGCTGATTAGTGAATTCTCCATTTACATACTTACCAACATGTCAATTTTGAAATCCTTACAATTTTCGCGATGTATTCTTACATGCTTAAAAATGCATAGCATATGCATATGCAATGCAAAGTAATATCATTTCTCAACAATATTTTCTATGCTACTTTTATATTTATTTTTCTACTTATATTTTGAAAAATAAAAACATGAAAATGTTTTTTCAATTTCATACTTTGGGAATGTGTTTTCAAAAAACTGTGCTGCATGATAATCTGTAATAGATAAAGCAGATTAAATTCACAGCAAATTTCCTGAAAGGTTACAGCAGTTGATGTGGTGAGAGGGAAAGTATTTTCACTGGCATTAATTATGCATATTTTATTGGGTATCTTTGATGAAGTGCACATTTTTTTCAGCAATCCTCTCACAAAAGTCACAATTTTTATGCGATCTTTTTCTATCAGATCTGCGTTTAACCCTACAGAAATCTCCATTTTTTCTGCTTTCTGACAGTAAATTTGCGCTTTTCAGTGATTTTTTGACAAAGTTCATTGACAAAATCGTAGTTTTTCCACGAAATATTGACAAAATGTACGCCTTTTTCAACGATCCTTTCACGAAATTTACATTTCTCCACGATTGTTTTTTCCATGCGCAAAACCGTACAATCGTACTGTTCATCCGTACAACCGTACATTTAGAGCAAAATCTATACACTGTACGGCCAAACTGTACAAGTTGGCAACTATGCATTTATCATAAAACTAAAGATTATTATTTGAAAAAGGATAAATTTGTTTTGTTTTGAAATTAATCGAAAAACAAAATAAAAGATTCAGAACCAAAACATCATAGAAATGTCATGCTTTATACAATAAAACTATAAATACAAAATTTTATTACAAATTTTAAGAGATATTAAATTTGAGAGAAAACAGAGATATGAATCTTTAGAGACATTTAAAAATATATATATATCTAATATTTAAAGGATATCATTTTGCAATTTTCCCTCCATCAACTACTATGAACTTTTCTGATTTTGGAGTTTAATTTCTCGAGTTGGGGGGGGGGGCAACGAGGAGGGTGTGAATATTTAAATCATATATATTTCCACAATAAATATTATTTCAGGTGTGTTTTTTGAATCCGAGTGCTGAAGTAAATTTTATTTATTAATTATAAACATTTTAAAGTGTGGGCTACGTGATTCATGGGTGCAAGAAGCCTATCCAAGCCAAGGCTGAAAACTTTTCTGAGTATTAGAAATCACTTAATGGAAATGTCTAGATAATTTTAAACCATAATGCAAGACATAGAAATCATCTTTTATAACAAGAGAAAGAGGTTAAAAGGTTTTTAGGGTAAAATTATTGTTATTTTTAAGCATAAAGCAAAATTTACTATTAGTCAAAAATTTCTCCAAGACTGAAATCAGTCCTGAGACTGAAGGTCTTGCACCCATGATGTGATTTCCGGGTGTAGTCTGGGGTGAAAAAGTAAGCCCACGGGGGAGGGGTAAATTTCAAACTTTTATTTGGACCACTTTTTCAAAATATGAATTTTTTTCCCTTCAGGAGTTGAATTCCTGCAAGGGAAAGGAAGAGGGGGTTAATTTTTTAGGTCATAGCTATTTCGACAACAAATATAATTTTTGATGTGATTTTCTGATGGAGCGCAATGGTAAATATTATTTATTAAATACCAAAAGATTAAAGTGGGGCTGCAAGATTTCCGGCTATATTCTGGGAAGAAAAAGTAAACACACGGCCATGGATGAGGAGAAAATTTCAAACTTTTTTTGAACCTGTCATGTGACATATCAAAGATTTCCATTCACTCTTTCATATTATGAACATTTCTCCTCCAGGAGTTAAATTTCAGGAATGGGGAGGGGTGTGATAAGGGGGTGAATTTTTTTAATCGTAGCTACTTTGAGAATAAATATCATTTTAGAAGTGGCTTTTTGATGGAACCCTCTGATAAATATTAACTATAAACATTTTAAAGTGGGAGGAGGCTGCATGATTTCCCGGTGTATTCTGGGAAGAAAAAGTAAACCTGCAGGTGAATAGAAAAATTTTGAACTTTTTTTGGGCAATTCATGTGATAGATCGTCTGAATATTTTTGGACCACATTTTCATATTGTGAAAGTTTCTCCTCCTGGCATTGAATTTCAGCTTGGGGGAGGGGGGGGAGGGGCATTCATGCAAGGGAGATTTTAAATCATAGCTACTTCAAGAATAAACGGCATTTTAGAAGTGTTTTTTTGATGGAGCCCTCCAGTAAATATTATTTATTAAATATAAAACTTTTAAAATAGGGTTTGCTTGATTTCCAGGTGTATTCTGGAAAGAAAAAGTGAACCCACGGATGAGGAGTAAATTTCAAACCTTTTTTGGAACTTGTCATGTTATATATTACACAGGCTTACAAAAAAAAAATTTTTTTTTTGGTGCCTGAGATTTTACAACTGATTTTGGATATTTTTGGGACGCTGATTCCAAATATGCAATCAATTTTTCTCTATCAGCTCTACTTTTTTAGATATGCAAAGCGAACTAAAGATTTTTTAGAACTAAAGTGACTTTGAACACTTAAACTGACCTTATGATACATAGCCCTGTAACAACGCTCAAGGCGAATAGAAGGACGTTGAAATACCACAAGATCTTGGAAAAAACAAATGTGCAAGCAAAACTGAGGATCTGCGCATGCTTATGATTTCGTGCCGCCCATCCATAAAGCCAAATGTAAAAGCCTCCAAGAGATAAGGTTAGTTTCAGAGTTCGCTCCATGCAAACAAAACTGGCTTTCTTTGACTTTCTAAAGTTTTTGAACTTCCATGATATTTGTATTTAAGGTAGAATTCGTATCAATTTAATGTAAAACTCGTAGTGTTGTAGACTGTTGTGTTTGCGTTGTAGAATGGAATTTAAATGAGTTCACGTAGAAAAAGTTGTATAAATCATCCAGATAAGTTTTGCTACATATGCGGAGAATAAAAGTTGAAAGAACACAGAAAATATGTTACTGACTTTGCAAAGAGAGCTTATTTTGGATACTTTTCGGTTAGACTTGGTGATCAGGATAAAATCTGCGCACCGCATCAGGTCTGTAAAACTTATACAAAATATTTATGACAGTGAGCTGACGGAAAAGAATAAGTCCCGAATTCAGCTTACCAATGGTTTGGAGAAACCTCCAAAACCATTTCTATGACTATTATTTCTACCTAGCACTGGAATACTATTTGAATTAATCGAAACAATTGTAATAAGAAAACTTATCCTGATTTAGTGTCTTGAAGACCCCCCACTTCCTCAGTCAGAGGAACTACCGATCCCGACGTTTCATCAGCTACCAGAGGTTAGTGAGGATGAATATTGCCCTTCTGATCATTTTTTAGATAGCTGTGAAGGTAACAGTGATTATGAGGATACGTCATCAATGCCTAAATTTTTCAACCAGGTTGATTTAAATAATTTCAAAAGAGATTTCAATGTTTTAAAAGAAGCTTCTGAATTACTGGTTGATTTCAAGATTAAAAGACAAAAATTTATTAGAACAAAGAGCCAAACTTACATTTTATCACACAAGACAAAATTGTCTACAACCCTTCTTCTCTTAAAAAAAAAAAATCTTGTATTTTATCATAAATTTAGAGGACTGTTAGAAAAATTGGTTCTTCCTAAATATTTTCCAGATGATTGTCTTTGGACAGCAAAGGAGTTACACAAAATACTATTGTTTTTATATTTTTGGGATAACAAGGATAAAACACACCACTAGATTAGAAAAGAGAGGCCTAAAAAAGAAAACATGGATGTTGAAGGAAGGAATGTCATTAATAACACTTTAGTTGGGCGAAAGAAAATCATATTTTCTGCACTGCATATCAAGCTCTGTCCTATGAAGCAGTTTGTGCAAATTCTCCATAAGAACGGGTCATGATTTGCATATATAAGATAGAAACACCCGAATTGAGTTATGAAGATATTAAAGCAGGACTATTTAACGGACAACAAATAAGACAACTGATTAAGGATCCTGCTTTCGTAAATTCAACGAATGAGGCTGAATAAAAAGTCTCAACTTCTTTTGTGGCAGTTCACAAAAACATTCTGGGCAAATGCAAAGGAGAAATCTATGTAGAACTGGTAAATGAAAAGCATAATAGTTTTAAATCTCTTGGGTGTACTAGAAGCATTAAAATGCACTATTTACATTGCCACTTAGAGCATTTTCTTGAAAATAAAGAAGGCACAAGTGATAAACAGCCCGAAAGATTTCACCACAATATTAATACTATGGAGGACTGCTACCAAAAAAGATGAGATATGCAAAGGGTTTCAGATTACAGTTTGAGTTTAAAAAGACACTGTTCTAAAATATATTCTAGAATTTCACGAAAAAGAAGCTTCCGAATCATTCATTGAGTATTAGTTTCATCAGTGACGTTTTTCTCTATTTTTGTTAGTAAAAATGTTTGTATAAAATAATTAAAAAAATATTATTTGAATATGTGTATATCATAATAATAAAAACTAACATTTGTGTATTATAAAAAATAAAAATCCGGTATTTATTTTATTTTTTACATACATTTTTTAATACATGGATTTATCTTAAGCTAATGAAACATATATTTCACAAAAACTTGTTTATCTTAAAAAACTGAGCTGATAGAGAAAAACTAATGCCATATTTGAATTCAGGACATCAAATTCATATAAAATCAGCTAAAAATACCCCGGCACCAAAACAGCTGTTGACCAGTGTTATCAGAAAGTTTTCTAAATTTAACTGACACTCGTCATATGATACATTGTTGGAAACCCTTATGACCATTTATTCATATTATGCACTTTCAATGCTCCTCCACCACTTTGTCTGCCGCAGGGTTTGTTTAATATAATATTCCAGTAGAAAGTCTTCTAATAACAGGGAAATTGTGGAACTTATTTCAAGTGATGTACAAAAATCAATAAAAGATTTTGATCACATTTACTATCATTTTAGTTCATGTTCTTGCCACTAGGAGTCAGGGTTGTTAAGTACCCGGGTTTTTTCAGAAAAAACCCAACCCACTGGGTTTTTGGGGTTTTTTCGGGTTTTATCAGGGTTTTTCGGGTTTTTTCAGGGCTGTTCGAGGTTTTTTGGGGGTTATGGGAGGTGGCTCAGAATGCTTGAAAAAAAAAAAAAAAAAAATGTACTTATTACTAAATTTAAATCAGCTAATTGATTACAAATATATATAAATCAATGACAGTAATCAAAATTATGCTTTGCTTTTAGATAAATTGATTATTAGTAATAATTTATAAATTATTTTTTTTTGTTATTACTAAATAATAGAATAAGCCAAGTAATTCTACATGTCTACATAATTCAATTAGGATTCTAAGCATATATGGTATTTTGTTACGAGTTTCTATTGTATAACATAGAACACGTTACACATCAAAGTATTTTTTTAATGGGAAAAAATTTGTGTTTCTTACACATGCTACAGAGATTAACTAACAATTATTTCTTTTAAAAATTGTGATGGTATAATTAGGACATTTCTTTTCTTTGGGCTGGGGGGTGATGGTTATAAATTTTATGAATTGTGTACTGATATTAAGAAATATATTACAATACATTATATATGTAATATAAATACATTATATATGTAATTTAAAGTTGAAATTTTGAAAAAACCCACTTGGGTTTTTTCAGAAAAAACCCACCCGGGTTTTTTGAGCTGGGTAAAATCATAACCCTGCCAGGAGTGCTTTTGATTATATTTTCTCTGACCATTTTGCTACTAATTGCAGGAAAATTCTAATTTTTGATATTTGAACTCTTCTTATCTTTTCTTACCTACACGTGACTTTTCAACTTTTTGCAATCAGGGAATGCTGTTGCATGACTTTTCTACTGTTGTGGTTCCATTATAGCATCCTTTCGGTTTGTTTTTGTTTTTTAAATCCATCTGTTTTCAGTTACCATGCATTTACTAAATTATGCTTTTTAAACATGTAACTACACAGATTTTAATAATCGATTGCAAAACATCTTGATTGTAGATTTTCAAAATTAATCGATGACTTTATCGATTGTGTTTTTTTACGATCATCATTTTTATCGACTGATAAATTTTCAAGAATCGCCCATCACTAGTAAACATAATATTTTCATTAATAAAAAAACTTTTCTGGATCATAATAGCATATATAGATATATATTGCAGCTTTCCAAGCAAACTTTTTTAATGAATATCTATTCATTTCTCACCCAATTCTCATTAAATGGCACATAATTCTTATAATTTTCTTTTTAATATTTAGTCTTTTATAATTAGCAAAATTAGTTTAATCAAGGTTAGCAGGTTTTTGATAGAATCAAATATTACATTGATCAGTAAAATTTCATATTAAATGTCGCACCTAGTACAAAGAAGATATTAGCAAATAAACTAACCATAGATTTAGCATCAGCTTACAAGTTTCTTCGCCTGATGGGACAGGAGCCTTAAACATAGAGTTTATTATTATTATTATTATTTATTTTGTTTTTTTTTATTAATGTAGATAAAAAGTAAATCCACACCATAGCTCCAAGCCAAAAAGGCCTGGTGGAGAATTTTCTTACAGATGGAATGCATAATTTATTACTCAAAGGAAATTATGACATTGCAAATTATTAGATTTAATTGAATATTTTTAAGTTATTTTTCATACCAGATAAAAATGGCAATTTACAAATTTACTATACTTATTTCTTTATAAAGCTGGGGAATTAAACTTATAAACAATTATTAAAAAAAACTTTTTTTAATTATTCATTAGGTAAAATACTTAATAGGAACTGAATTATGATCATTAATAATACTTTTCACATTATTTATATTTTAATAATTTTTATATTATTTTAAAACTTTAGAAAATTTTAATTTAATTAAAATTATGAATCTTATTAAAATAACTGATAACAATCACCTGTTTATAATTGATGAAACTACCACTAAAGCCTGAAATAACCTAAAGGTACACACCGTAATACAGAAATAGTAACCATGTTTTAACAAATGCAAATAAGATGTTTATATTGAAATAACATATGAAATGCAAATAGTATCTTTGAATACAATATATTATTATTTTTTTATGATCAACTGAGAAACACTGGACCACTTCCTGTTGACTGACCCATTTTGAGTCAAGTAAATAAAAATTTTATGGATAAATATTGAGAAAACAATTTACCTTTTCAGATCCAGTCTTTATGAGGTATTCTAATAAAACAAGAGCTTTGTACACATGTCTCCAATTTTTTCCATGATCATTTAACCGTTTCCATATCATTTGCATGATTTCTGAAAATGCTACAACATTATATGTTAAATCAGCTATTTCACTCATTAAAGTACTCGATGGTCCCCATGGGTCATTCGAAGTTGCTTCTCTTACTTTTACTTGAGCATCAGTATAGTTTTTAACAACATTTTTTACATTTCGCCTTAAGCCTTGCACATTCAACATATTTAAAAAAAGTACTTTACAAAATTCCACACTTGTGACAAATTTCAGCAAAAAAATAAGATGATCATAGCATTCCAGAGCCACGTTTTAATGCACCTACAAAAGAAAAAAAGTAATATAGCAAAATGTATGCATGTGCATACAAATTCAAACATAATTTATTTGATTAGAGAACAGTAAAGAGAAAAGAATAGCAGAGTTAAAGAAAAAAAGAAGTTTGCGAGTTATGAGCTTTTATATAGCTCCCAAGATGGCCGATTTGCCACCATTTTGAATAGCACATGTGACAACAAAAAAGTCCATAACTTCTTTTAGGTTTAAGCTAGAGCTTTCAAATTTTTTTTGTTTTGTTCAGAATAAAGTAAACTTTCATTTAAACAGATTTTTGTGAACCCCATTTTATGAAAATGCTGTCAAAAAATGACTTTTTGTCATTTTTTTAAGTAAAAAAAGGGACAGCTTCAGTGGCTGATTTCCCCCAATGTACCCCCTTCAATTTTCATCTAATTGCATAAATAAGCAACTCAAAGTGTGTTTTGATGACTAATAAAAAAAACTTAATGGGCGGTTCACAGGTTTTTATTTAAAAAAATAAATTCAATTTTACTGACTTTCCTCAATAACAGAAAACGCAAGATAATGAGTTGACATTTCTTTTATTGCCAGAAATATTTATATATATTTACATCCAAAAGTTTGATAAGGTTTTATGTTACTTAAATATGTATGTTTAATGTGGCTAAAAAAGGGGAATCCCTTATAAAAAAGGGAATTAATAGGAATGCCAATAATGGATTTTTGCAAGACAGAAGTACTTTCCTGACAAATTGAAATCTATTGCAGAGTTTCAATAAATTATAAGTAAAAAAGAAAAAAAACCCTCTATAAATAGGTACATTATATAACAAAATCATACTTGTATATAATAAAAAATGCGATAAAATTAAAACTCTTAAATAAAAAATACAGTAAGTGAAAGTCTACAAATCAGATGATTAAGAACCAATGCACCTCTTTAATGTATTTTTCTATGCTAATTACACAACTGTTCTTAATTTTCTTTTATCACATATAGCTTGTTTGCGATCAACCAGAGGTGATTTCTAAGATTCATTGCCGAGAACAAGCATCATGTAATAGTCACAGATAATGTAAAAGTATACTTGTGGATGCTTGCGAACTTATCTAACGACTTTTAGAATACAATCTGATTGTATTCAGCATGAGATAGACAAATGGTTTATCTGCAGTGACTTCAAATGTACATTAATATTATTGGCACAAAAAGCTGTGTATACAAAAATGCCTTGCTTTCTATGTGAACGGGACAGTTCAGCAAAGCAAAATCATTGGATTTTCTGATTTGTTTTTAAATCCATTTTTGCTCACAAACACATTCAATTGGCAGGTTCTATATATATATAAAAGGCATACTATATTAAAAAATGCTGTCAAAGTGGGCATTTTGAATTGAATTTAAGCGATAGTACTGGAAACGGGAAAAAATGGTCATATTGAGAAAAAATTTTTTGTAAATCAAGATCTAATTCATTGAACAAAAAATAAAAACACAGGTTGCAAGGCTGCTACAGGCGACTATTTTTTAATTCTAACTGGTACCAACCACTTTCTTAAAAATGAAATCCATAATAAATGCTTTGATAACATTTGCAAGTAATATATACTTCAAATTTTATATTAGAAAAATACTGGTGCACACAGAATATAAAAATAGTTGCCTGTAGCAGCCCTAAGGTCGCTTATAAATCTTTAAAAAAAAAAAAAAAAAAATCACATCAACAAGTATCATGTTTTTACTTTTAAAAATGAATCTAAACATGTGTTAGAAAATTTTGAGTTGTTGAGGGTACAAAGATATTTTTTTATAAACACTGCCTTAACATAATTGGGATAAAACCAGTTCTTACAGAAAAATTAAATTTTAAAAAGAGCCAGATGAAATTGTTGAACTAGGTTTATATCTAAATTTGATTTAGTTTTTGTTACTGAAACAAGTACAGTAAACTATCTCAAATCCGAAACCCTAAAATTCACAACTCTAAAAAATCTGCATATAATTTACGGACGTAAATAATGAAACATTCAGTTCAGATATAGGAACAAAGTTTGACTTTTATAATTTTATATCAATTCCATTTTATTTTGTAACTTTTGCTAATAGTACTGAATTCATGATTTTTTTTTCCCACGAAGGAAAAGAAATACATTCTGAAAAAAATTCAGATTTTTCTTATATCATTGGTAATCACAATCTTGTTATCAAATATATTTATGTATTAATCAAGCTTTTTTGATTATTAAATCTAAATCTGGCTAAACCTGAAAAAAAAAAACTTCTTTATTTTATGATTTTGTTGAGAATTAGTATTGTATCTTTATGAGGTACATTAGTAACTACATTGAATAATTTAGGAAAGATATATTTCATGTTTATAATGAATATTTAATCATATTATTGATTATTAACTTGATCCTTACTTTTAATCACTTTGAAAATTATCTAAATTTTTATTATTTTAATTAATTACTTATTTTAATATTTTATTGTAAAGCATTCATTTTAGTTTTGATTGCATTATTAATTGCATTCAAATTCCCATTTAAAAAAAAGGTAAAGTAATGACCAGAAATCGGCAAAATTCTAAAATCCACAAAACTTCTGGTTCCAAGTTGTGCGGATTTGAGGGAGTTTACTGTATTTAACTTCAAAATTTACATCTGCCTGTTGGCAGGGATTTTTAAAAATATTACCTTTACTTTAAATTACTATTGATGTAGATACATTTTTAATAGCATGTTTATTGTGTATGTGATATGTTATTTTGTATTAATTTAAAGTACCATAATTTTTATTTAAGAGTTGCAATTTTAATGTATTTTGTATAATAAAAGTATGATTTTGTCATAAAATTCAACTATTTGTAGAACTTTTTCCATCATTTCCTTTTTATTCATGATTTACTGAGACTGCAATAGATTTCAATTTGGCCGATAGCAAGAATCCATTACTGGTATTCTTATTTATTCCTATGGGATTCCCCTTTTTTAGGCACATTAAATATATATATTTATGTAACATTAAACCTTATCAAACTTTTAGATGTAAATATGCATGATATTTCTGGTAATAAAAGAAATATCAATATTATCTTGTGTTTTCTGTTAATGTGGAAAGTCAGTAAAATTGAATTTATTTTTTTAAATATAAACCTGTGAACCGCCCATTAAGTTTTTTTTATTAGTCATCAAAACACACTTTGAGTTGCTTATTTATGCAATTAGATGAAAATTGAAGGGGGTACATTGGGGGAAATCAGCCATTGAAGTTGCCCCCTTTTTTACTTAAAAAAAATGACAAAAAGTCATTTTTTGACAGTATTTTTATAAAATGAGGTTCACAAAAATCTGTTTAAATGAAAGTTTACTTTATTCTGAACAAAACAAAAAAAAATTTGAAAGCTCTAGCTTAAACCTGAAAGAAGTTATGGACTTTTTTGTTGTCACATGTGCTATTCAAAATGGTGGCAAATTGGCCATCTTGGGAGCTATTTAAAAGCTCATAATTCACAAACTGTTTGATCAATTTCAATATAATTGATATTTTTGGAATCAGCATTAGAAATTCTACAAATTCACTGAATTTTATCAAAATTGGTGATGGTGGGTGTCATTTTTGGAAAAATCTGGGTGATTTGACATGGAATGACCCATATGAGTACATCCACTGTTAATCTCATGACCATTAAAGCAAATTTTCAAAAATACTTCTAATTATTTTATTACAAAATATAATTAAGATAAAAATTGATACATCAGTCATGTATTATTGTACTCCACTCACATAAAATATATCTAATTTATAATAAAAAGCATTTTGCTTGCCTATCAAAATTTTGTTACTCTTGTGACTAGAGTATCACAAAAGTAACAAAAGCACACTTCTACAAATAGTTAAAAAAAAAAAGCTCAAAATGTTTGAAATTGTACAAGGTATATTTTAAAAATTACTTAAATCTTTCAAATAATAACAATTATAATAATGTATATTTTTTAATTTTGCCAGGGAAATTGAACAATTTCTTTCATCGAGTTCTTTATTATTTGTGTCATAATGTTGGACCCATGGGTGCAAGTTTGAAATTTTGCCAAGACTGAAAATATTTTGACCCCCTTCCCCACCCCACTAAATGAGTACATACACACATGTGTAACTCATGTTTTTTTCTACGACCCTATGATGAAAATAGTTCCACCCCCCGATCTTTAGCTAAAATTCATGATTTTTCTATGATCTTTTGCCGAAATTTGTGATTTTTCTGCAGTCTTCAGCCGAAGTGTACACTTTGACAAAATCCACACCTTGTTTGCGATCTTTTGACAGAAATCAAGTCTGTTTTGCAATCCTTTGGCAAAATTCAGGTCTTTTAGTGATCCTTTGACAAAAATCATTTTTCTCTGCAATCATTTATTGAAAATCGTGGGGTTTTTTGCAATCATTTGATGGAAATCTTTTTTTTTTTTTTTTTATCTTTGGTCATGCATAAACTTTTGGCCCATTTTTTAGAAGTAATATAAACTTTAAACTGATTCAATATCTATATTAATTAAAAAGCTGTTGTGTTTTTTCGGTTTTCACAAAAACCCTCCTATTTCCACCCCCTTGATCAGAGATTTTATACCCCTTGATTTTATGTATCAGTTTGGAGCAGAATTATAGAAGTTATGTCCAGAAGAAATACATATATATATTTAATTAAAAAAAATTTCGTTATTTTCTCGTTTCAACTTCTTTTTACATTCTTATAAGAATATATTTTCATCATTATTTTCCGTAATCTACTAATATTTAATTATTGGCTAAAGTTCCCCTTTTTCTTTAATTCAGCATAATATATTATTTACTTTCCTAAAAAGAACTCAACTGTATTACTTAAATGTCAATATCTTATTTTGAAATATTAAAATTATTCTTTTAATCCATTTCCCCTTTTTAGAATAAAAAACATTGGTACTTACGTATTAATGCCACCGTAGCTACAGATTTGGTGGATTTTAAGTACTGCTAATTTACATCTGAAGTTTTTGTGACAAATTATAAAATAAAACACTTTATTTAAAATCAAAACACTGTATTTAAAAAAACAAAGTACTCAATTGGATTTCTGTGGAAAATGGGCCAATATAGAGTTTAACACAGATTCAAAATAAAACTGCTTCTTGTTCTGTTTTTGGAAAAATCCCAAATACACATTTTTGTAGCACTAAAAATGGCATCAAAAATCAGAAAACAAGGAATTCAAAAGATAACTGTGTGCGCATGCGAACAACAAGATTGCCTTTTATTAGCACATTAGCGCAATTTCTGCTGTGGTGACGTCAATACGTAAATACCAAAACATTTGTCAAAAGCTTTAAATTTGTTTTATTTATTTTTATAAAATTATTGTCTGAGCAACTCCAAAAAATGTCTGCGCCTGGACTGTTCACATTAGAGTAATTTTGTATAGTACCGATAGTGGTGAAATAGAAGGGGTCCCAAGCTCCTGCTTCAGACTAATGAAAGTGTTAGAAATGTTCTACACATACCTTCGGGTTAATTTGATTGGGCTTTACATGCCTACGTCAGTTGGGAGGCGGGGCAAGACTCTCTGAGGCAAGTTTGGAGGTAAAAGATTTCGAATCGACTGACCTGAATGTTAAAGAATCCCCGGTGCTCATCCACTTTTTTTTTTGGAACGGTTTATTGAGTTGTGATGTTTTTCCAGAAACTGCTTTTCACAGACCCCTTTTTATTCTTTTATTATTTATGGTGATATTGACTCAGAAAGGATGGCTTGTCTGTTGTGGTGCATTTTATTTTATTTTATTTTATTTTTTTTTTTTTTTTGATGGAAATGTTTGAATCAAGAACAATTCTGTATTTATTATCGAGTGATGGAGATTGAGTGATGTGTGGAGTGACAGTGAACGGTAATAAAGTATGATGTTCCCTGTTCTTCTGTATTTTTAATTATTTGAAGAAACCACTAAACCACCAGATTCACTTGTCTACATTTATCTGCCAGTTTTCTTCGGCCACGAATAAATGGGAAGTAATATTTTATCAGATGTGATAAATAATAACATATCGACCATCTACATTATTCGTACCATCACCTTCACTTCATCCGATCGTCGTACTTCTGCAATAACACCCATATTTCTTATATAGTATATATATATATACATATATATATATATATATACTTATTTACTAATGGTAGTTTTAGGGTCTAGAGGTCATGACAGGGTTGCCGGCTTTTAGCTGGGCCTGTAAAGGCGTTTTCCTTTACATATTATTTAATAATGGTTTTCCCCCCTTATTTAAAATTATAATATTCCCTTAATTTGTAACTTTATTTAATAAGCTAGATTTTTAATCCCTTTAATTCTATTCAAGTACTAACGGCCATTTTTCCTTTGAAATATAATTTCACTTATCTCTAATTCTTTCTTTAAATACACAACATATATCCGTTTGTTCATGTACATGTAAGTATTTTCCCATAGCAACAACCTTTTAAAGAGTTATTTCTCAGCTGTTGTTAAGCATAGTTAAACGCTATTCACTTAAGAACCAGATGTGCTAAGTTTGTCTTTTATTTTATTTCATTAGAATTAATTTCCTTTCTGAACCCATGAGACTTTTGTTAACCCTATGTAAAGGATTCAATCCTTGTGGTTTTCCGGGCCATATGCTATCTTTTATCGTTTGGCATTAATTATTTCAAATCATGCACTTTGGTTCATATCATTGAAAGTCTATTTAACAGAAACTCTCCACGTGCCTTCTCTCATCGCAATTTGTGCATATCAGTCGTTTTTGGCTATTTTTATGTACATGTATCGCGCCAACACTTGATGATGTGAAAAATGTATTTGACTCGACTCCTTCTCTGTAAGTACTAGCGATCGGACCTATCTCTGCGAGGGTCCCTCTCTGGCACGGCAACCATTCTTGGAACTGTGAAATTAATAAAAACTTGTCTCCAGTAAATTAGCCTCCTGTGTTGCCTTTCCCAAATATTCGTGGATTATATACGAACTTGGGATTGAAACTACAATTATGATTCAACAACGCAAACTTCCTATACGATGTTGAAACCGTCCTCATATAAATTAACTGGTGCCACGTCCAGTCCTTGAATAATTTAGTGTCAGAGAGGGACCCCAGTATTGTACGATTTTAAAAAAAACTACATAATAACAACGTTTAATGTTCTTCAGTATTTAAAATATCATCAGTCATCGACAAATTAGATTTGTTTACATGCTGAATTTCCTGAGAAGTGCGAACTCAATTGTGTATTCCAGTGACCACCAAGCGAACAAAAAAAAAAAAAAAAAACTCTTCTAGTGTGAACCTCCGTAGAAACCTTTAATCATCTGTGAATTCATCTATTTATTTCTTCATGCCGATAGTGAATCAAAGAAAATGTTCCTTCCCCCCCCGCTTTCTGAAACAGCTGTATTTCATCTGCTAGAATACTATCACAGCAAATCTGACTCATCCAGTTGCGCTTAATACGTCTGCTACGATGAAGAAGTAATTATTCACCGTGCTTCTGTACTTTATAATGTGAAGAAAAAAAGAGAGACAATTTCTGCCGAATAGTTCCGATGCATTTTTCCCAGGAAACAATGTGTTCGTTTCGTTATTCGTCGTACGGGCATCACTGAGATTTATTTGAGTTCCAACCTTCTTAAAAAAAATGGATAATAAAAAAAAGAGTAAACGAATCCAAGATTTTACTTATATTTTCGTAAAAGATTACGTTTTTTCCCCCCCATAAGTGGACTATGTAAGTTAATTTTACTTTTCATTATTCTAGCCTATAAAAGGCTAAATTTCTTGCTTACACTTAGTTAATATTGTTTCAAAATAATCTGGTATAAGATACTTCTGTATATCTTTTCCTGTGCACATTGTGTAATTTCTCGTGATTCTTTCTTGGATTAAATCTACTGCATTCATCACCTTTTGTGCTACTGTGGAGATTAACAAGGAATGAAGAAAATTTTATGAAATATCTGATATAAAAATTTAATATCTCTTGCTTCTATAACTTTGTGCATGTTTTAATACTTGCTGATAAAAAAAGTAATTTTGCTTGTGATGGTAAGTAGTGTTTATAAGAATTTTCTAAAGTGTAAAGTTGTTTTGTTTTATGGACGTATGCTGTTTCTATTGTCTATTACAAACATTGGTTTAATAGATAAAACATAAATCAGGATTACTGAAAAGTGGCTTACTGTTCTTAAATTGTTTTTTTTTTCTAAGCATATGATAGTAGAAGAGAAGTTTTTCCCAGGACAGTACTTCTTTTGACTGGCAAAAAAAAGAACCTGACATTACGTTCTATAAAACATTGTGGTACCAATATTTTTAATTGATACCGTTACATATATTATTTCATCTTAGAAATTTTTTGCCTTTTATTACATTTTATATATTTTAAGTTTTCTATATTTTAGCTATTTAAAGGTATTTTATAATATTTTGTCTCAAGCTAGTAAACATCTAGTAGATATATTTGTAGTAAGTTATAGTTGTGTTAAATGTTGTAATATTTAAGGTAGTATATTTTTGTGTATTTTGTCACATTTTCACATAAAACATATGTTTTTACATGAATAATTAAGTGTAGGTAAAGATTGATCATATTTTTAAAAGTGCTCAAAAGTATTTTGCATTACTGTTTTAGCTTCTTTCTGGGTTATACTCAACCACCAATTTTAATTTGAAATTAATTTTGATACTGACAACAATGATTTTTTTATTTTTGAAATACACATTTAAATGCATAAGAGATTTGTTTATTGCTTAGTATTTTTGTTCTCGTATAATTTCAAGGGTGCATAAAATATGTTTTGGTGTTGACATATTTTTTTTTCAAATTAAATTTTCAGATTATGTACAGTTTAACTTTAGTCAGTGTGTTGGATTCAGCGATACCTTATCTTTTTACACACAAGTTTGCGCTTTCAAATCATTATTTGTGAAATCTATTTTTATTTTACACGTGTATCGCTGCATCCTCATTGTGCTTGATTTTTACGTGTTTCAGTTACACCCTCCCTCCCCCCCCCGTAAACGTAAATATTCATTTATTCATTTTAGATTTTTACCATTCATAATATGCAGGTGTATACCAGTAGTCATTTTGGAGGTCCTACATTATTTTTTTTTCTCCCTATTTTGATGTTCCGGTGATGCAGGGATATTCTGCGGTGTGACAAACTCGCAATTCAGAAATGATTACTTAATCTATTTCTGAGCTCTTGAATTGCGTGTCGGTTGCTTGCGGTTAATACACTCAGCCAAGTGCGCTGGTTCGCATTTTTGTGTATAATCGTTTCAGTGCCTTTATTGTCACATTGCATTCTATTCGTTTTTCTTTTTCTTCTCTCCAGTAACAATATTTTGCGATGCAGTTTGCTTGACTAAAGTCACACTGTTTGTTTTTCTTATGAAATAGTTACACACCTTTTTAAAAAAAAAAAAAAAAAAAAAAGAGTAGTATTTGTTCACAAAAAAAATAAATAAAATTTCTCTTCTAGCTGAGATAAAAAAAAAAAAAAAACTTGCTTTGCAATTAATAATTTTGAGACTTGTACACTTAATATATATAGACACCATACTTTTCTTGTGGTTTTTCTCTTATACCTATATATGTTTGCTGTACATTTTTATATACCTACACTTGTTTATGTTTATTGTATATACAGGTAAGAGTGACAATCCCACTTTTATATTTTAAGTACTATACATTTTATTTGTGTATCATACCTAAACACATAATTTTAAATAGAGAGTCCAGTATTGGGCTTCGAAAGTTTAACTTTTGCATCTGTGACATCGTAAAAAAAAGGAGCAAATTAAATGTTTATTTTTCCCTACAGTAGTAAGTTGGCAGTTATTATTATTACGCAGATTTTAATACACTTCTCTAATTCCTGTGTCTTCTAAAAAATAATAATAATAATACACATTATTTTTCAGTAACCAGTTTTTCTGTTTGATTCGATTTTCTGTCATAACCATTAGATATTTTTGAGTCACTTTCATGATGTAATATGAAATCGTACACACACAGAGATGATGCTATCTCGTTTTCCCCTCTTCTTAAATGTAAGATAGTCACACAATACACATTCTAGTAGAAGCATTTTAATTTTTAACATTTTTACACTTTGGTATGTGTGGCATTTGGCATACCCCTACACAGTACATTTTATGTATTTGTTCTTTTATTTTGGCAGTCATAAAATTTTAAATTTATTTTGTGTTTGGTCATCATTCACGGCGCTGTTTTCCCGGGAGCAGCAATGTGTCTGATGTTTTGATTTCAGGGTTTGATTGAGCAAGTTGGCCGCTTGCTTAATCAAAGACTGAAATGGAATTAATTACACGATTTTTTTTATATTTTAATTACTCACACAACACTTAGAGTAATTTATGGTGTTTTTTTGTTTACATATAGGGCGTACATAAATTAATTGTACACAGTGATTGCACATGCATCTAAATTTTATGCATGAAATAATTTGTAGGTTTGAATTCCTTTTACACAGGTAAACACACAGGTGATAATTTATTAATTGTACAAATAGTAACTCGATAACAATATTATTTTTTTCATTTTTCAAATATATGTTTTTTTCAAATATATGACAGCATATCTTTAAAGTTCATGACGGTGTATACACGATGCTATTTTGCCTGCTTTGATACATATCATCTTTCATGACTGGATCTGGTTAAAAAAAAAAAGGATTTATTTTTTTATTTTAGAATTCATGCCTCTTAATAAAATTTTAAATCATTTGCACTTTAACTTCAATAATATTGTGTATGTACTCATTTTATTTTATTATTTGTATTCTTTTGCTAGTATAGTATTAGACAGTATATTTTTCTCATACATAGTAGTTCATTGATGATTTACACGAAACTCAAGGTAGCTGGGTTAGACTTTAACCAAATTCTAGTTACACTTTACACGTTGTTCATTGTTTTTTTTTTACACACATACTGGTTGTGTACTATGTTACTCTATTTTTCATGACTGTATTTTCTTTTTCAGGAAAGAAGGTAGATAGTAGTAACAATTTTTATTCCTAAAAAAAAAAAGAGGCTCTTTTTTTTTAAAAAAAAAAGTAATGGATTTTTCACATTTTTAGGAAGTATTTGATAGAATTTACCTTAGAAATTCCACATTTTTTCACTTCACAAGAATTTTTTTCTTTTTTTTTTTCTTCATTCACTGTTTGGACATTGTTGTGCTTTTTATTACAAAATTAAAGCAATATGGTTTTTTGTTTCGTAATTTAACCCCTTTACTGGCAGTGTAAACAACGGTAAATCTCGAAACGTAACACAATGGGTATTGTGCTTTGTGTACAGGAGGAACTTTTGTTCATTGAATTTACACATTAGTTCATTGCATTTTTTGTTCATAGGATATTACACACGTTTCTCATGGTTTGGGTCTTTCAGTACCCAAAATTTTATTTCACACACATTACACATTAGTTCATCATTTACAAGAATACTACTTCCTTGTATTTTCAGTTCTTCGTGTGCACTGGTACTATAGCCCTCTACATTTTGATTTTTTTTATGTGAGTTTGCTATGTCAGTTCCTGTTATTTTCACACATGATGATTTCTTTCACATAGTTCATATGATCGTTTACACTTTTTTCAGAAATTTGTTTGATATTTTTACACATTGTATTATTACATACACCACGCATGTGTTTTGCCAGATTTTCTAAAATTAATTTGTAGTTACGGTTTCAATTTTCAGTTTTCTTCCATACTACACCGTGTTTACGTTCACCTTTTTGGTAGTGTGCATAGCGGAAATTTGATTTAACAGGACTTTTCTCAATTTAATAGATGTACACCATGTCAGTTTTTTTTTCATTACGCTCTTTTATTGTCCATTAAGACATTACACGTGATATACTTGTAAAGTTTTCATTATTTCTGATCAGTTTGTACACAGGTAAACCTTATTTTTTTGTACTCTTTCCCTGTTCACATATGCAGCCGCAATCTGATAGTCTTCAGTTACTACACCGAATGGTGTTTCGGGCTGCACTCACACACACACACATACATCTATTCTTTTAACGCTTGTGTACGATTCACATTAACCTGCCTTACATTTTTTTTCACACGTTATACATTAAATCTTTTGAAGGCTAGTTTTTACATATTTTTTAAAAAAAAAGTTCATTGTACACTCTTGTTTTTTTTTGCCTAAAGTAAATACAGCCTAGATCAGTAAACAGACTGGTTTTTTTTTGACAGAGAGAAATACTGATAAAGTCAAGTTTCATCATATAATTCTGCCATATTTGCTCCTCTTTTTGCTCTAGTTATAAAAACTTATGTGTCACAGAGTTCTCAAAATGTTTGATTGTGTTCTTATATATATTCAATATTTTATGTGTTATTTTACCTTTTTGATATAATTCATGTCTCAAAAATATAATAATAAAGTAGAAGTTGGAATGTAACCAACTCGTTTAAGCAATAAAAAAAATTGCTTTGGCTTGAATAGAAATTTCAAGCAATTTGAATTAAAATCTTCTGGAATATATTGAGTGTGCACACAGAAAAAAAAAAGAAACAAGATAATATACAGCTGTCCAGAAGTTCACTGCAGTTTAAAAAAAAAAAGACTTATTGCAAGTTTTATAGGTACCTACTTGCTTTTTCATGCTTATTAGCATGTTTTTTTTTGTTTTAATTGAGACATGATGTATTTCCTTTGCTTATTTACTACTTGAGTATTGCATTATTAGACAAGTTATCACCAGTTCCTCTTTAATAATATGTTTTGTTTATATGAGTTGGTATTGTAGCTTTGAGAGGAGGCATGTGTTTGTTGGTTTTTTTCTTTTATCTCCCGCGTTTCACGCTTTTTCTTTGTCGGTCGTCGGGGAGATATATGTAAAGGCGTTTTCCTTTACATATTATTTAATAATGGTTTTCCCCCCTTAGTTAAAATTACAATATTCCCTTAATTTGTAACTTTATTTAATAAGCTAGATTTTTAATCCCTTTAATTCTATTCAAGTACTAACGGCCATTTTTCCTTTGAAATATAATTTCACTTATCTCTAATTCTTTCTTTAAAGACACAACATATATCCGTTTGTTCATGTACATGTAAGTATTTTCCCATAGCAACAACCTTTTAAAGAGTTATTTCTCGGCTGTTGTTAAGCATAGTTAAACGCTATTCACTTAAGAACCAGATGTGCTAAGTTTGTCTTTTATTTTATTTCATTAGAATTAATTTCCTTTCTGAACCCCTGAGACTTTTGTTAACCCTATGTAAAGAATTCAATCCTTGTGGTTTTCCGGGCCATATGCTATCTTTTATCATTTGGCGTTATTTCAAATCATGCACTTTGGTTCATATCATTGAAAGTCTATTTAACAGAAACTCTCCACGTGCCTTCTCTCATCGCAATTTGTGCGTATCAGTCGTTTTTGGCTATTTTTATGTACATGTATCGCGCCAACACTTGACGATGTGAAAAATGTATTTGACTCGACTCCTTCTCTGTAAGTACTAGCGATCGGACCTATCTCTGCGAAGGTCCCTCTCTGGCATGGCAACCATTCTTGGAACTGTGAAATTAATAAAAACTTGTCTCCAGTAAATTAGCCTCCTGTGTTGCCTTTCCCAAATATTCATGGATTATATACGAACTTGGGATTGAAACTACAATTATGATTCAACAACGCAAACTTCCTATACGATGTTGAAACCGTCCTCATAGGGCCAAAAAAAGCCGGCCGGCTTTTTTTGGTTTTATCCACTTAAAAAAAGCCGGCTAAAATTGAAAAAAGCCGGCTAAAATTGAAAAAAGCCGGCTTTTATTTTTAAAGTGTTAATTTGTATCAAATCCATATTAAATTTGGATTGATTTATTTTTAATACATTTTTACTTATTTACTACTAAAAAAGTTATAAATTTCTATTTAATTTTTCGAATAAACAAGTCTTTATAACTGCTAAAAGTCAACTGTGAAGACATTATGTCTGAAAAATATAAATCTTGGAAAAAGGAAAATATATTCAAAAAATGTGTTTTAAACTTCTATATGTCATAGTTCTACTTATTACATATTCTTAAGAATTATATTTAATTGAATTATGACAAAATGAAACACATCAAAGCATTCATGGAAACATTCTTACAGGTCAATATGTACAGATTAAGTCATAAAATGAACAATGTTGAAAGAGAAATTAAGAAGGATTCGGTATTTGAGGAAAGTTTATTACATAATTACATAAAATTACAACAAAAAATGTTCTAATAAAATTTTTTTAATTAAAATTTTGAATAGCTCTTTGTTATTTAAAAGTGTATATATGCCCACTTGCATGAATGAATATATTCATGCATATGTTAATTGTGGATGCTGAAAAAAATTGTGAAATATAATGTATTATGAAATATGCATAATTCGAAATACTATTTTCAATAGTGAGAAATGGTGTTTTTTTATGTATGATTTCAAATGTTTATAGGGAATAAAACATGACGTTTTAATAACTCTTAAAATTAATTAAGTAATAAAAATGTAACTAAGTAACCATAGTCCTCTTTAATTTTATAAAGCAGTAAAAATGGAAAAACAAGGGTAGGATTAAAGGTCAATGTAAAAAATCAGAAAAAGCACTTGGTATGGCCATTTTACAATTTAGCTGACATATTTGCAATTCTGACTATAAACCACTAGCAACTCCATCAATGTGTTATTCTAGTATTAATGTCTTCATTATTGAAAAATTGGGTTATAACCTAATTTCTCATAATGAATCATAATTAAAATCCCAATTTTTCATTTTAATAAATAAATTTATTAAACTCAAAGTAAATTAAACATCATTAAAATTAGTTAAAAAACACTTTAAAATGTGTAGCTTATAATTAAAAGGCTTCATTGTATAAAAGCCAATTATGGCCAATTTTGGCCAAAAAAAGCCGGCTAAAATCAATAAAAGCCAACCGGCCTGGCTTTTTTTAATTTTAGCCAGCTTTTTTGCAACCCTGGGTCATGATCGGGGTAGATCTGCAAAAAGTTTTCAGAAATTCCAACATAGGAGCAATCGCAATAGGTAGTATTTCATACGAAATCTACCTAAAAACATTGATTAATGTAGTGTTCACTCTAGAAATAAAAAGGGCATGGTGCTATTCACTAAAAAGGGCACCACTGAAGCAGAAAAGGGCACTTTTGCAAGAAAAAATTTATTATTGCCTTTAGAAGGGAATAAAAGAAAGCAGAAAAATACATAATTTTTAAGAAAAAATTTATTATTGCCTTTAGAAGGGAATAAAAGAAAGCGGAAGAATACATAATTTTTAAGAAAGATAAATCAAATAACATTAATTTTGAATGATTTTAAGATATAAAAATTAAAAAATACAATTAAATTAAACCATGATTGAATAGTTTGATGTTATTTTTCTTAAAGAAATGAAAAAATTCTGTAATTTTTGGACACACAAATTTAGAAATACTGCGGAATAAGATAAATATTTATTAAAAATCTCTGGTGCATTTTGCTACTTTTAAAAAGGGCAGGGTGCATTTTGCAAATTTAAAAAAGGGCAGATGGCCTAGAATGAACACAAATTAATGCATAAATACATTTGGCAAAAAGACTGATTACCAGCGATACCAACAATATCTTGATTTTTTCAGAAATCAATTTATTCTTCCTTCGTGAAAAAGAATGAATTCAGTAATATTAAGAAAAATTGTAGATTAGAATATCCATCTATAGAAGTGATATAAAAATAAAAAAGTACAATTTTGTCACTCCATTTGAACTGAAAGTTTGATTGTTTACATCTAAAAATTATGTACAGATTTTAGGATGATAGCGGATTTGAGGGAGTCTACTGTATTTCTAAAATTTCACATTATGTTTTATCTGGCAATACCTCAAATTTTTACAAATCCAAAACTTCAATGGCGAACTGTGCTTTTTAACTTCTAAATGCTTCCAGTTTACTTCAATTGCATTTGTTTAAACTTAGTAGGATATTGCAGAATGGGGTAAAAGTATGCATCTGTCTTGGGACAAAAATATGCACAAGTGTAACATAAAGCCTATTGCTTTAACTAAATGCAAAGCTTTCCACAATTCGTTGTGGTAAGCTTTATTTTTTATAATCTAGTATTGCATAAAATAGCTAATTAATTATGATAAATGAGTTAACTCCTTTTTCCCCTTTAATCATAGAAGATAGGAATCTACCAACTTTTAAAAATCAATAAGCACTTTTGTTCTCAAGTATTAATTCTCTACTCCTTTACATATAAAGAATTAAGCAATATTCTGAACCATATTAACTACAAATCTTGAAGTATTTATTTCGAATTAACCAAAACTATATAAAATCCTACAAGAAAAAAAAAAAAAAAAAAAAAAAAAAAACAATTACATTTAAAAAAAGTAATTTGAAATATTTGATAGAAAATAGTCCTAATTTTGAGGATGATAATAGAATACATTTTTAACTAGATTATTTAAAAAAAAAAAATTAGGTCTCAATTGGTTAAAAGCAATATGAAGAATTTTTAAACAAACAATTAAGAATAATACAATTACAATGTGCCTCAAATAAGTTGCAATGTCATTAAAAAGTAAGCTTAAAAAAAAGTTCCCTGCTATAGACTTATGAAGTATTTCTTACTAAAACAAACAGCGTCAATTGCTATTAAAATTTATTATATTAATTAGCTACAACTGTTTTGAAATAACTAGTTCAGTGGAAAATGTATATTTGATATATCAATTTTTCTTATATGTACATCATGATTGTGGTGTTGCTCACAAATTATTTTAAAAATCAAACAAAAAACAAGCAAATAAAAAGTACCCAGACTTGTTAAATAATGTTAAATTTATAATGTTAAATTTTTATTGATCACTCTTTTATAAACCAAAAACATTGAAAGTATCTATTACAGGAAAGATCACCATGGCTGGCTCATCTATCCTAGTCAATGGAAGTTTGTTAAATAGTGAGACAAAACTATATGCTATTTTTTTTAATTGTTTTTTAAATGCCCTATTGTTTAAGTTTTATAATTGTAACTACCTTACATTTAGTATTTTAAACTATCTATCTAAAATAATTAAGATCTCAATCTTCTGATAATTACAATAAATGCAAACAATGAAGGATTGTCACAAATATTTAATTAAATACTACTATCCTAATTGTTAAATTTATTTGAAAATAACTATTTTTGTCTCATTAATATGCCTTTATTAAATTCTGGTTCTAAATACAGTCTTATAAACATTTTTTAAATTTTCTATGACATATCCATTACTGGCAATTTAGTTGTTTAGATATATTTTTGTTATTTAGCCCTAAGTTATCTTCATATTCGGAAGTGAGAATATGAAAATGGTTAAATATTGATGATAGAATAATGCAACATTAAAAAACTGGAATATAATAATTATTCATTAAAAATCAATTTTTAAAGAAATTCCTTAGGGGTATCCATTACTGGCACATCTACCCTATATGCTTTTTACAGATTTATAAAATTTAGCCACACTAGCCCCCTCTAACCTACAAACTAGCTACATGTCAATCAAGGCAAATTATTACAAAACTAACAATTTAATAAAAAATAACTTTGTAAACCGAATATTTGAAATCACTTCATAATAGTATTATCTTTCACATGACTACTATAATAGTATTAATATAAAGAAGAGAGAAATTTGAACATAATTTCTCCATCTTAGAGCTTCCTTCTAAACTTTAAAGAATCACATTTTGAAAAGAATAAATTCTTGATCATTAAGAATTATCCCATATGTACATTACTTAAGTAGAAAATAAAAATTTAGCTCACTCTGCAGACTGTGTGTATGGATTACATTAATGATTCATGAAAGGTTTAATTTACAGAATTTTTTTCAGCAGTAATAAAAATTTCAAAGATAAATAGCTTACTAAAAAGCAGGAGTTTTAGTTTAAGTAAAACAAATCAGAGTCGGTGGAAATTATAAATGCTGTAGTTGGCAGCAATAATAACTTAAATTTTAGAGTTTTTTGGCCCAAAAAATTATTATAGATTAGCATAGAAACATTTTTTAAACATTACTTAATGATGACATGATTAATTTAATTCAGCAGTGACAAGAATACTCAATAAAGAATAGTTATAAAACTTACCTAAACTAGTTTAATATAAACTATTGTTTCAAATAGGAATCGGAGATGTATGAGTATAAACAACCACCATGTTTTGACAGGAATAGCAACCTGCATTAAATAAAATTTGGTAAATATAATAAAGTTTCACAGTCTATTGTACGTAACTTCATACCATTAAGGACACTCACCTCAAATTTAAAACTGTGACGTATGATCAAAATCAAAACGCTTTTAAAATATTTATTAAAATATTTTCCCACAAAATCAAGTAAAATAGTAATTTAAAACCAAAATAAATAAATGTAATAAACACAATTTTTTCCTAATTCATTAAAAAAAAATAGTGACAATAGAAAACACAGTTCTTCGTACCGTCTCTGTAGCTATTTGTACTCTATACTAGTTGCCATTTCTGGGCTTTTAAAAATCAGTTTCTGTTCAGACAGACTATGTTGGAGCTTTCGGTAAAATGCCTCTATAGAAGAGTGGCGATACACGAAAAGGACGCATGCTCAGAGTCCAAACTATGGCAACCTAAATAAAGCATCTTAATCTCCCACAATGTAGGATACCTTTAACTTTTTGCACAGGAGTCTTATAATTAAACTTCATCTTTTCAAATGTCTCTGCGCTTTAAAAAAATTGATCCTTTTGCTGCATCATCACCCTCGTCATCACCCCACCGCTTTTATACACTGTTAAAAATTTGACCCATTTGCTGCAGCGTCAATCCACCACTTTTATAGAAAAAGGTTACTTTACAGTGTTATGGAGCATTCTCATTGGTCATAAAAGAGTTATTCTATAAAAGCTGTGGATTGACGCTGCAGCAAATGGGTCAATTTTTTAACAGTGTAGAAAGCGATTACTTCAGTCTATCATGGATCATTCTCATAGGACAAAAGAGAGATATTCTATAAACGCGGGGGAATGACGATGCAGCAAAAGGGTCAAATTTTTTACAGTGTGGTGATAGCAGGGCAACACTAGATACCGGGCTTGCTCATTCCTTATCACGACGTCACAAAAGGTGGCTGGCCGCTATCTGCGATTGGTACAAACAGAGCTCAAAGTGACGCACCCATCGTTTTGTACCAATCGCTGCACTGTTAAAAATCTGCTGCATTTTGCTGCAACGCACTCCCATGCTTGTATAGAAAACGGTTACTTGGCCGTGAAATGGCGCTTTCTCATTGGTTGGAATAGAGATATTATATACAAGTGGTGGAGGGCGTTGCAGCAAAATGCAGCAGATTTTTAACAGTGTGGATGTCATTCAGCCACCTTTTGTGACGTCATGAAAGGAATGAGCAAGCCCGGTATCTAGTGTTGCCTTGATGATAGACACTGTTAAAAAATTGACCCATTTGCTGTAGCGTCACTCCACAGCTTTCATAGAGTATCTCTTTTATGACCAATAAGAATGCTCCATAATACAGTAAAGTAACCGTTTTCTATAAAAGTGGTGGAGTGACGCTGTAGCAAATGAGTTAAATTTTTTACAGTGTATAGGGTTTTTTATGTTTTTCTCTGCAGAAATTCTTTGAAATATATTAATTTAGTTTTCTATTTGGATTTTTATTTTATCCAGTAAATGGTTTCTAAATAAAGAATGGTTTCTAAATACGGCTGATGTGGGTGTATGTTTTTTTTTTAATTATTTACCGTAGCGTCACTCCACCGCTTTTATAGAAAACGGTTACTTTACTGTGTTATGGAGCATTCTCATTGGTCATAAAAGAGATATTCTATAAAAGCGGTAGAGTGACGCTACAGCAAATGGATCAAATTTTTGACAGCGTAGCATTATCGAAATAATCGCCACGGGTGATTTTCAAGAAACGCTATTCCTGCAAAAGACGAGGAATTTGGCGTCAAAAATTCTGGCCAATCAGGCAAAATCTGGTTGGGAAAACTGAAATATGTATCGATTTAATATGCTCAATGGACTCTATTCTGGTAACGTCAAAGTCACGTGCTTTGGGGAAACATTCCCCACATCATAGCCATTAATTATGCAACTACTCGTTTCCCAAGTCGTGGTTGTATGCCGTAGAATAGTAACGGAACTTATTTTTATGACGTGAGGTCACGTGTTTTGGGGAAAGATTGCCGAAATCACAGCCTCGAACTCAAACGGAGAATAGGGTCCATTACACCGTGATAAACGAGGATTCGAAATGGACCTTATGCACACAAGCTGAGGTCGAGGCTAAAATTCGTCTGCTGGCGGTATTTACTGGCGGTGTTTAGCATAGCAGTCTATGGAGTGTAAATTTTTAATGCTTCTTTGTTAGAAATACCTGGAAAAAATTCTTTGTTGAAGCAGAATATACATAATATATTGTAATATAAATTCAAAATTGTTATTCTGCTTGCAAGAAAATCCTCTAAATTTGTAAATTTTCTGTTAAAATGTATCCAGAAAGGCTGAAATCGTCTGCTAGCGATGTTTGCGCCTGCGCATTCAGGCATTCTGGCGGTGCAGTGACTAGAATAACAGGTTAGCATACCGCCAGCTCTGGCGTGTGACGTCACGTGCATAAGCAAAAGTTACGTATTTTTGTCCATAGAATCCGAATCTGCAATAAAAATGGGGGGTTATAATTTAAGATTTCAAAGTTGGACCCCGTCTGACCCTCAGGGGGTCGGTTGCGAAGGTCAAATTTGGTATCACTGAGTAGCTTATTTAAAAATATTTAATACGTATATTTTCGTTTTTCAATCTGATATGTATTTCTGGAGTTATTCGACCGTTTCGAGACTTTTCGGACACTCTGTATATATATATAAACAGTGGTTTGTGAGACCAGTAACAACAGTCAAAGGTTAAAAGAGATTTTTTAACATATTTCACAACATTCCTTAACTAAATTAACTTATAACAGTCCAAATATATTTATAGTTTCCAATATGTACAATTCTATAATTTTTGACAATAAAGTGTTGTCATTGAAAAGATCAACCGGCGCTCGTATCGACATATTAACATTCAGCATCGTTGAAGATTTATAGGATACAGTTTTTTGGCACTTAAGGGCGTAATTTTTTTTTCCAACCACCTTCGTCGTTCCAAGCCTAAGCTCGCACTCTGATTGGTTGTTGCTCTCGGCACTGTTTCCACGTAACTTGGCGATGATCATACTTGGCGTAGCGATAGATGCTTCCGTCGAGTTTGATTTCCTTCGGAGCCGAGTACAAAGTAAAAATTTGTGTTTAAAAACTTTTAAAGAGTACAGCTTTCAGTAAGATACGTTCCATCCAATCCAATGCTGCAAGAGAAAAGTTGTACTCGGTTCGGAAGGAAATCAAACTCCTCGACGGAAGCATCTATCGCTACGTCAAGTATGATTATCGTCAAGTTACATGAAAACAGTGCCGAGAGCAACAACCAATCAGAGTGCGAGCTTGGGCTTGGAACGACGAAGGTGGTTGGGAAAAAAATTACGCCACTTAAGGACTTCTTTAAGGAAACAGTACACTTTTGAGATTTTCAAAAATCGATTTTTTTTTATTTTTACATTGCTAAAAAGTTTATTATATTCTGAAAAAGTTGATACCAATCTTTTAACTGAGTGATAATTATTTACTGAGATATTAAGGGAAATGTAGAAATCACCCCTTCGTTTCCGAATTAACATCCTTGCGACAACTGTCATGGCGGCTTGTTTACATTTTGTTTTCACACTTTGGGCGTGTTCGCGGTCTGCGCACGCGAGCTCTTCATCAAAGAAAGGAATTTTAAAATAATTCAATTATTGCATTTTTTTTATGGTTCAAAACAGGTAAAATCAATGACTATGTTTCTTTATCCTTCCAAAACATGGTTTTCGTAGCAGAAATGCATACCTGTGACCACTCATTTAAATCCAAAATAGTCAGGAAAAACATCACGTAACCAATTTCATCTACTTTAGCCTGTTCAACATTTAAAATAACCTGCCAGCCTTATTAAAAAATTGACATGAAAAGCTCAGAAAAAATTATTGGGCGTTTGATCACGTGATTATGCATCTTGTGCTTCTGTTTTATTGGTTGTGCTTTGTTTGGTAGGTTGACTGATACAATTTAACAATTTAAGTGGGGATCTAAAAATTTTATCAGTTGTTTTATATTTTTCGTGATAAATAGAATGCTGTTAATAAACCAAGATTGTGATATCAACACATTATAAGATTTATATTTAATCTACTATACTGGATATATTTTAATGGAATTTGCACTGTTAATTAGACAATTTTTCAGAGAAGGTTTTTGTACACATATTTCTTATTTAATAATTGCATATTTTAATACCGTGTGGATAACAGACTAAAATGCATCATAAAATAGGAGAAACAAATGACACTCAAAGTCATGTTAATATTTTGCTTTTTATAATATTTTTATTGCGTATTTTAACACCATAAAATATGATTTGCATCTTAAACTCACGTTTAAAGTGTTAAAAAAGAAAGAAAGAAAGAAAGAGAAACATCAATGTCACAGGCTAATTGCTGTGTGTTGGCTCCCGATATTACTAAGCACGAGTGAGACAAAATAACGCATGCTTTTAACAGAAACAAATTTGTTTAATTAACATTAAACAAAATTAAACAAAAAATATGTACAGATGAATTGTATTTAGGCCAGAGCTACCGACCACAATCTTGAGAGCATGAACAATAAACAAAAATAAACACCAGCTGATCAGAAACACGACCACATCGTATCTTGTCCAAAAGCTCTCTGTCTCAATTTTTCTTTTCCTTTTCTCCCCCCCCCCCCCTTTGGAGAGTCCATTTCAGATTCCCAACAATACGCCGGGGTTGCGTGGGTGTAGACTGGTAGAACTTGGTACTCCTTTTTAGACATGAACGTGACACCTCTCTTCCACTTTTTGATCACTCGTTTCCCAACGATGATTGGAAAGTCTCTTTAACAACTACGCTTTGTATCAGGGCCATACCAGTCCACTACAAAAAGTTTTTTTTCTCTTTAATTACCTATATTGTTTTAAATGAAGGTTATCCTCTAATTTTCTTTGTACCAGATCTGTTCTCCATGAGTGATAATAGGATCGAACCACAAAAACTTCTTAAGTACAAATAAATAATACATAACTAACCTTTTATACAAATATTAGTTTCATACAAATCTTAAAATATGATAAACTTTTCTTAGTTACATATCCAATATTACTTGTGCTACATACACTCCTAAGTATTTTCTCTTAAGTTAATCCTGTGGAAACTATTGCTACTTTGTTTCCATTCATCCTCATTTAGCAATTTCCCATAGTCAGTCAAAGTTATAAAATTGTATAACACTTCCTCGAACAATAACATATAGGTTAAGACATTCTCCTTTCCAAACATTAAAAGAAATCCATAAATCATAATATGATAATTCTTGTACCACAGCAAAAGGAATTTCATGAATTATAACACATACAACAAATTGTTCTAATTAATTCAAATTTACATCACTCCCAATACAACTGCGAATGATCATGTAATGTTTCATTCAAAAAAAAAAAAAAAAAAAAAAAAAAAAAATCACCTTAATTTATAACAAAAACCGATAATAAATACCAACTAGCTTGGATACTAGCTACCGTGCTTTGTTTGGATTCGCGAAGCATTATTTCATAAGATAAATATTTGAAAGTAACATTATTTTTTGGTACTACTCTGTTATCCCGTCGACCAAAATACTATCACCAAATTATAAAATTAAGTGCCAATAATGCATGATCGTAAATGTCAATTCAATGACATTAAATGCGATACACGTGTTTAAAACGTCATTAAGTGATTTTTATTTGTATTTTTATTAAAATTCTACTAATTTATTTGTTTTTTTATTATTTAAAATAAAAATTACATCAATATGTTTAATTTGGCTATTAGTTTGGCGTTTTATATAATTTGGCGAAATCGGTCGACGGGATAACAGAGTAGTACCATTTTTAAAATATTATTTTTGCATCTTTATTAACCAAAAACGTTATCTGATGTTTTGGCGCATTTATATTTTAGAAATGTAAATTTAGCCAAATAACTAAGAATATCATCGGTTTTTTTTATTTATGATATAAGGCTGGTATAAATAAAAATATTTTCGAAGCAGAATTTTACAAAATATTTTTCTAATTTTTAACTAAAACTTTTAAAGATGTTTTTACATTTTCCAATGGCCAATAATGGTGTTCTTTCTAGCCATTAAGGCCCCTGTCCTCGCTCGAGGAAGCGCTCGCGAGCTAATGCTATTCCTATGGGGAAGCATTTTTCTAATAACTCTTTCCATTTTGACATTTTTGAATATTTTTTTTGCATTGGATAGCTGAGGTGCATGCCGACAGCGCACCTTTTTTACTTTTTCGATTTTGGCTGCAGATATTTTTTTTAAAATCACTTCCAGTTTCGAAACCGGTTTTGAAATTGAAACTAACTTTGTAAAAAATATCTGCAACTAAAATCGAAAAAGTAAAAAAGGTGCGCTGTCGGCATACACCTCAGCTATCCAATGCAAAAAAAATTATTCAAAAATGTCAAAATGCGAAAGAGTTATTAGAAAAATGCTTCCCCATAGGAATAGCATTAGCTCGCGAGCGTTTCCTCAAGCGAGGACAGGGGCCTTAAGTGTTTTTTTCTCGGCATTTTTAAATTACTAATACATTCCAGAAATTATTTATAAACGTAGTTAATATATTTAATTTGGTTGAATTAAATTATTCTTTAAACAATTACAATACTCTTAAATTATTCTTCAATCTTTCATTTCGAATACCAAACTTATGAAACTTGCCAAATTTAACAAAATATTCACTTTAAATACCAAATATAAGAATTAATTTTACTTGTTTACGATTCTTTTGTTGCCACTTTATCAAAGTAAATACCTAAATAAATAAATCATAATATAATTCTTTTAAAATCCGTAAGTATAAACTGCGTAAATAATTTTGGCAGAATAATGAAAATATATTTTATTTAGTATATTAATCATGATTCTATCTACAATTACTAACCCCATGGTTTATTTTCCTTCTTAAAATAAAAAGATACCGGTTTAATTTTTTTATTTGCAAACGATTTTGGCGGAATAATGAAAATATATTTTATTTAATTAATCAATCATGATTCTATCTATAATTACTAACCCCATGGTTTATTTTCCTTCTGAAAATAAAAAGATACACATTAAATTTTTTATTTGCAAAAAAGGCATCCATAATAGAAAAACATGTAGAATAAATTAATTATTAAAATAATATTTTTTAAAGGTTATTCTGTAAAAAAAATAATATTCTGCAAATCTACAAATCATAATTTATTCTTATGTTTTATTTCAAGTCAAAATATTGAGTAGTTTTTTTATAAAGTGTACGACAAAATGTAACTTGAGTGGCCTAGTAGAGGATTCGCTTCGCTCATCCTAATAACAAATGCACCTTCCTTTTAAACAATGCAATACCAATACTCGTTTTTATCAACAACAAATGAACTTTAACAACATGTTGACTTTACCCATGTTCATGTTAAAATTTCAGGTAACAACACCTTGATCAGTATGTTTTATAATTGAGATAATCTCACACAAGTATGTGATATGTTACATTCATTTTTCACAATCAGCATAATCCTTATAAATTTAACTGTTGACTTATAATTTAAAATAAAATAATACAACAATTTAATTAAATTCTCAGTTTTCTTTGATGAATATCAAAGAAAACTGAGAATTTCACCATTATAAATCTCAATTTACTCATCTTTATTTCGGATTGGCTGCACAGTTTCATTTCTATATCTTTATACTTAATTTCATATTTGCACAATCAATACTCAATTATTAACAAAATTAGTGAAAATGAATGCATAGTTAATCTTAACATAAGTTAATGCATAGCGAAATTAATGAAATGCCTCATTTAAAAACACATTAAGTATCATTATTTATAATACACACAACAAAAATAATAATAATAACACACATAATACTTCATAAACTAAATTACGCTATTTACATATTCAACAAATTTATTCAATATGAACCAGACACGAAAGCGCATCTGCATATTTGTTTGTAGCACCTGGTTTATAATTAAAGACCGTGTCATAACGCTGAAGTGATTGTAGCCATCTTTGTAGTTTTTCATTTCTCGGTGCATTTCCAGTCAAATACTTTAATGGATTATGATACGTGTACACATAAACTTTAGATTCAAATATCCATGTCTCAAATTTCTCAAAAGCCCATATTAGCGTAAATGCCTCCTTCTCAATAGCGGACCATCGTGCCTGTGTCCCCGATAATTTTTGACTGGCAAAAGGATCATTCCATTTCAATTCAACCATTTTTTCCCCATTTGTAACCCGACCGACAGAGATTTGGATGAAACTTTGTGTGCACACTAATTCTATCATGAAATGATTCCATCAGAAATTTTTCCTTCTCAGACCTCATAGTTTGTGAGATATGGGGAGTCCAATTCTTGGGTTTTTCTCAAATCACACATTTCTGAGTCTGTATTTTGAGATTGCATTTTCATCTACAAAAAATTGTTTCTCCGGATCTAAAACACGAATTATCTTAAAAATATCACTGTAAGAATATAAAAAGATGCAGATTTTAATACAAAAATATTTAAAAAATTTAGTTGTAATATTTAGGATAAAAAATGTCAGCCAAAGTCGAAAGTTATGGTTATTTTTCTAAATTTTTGTGACTTCACCAAAAAAGCTGTACAAAAAAAGGCAAATGAAATTTCCAATTTCTTTTTCTTTTAAATAAAAGTTTACACTTTGGGCTTTCTATCTATGAAATAAAAATGATGTCTTTCGCATGGCTTATGCAAAAATTTTGGGTACTTTCCAATTCGCTGGATGTGTGTTTTATTTTTACATATGTACATATGTATAGATCTATATAAATACAGATGTATTATACATGTACATATGTATGTATATACAGTGCGTGTCAAAAGTTTAAGCACAACAGAAAATTTCAAAGTAAAATTTTATTAATGGGTGAAAGTTACTTCCCTTTTCACATAGCCTACGAACTGTAGTTTTAAAAAGATAGTTAACAGATTCATGCTATGAAATTTATCTTAAATAATAAAATTTATCAAAACAACAAAAATAAGCGTGTCAAAAGTTTAAGCGCAGTAGTTTCTTAGTCTTTAGCAGAATAAGAATAAAAAAAAATAATAATACTTGATTATTGCTCCTTTCTGCTGAATTACTTTAAATATACGGTCTTCTATCGTTAAAATCAGGTTCTGTATTGTTTCTGGTTCATTTTTAAACCAAGCGTTCTCAATGGAATCTTTCAAATCTTTAACTGAAGAATACTGCTTTCCATTTGGATAAACTGCATGAGTGAGAATACCCCACATATTTTTTATAAAGTTTAAGTCAGGACTAATTGTCGGCCATTTCAAAACAGACACTGTTTTCGACTTAAATCACGATGAAGTTGAGTTTGAGGTATGGATGTAAAAAATTATCATGTTGAAATAACCATTTTTCTCCCCCTAAAATCCTCGGCAACAGGAAGCAAATGATTGGCAAGTGTCTCTTGGTAGTTTTCAAAGTTTTCACGACCACTGATGAATGCTAGAGATGTCCGACCATTGAAAGAAATAGCCCCCCCTTCTATACCATTACAGATCTACCATTATGTTATCGGCTAAATACACTCCTAGGTTCTTTCCGGAGATCATGCCAATAGTACTTAAATCCATCAGGGCCATCGAGGTTCCATTTTTTTTTCATCACTGAATATGACATTCAGCCACTTTTCACCAAATGACATATGCTCTTTGGCCCATTCTAATCTAGTTTCTTTATGGTGTAGTTTGAGACACGGTAATCGAGCCATTTTACGGTATTTGATGTATTTGAATTCCAAAACTCTTCTATAAACAGATTTTTTCGACATTTGTTCTCCAACTGCATATTTTATTTTCGATAGGGAGTAATTACCAGTTGAAGCCAAATTTCTGATGCTGCTATCTTCGCTCAAACTAGTCACTCGCGGCCTTCCTGAACGAAATTTTCGTTTAAAATCATTATCACGAGCCAAAATTTGATGAATACCTTGTTTTGACCTTTTTAATGCACTTGCAATTTCAGAAACAGAATTACATTTTGCTCTCATACTCCAAATTTTTATCATTGCCTCCTCTGAAAATTCTTTCGACTTGGGAATTTTGTACTAACTCAAAAACATCAGCGGACTGCTTCTTATACACCCAGAAATTGTTTGCGTGCGCAACCGTTTACGTGAGACTGTAAAATTTGCATAAAAACGATTTTGTGCTTAAACTTTTGACACGGTCATTTTTCTTCTATTCTTAAACTCCATGGTTTGAAATAAAATTTAAAAGTTAATTTAAATGAATAATGTGTAAAAATAGATATTATTAACATATACAAGACAGATATTGAAATTAAAGGTAACAATTAAATTTTTATTTTAAAATTGCTATTGTGCTTAAACTGTAACGTTACATGCATGCTGAGTGCCTTTTGTAACGTTAGGTTGGTCGTGGTGCAGGTTAAATGTAGACATACTCAGTGATTAAGATAAAACAACAACGTTTATTGAAACGATAAAGGCTGAAGGGAAGTGGAGCAAGTCTTAATTTTACACAACTGAGAAGACTATGAAAAAACCAAACACATACTCACAAGCTTCGGCCTAGCTCAGTCGGGGCACCTACTAATACCTTCCGCTATCTTTTGGCTGATCTGCTAGATAAAGCTTAATTAAACAGCCCGTGGCTGCGGGTAATCCTTTATTCACAAACAATCCAAATGAAACTAAGAGGTTTCTTACCCCGGCCAATTCTTAAGTCAACTGTCGGAACTCCTTTCCACTCACTGGAGGCTTCGTTGCTACTTTTCAATCGGCTAGCACTTCGCTGAACAATACTTCACTTCGCTATCTAATACCAGAGATCCTCACACACTGGCTAGACACAGATGCTCTCCCGCTGGCTAATGCCAGAGACACACACTGGCTAATGCCAGAGACACTCACTGGCTAATGCCAGAGACACCCCTCATTCACTCCAACCCAAGCTTTTATATGCTGCAAACTGAGATACTTCACATTAACATATTACTAATAACCTCGAGTAAACTGTAAAATCCGAAAGAGCACACACACTCTAGAAAGTTAAAGTAAAAGAGAGGATAGATGTCGCTTTTACGCTTACACATGTTAACTTATTGACGTCACGATCTCAGAAACACTAGAGTGCCTTTATGGAAAGGTCACTCCCTCACAACCCCCCCTCGGATTCTACAGAGAAAAAGGGCTGGGCCAAATGCATGCCCAGAACTTTTTCTTGTTATAAATTTCGAGCCGTAATAAACACAGTGATGGGTGAAATTTAGAACCAAAACATAACTTTTAAAATATTAACTTTAACCCATCACAACCAAAAAACCTCAGTTTGCCTCAAAAATTCACATATTCAATCCAATCATTCTTCTATCTTACAAATAGCCTCCGTAGAACTTCCAAAAACTCGTAAAACTTTCAAAACTAATTACTTCTTCTTTCAAAACAGCCCACTCCACTGGGAGTGCTAAAATTTCTCAAAACACTAAACTTCCGAAATTTTCCTCAATATTGCAATACAACTATAACATTACCAAAAATTTCTCCCATAAAGCTTTCCTAATACTAGAATTCGCACCAAGTCCAAAAAACCCAATGCGCAAAAATTTTCCTCATCCAAATACCGAACTCATCTAAAATTAAATTTTACTTCATACTCAAAATAACTCTGCTATTACGTAATACCTACATACCCATTAGCCAATGAACTAACTTCCAAAATTCTTCAGAACTTAACTCCACTTTAACAATAATTGGGGCACATACGTACAGCGTCATATCGCTGTGCTTATGCAACAATCAAAGAAAAAAAAATATCAAAAATTTACAAAATGACGTCATCATGCTCTTCATCTGTATTAACTAAAAGAAAAATAGCAGAATCAATACATAACACAGGTATACTTCCCTGCAAGAAAATCACATTAACATTCAATTTTAATACAATACAATTTCAAATTCAAACGCAGCTTAAAACTTCGCAACTTGCGGAAACCATTCCCAACTAAAGTACAAACGCAACACATAAAACACGAACGATAAGGAGAAAGTTAATTCATTAAATGTTAGTATAAGAGATAGAAACGCGTGTCAAGGACTTCTTGACCGCAAAACACGTGCGCGCCTGAACCGCGGCGCGTGTACAAAATAACCCAAATTACTATCTGTACTTTCTGAAAATTTAAACATACATTAACATACATTTTATAACACATGAACAATATAACAATATAGTAACAAATAACACAACAATTTAACAATAGATCCAGAATTTTTAAAAGCAGTTAAGACCAAAATCTCAAACATACATAAAACTAACAATTTTGCAAACAAATTTTGAACACAATTAAGCACCAATCGTGAGTCCGTCAAAAAATTCCAAAAATGGCCAAAAATACAAAACAGTCTTTCTGCTTTCTATTCCTTCATATTGCTACCACATATATGCACTCTAATAGAAATTTAATAAAGAACATTATCACCCAATCATAGAGATGATTCACTGCTAGCTGGCTTCATACTACAGGATGGTTTTCTCCTCTTGTCCCAGAAACCTTGTACGAAGGATCTTTCGTCATCGGAACTGTACGGTGACGCCACAGTTGACTGTCGTGCCTGCAGCCTGGTTCTGAATGGATGCCGTGGGATACTTGTAGGTTCCGCTCGACGACTCTGCTCTGGCCGGTTCGCTGGGGTTACTCCATGGCGAGATTCACACTGTTGATGCCGGTAATCTGAGCGTTGTCTCCTCTTTCTAGATGCACCCGAAGTTACTGAAGATCCTAGGCCACGTTTCTTTCCGGATCTATGTTGTTTCTTACTAGGCAAAAATTCGGAATTTAAAGTTCGTTTAACAGTTTGCCGAGTGTCCATCTGAAATCTTTTCCGGGGATTAAGTACCGAAGATGGTGAACTATTAGATAATGTATGTTTGTGAGGTTGCTGTCTCATTGGTGGAGAAACGGGATAGTTTATAATCTTTTTCCTTTTATGGCACACAGAATCTGAAGTATTTGACACTGCTCTCTTATTTTTGTTATCATACTGTGCTCTTGGATTGATAGGCTTTCTACTCTCAATAACAGTTTTTGGAGCTGTTTGACCAACTTTTCTTCTTCAATATTGATGAAAAGAATTAGATGAAGAAGTGCTGGACTCGGGACACTCATTGGATCGGGAATTTCGCGAAACACCACTCGACACATGAGAACCTTCACTACCATTTTCTCTAAACTTATAAACTCTAACCTGATCCAAATTAACCGTCATTCTTTCACCATTGACATCAACAACCAAATTATTATTTCGAACTTCTAAAACCTCGAACGGACCTACAAACTTCGGACCAAACTTAGCAACTCTCTTTTGACGACTTGAACTTAACCAATGCTTTTCTACTAACACAAAATCTCCAACTTTCACTTCTAACTCCCTCCTACGCATATTATAATACTGAGCCTGCTTTTCTTGCGCTTTTCCCATCTGAACTTGAGCTTCCTTAACCAACCTCTCAATATCCTGACACATGTACTGACTTTCCACATCTGACACCATAACTAGCCTTTGGAATGGAGTAATGACTTTCCTACCCAAAAACAATTCAGCTGGCGTTTTCCCCGTCGACTCGTGAACTGCTGTACGAAGTGCATACGCAAAATGCTGAAGAAACTGGTCCCAATTTACATGATGAGAACCAACATACAAAGAAATCATTTGAATTAATGTACGATTTACACGTTCAGCCATATTAGACTGAGGACGATACGGAACAGTAAAAGAATGATCGATCTCCAGCTTCTCACACAGGGCCTTAAATATATCAGAAATAAAACAAGGGCCATGATCGCTCACTACCCTAATTTGTGCACCATATTTAGAAATATAATTCTCGAAAAATGCATCGGCAACTGCAGGTGCAGAAGCCTTCCTGAGGGGGACTAACTCTACCCATTTACTGAAATAATCAACTATAACTAGTACAAATCTATATCTTTTAGGATTAGACAATGGATAAGGACCGATTAAATCTACACCTACACATTCATTAGGAAAATTTACTTTAATAGGAATTAATTTGCCAGCTGGACTTACATTTTTTTAATTATAACGTTGGCATGTGCTACAGCTGGAGACATAAGCGCGCACTGCTTCCCGCATTTTAGGGAAGTAGCAGGATTCACAAATTCGAGCATAAGTTTTCCTGATTCCTAAGTGACCTGCTAATGGATTATCATGAAATTCTTTCAAGATGGCCTTACGAAGACTAGCCGGAATAAAAACTCTTAATTCTCCACGTGAATTTACAATTTTAGAATAAAAAAGAAGACCATCGATAAGCTTAAAAGATTGGGACCATTTCTCAAACATAGGCACATCTGCGCTCGGGACATCATCAGGATTTTCCAAGTAACGATACAAACTACCAAACTCTTCATCTTGCTTCTGTTACCTTATCAACTGCTCTCGCGACCTTAACACCAATGAAGACAATGCACAACACTTAACTTCCTCCGTGACCTCTAAACCACCATGCGGGTTTCGTGACAAAGCGTCCGCTACCGCATTCTCCTTGCCAGCCCTATGTTCTATAACCACATTATACTCTGCTAACTTCAAACACCATCTGACCATACGAGACGACAAACCCTTTCCATTAGTTAACTTTGTCAAAGCTGAATGATCCGTAATGACTTTAACCGGTATATTAGTGAAAAAACAACGAAATTTATTCAAAGCCCAAATTACTGCAAGACACTCCCTTTCCGTAATCGAATAGTTCCTTTCGGCTGCATTTAAAATTCTCGACGCAAAAGCTATAGGTCGACCTTTCTGTGCTAACATCGCTCCAACCCCCACTGCACTCGCATCGCAATACACTTCAAACTGAGACGAATAATCGGGGTGAGCCAAAACAGGAGGGGAAACTACTGCCTCTTTTAATAATTCAAACGATCTCTGAGCCGCTGATGACCATACAAACTTCACCCTTTTCCTTTTTAAATTATACAACGGTTCACATAACTCCGAAAAACGTGGAACGAACTTGGCAAACCAAGCCACCATCCCTAAAAATGTCGCCTCTTCCTTACTATTTTTGGGGGGACTCATTGACGTAATTGCCTCAATTTTCTCATTATCTATATTAATACCATCACGCGTAATTTTAACTCCTAAATACTTTATCTCTTTTCTCAAAAATTTACATTTTTCTAACTTAACTGTTAACCCAGCATCTCTTAACAACGTAAATACTTCCCTCAATAATCTTAAATGCTCTTCAAAAGTAGCTGCCATTATAATTATGTCGTCCAGGTAGACCAAGACACCCTTACCAAGCAAAGGTTTAAGGATATTATTCATAGCCTTCTGGAACGTTGCTGGCGCTCCCGATAAACCAAAACTCATTCTCTTAAAAGCAAAACAACCGTCCCGAGTAATAAACGCAGTCTTAGGTATGTCCTCCGGCTTCATTGCAATCTGAAAATAACCTGACGTAAGATCCAACGTTGACATATAATTCGTACTCGTTATATTAACCAAAATGTCATCAATAACTGGAATAGGATATTGAGGGTATTGCGTTATCGCATTTAACTTTCTATAATCTACTGCAAACCTATATGCCTCTGGATTATCTAAACTTTTCCCATTATTTTTACGACATAACACTACTGGAGATGCAAAAGGAGACTCAATCGGCATTATAATATCGTCCGCTAGCATTTTTTGAATATGATAATCTATTATACCTTGTTTAACTTTATCATAACGATATGGTTTACTAGCAACAGGTGCTTTCAAACCAGTATCAAACTCATGCCACGCAACATGCGTTAAACCCGGTTTATCAGAAAAAACCTCTCCAAATTCATTCAAAAACTAATTAAATTCCTCCTTCTCGATTTCACTTAACCCCGACTCCTCCAAATTAACTGACACTGAAACAGGCTCTTTCTTACTCACATTCTCATCATTATTCACTATTAACGACTTTTTAAAGAAATCCAAACTAATTCCTCTATCCTTCATATAATCCACACCAACTATACAATGCACTGTTAATCCATCTAACACACAAAACTCCCAACATGTCTTAACCGAACGAATTTCAACTTCCAATTCTACTGAACCTTTATTATCGCAAGCTACTCCCTGTGCCGACTGAACCACCAGACTTGACCTCTTCAACTTCTTATACGAAAAATATTTCCGATAACAATCAAAAGAAATGAACGACTTATCTGCCCCTGTATCGAAGACACTTTTAACGACAATACCATCTAACACAATTAACACTTCAGGTAACTCAACCGGATTAATGGTAATTTTATTCAAACTCACCGAAGACATTTCCGACCTCTGAACACATTTGTTTTGCATTGACCTATTTTCAACATTCTCATCCGAAGTTAATCTCCTTACTTGCGAAGAAACATTCCTGTCCCGTACTCCCCCTCTCCGATCATAACCACTATTCTGTCTATTTCCATACATATTTCTCTCACCACTTCTAAAACTATTAGCACCACCACAATTCCTATTACCATTATTCGTATTCGACATATTACGACCAAATCCATCATTTCTATTACGCAAATTATTATCCGGAAATCGCTGTCCCCCTCTCACAAAATTGCGTTCCCCCTCATTTCTCATATTACTATCTGTGACCGGTCTCTGACGAGGGTTACGCAAATCCCGTTGATCCGAGCTATGCCGAGTCTCATACTTCGATAGTAACTGGTGCATTTCTGCAAAATTCTTCGGTGCTCTAACTTCAATAAATTCCTGTATACTTGGATTAAAAAGAGGAAAAACAATGTCCAACAATTCCTCAAATGTGATATCTAAATCTAATTTATTTTTTAGTTCAAGCTTACGTAGATAGAATTTTGACGCCGACTCATAAATATTCTGCTTATTACAATAGAACTCTTTTCTCAAAATACTTTTATCTTTAACTGGAGGAAATGCCTTCTTTAACTCAATCACAGTTTGTTCAAATCTTTTCGCTTCATCAGTAATCAAAAACTTTCCTATATTTTCCAACCACAAAAGTGCTTCGCCCTTCAACGAGCATTTAAGCACTACGTACCTACTTTTCTCAGGTATATTATTGAACAAAATATAATCATCTAATTTAACTAAAAATTCACTAATATCACCTTCACCGGTAAAATACACACGTGGCACAATCTCACAATGTCCGATGTTTCGTTGGGCGCCATTTGTAACGTTTACATGCATGCTGAGTGCCTTTTATAACGTTAGGTTGGTCGTGGTGCAGGTTAAATGTAGACATACTCAGTGATTAAGATAAAACAACAACGTTTATTGAAACGATAAAGGCTGAAGGGAAGTGGAGCAAGTCTTAATTTTACACAACTGAGAAGACTATGAAAAAACCAAACACATACTCACAAGCTTCGGCCTAGCTCAGTCGGGGCACCTACTAATACCTTCCGCTATCTCTTGGCTGATCTGCTAGATAAAGCTTAATTAAACAGCCCGTGGCTGTGGGTAATCCTTTATTCACAAACAATCCAAATGAAACTAAGAGGTTTCTTACCCTGGCCAATTCTTAAGTCAACTGTTGGAACTCCTTTCCACTCACTGGAGGCTTCGTTGCTACTTTTCAATCGGCTAGCACTTCGCTGAACAATACTTCACTTCGCTATCTAATACCAGAGATCCTCACACACTGGCTAGACACAGATGCTCTCCCGCTGGCTAATGCCAGAGACACACACTGGCTAATGCCAGAGATACTCACTGGCTAATGCCAGAGACACTCACTGGCTAATGCCAGAGACACCCCTCATTCACTCCAACCCAAGCTTATATGCTGCAAACTGAGATACTTCACATTAACATATTACTAATAACCGCGAGTAAACTGTAAAATCCGAAAGAGCACACACACTCTAGAAAGTTAAAGTAAAAGAGAGGATAGATGTCGCTTTTACGCTTACACATGTTAACTTATTGACGTCACGATCTCAGAAACACTAGAGTGCCTTTATGGAAAGGTCACTCCCTCACAAAACTTTTGACACGCACTCTATATAGTATATTGATACATATACGTATAACACTGGTGCCCGTGTAACAGAAAAGTACCAAATTTTGCCTTGTTTTGAAAATCTGCACCAATTAAGGGGGAAAAAATCTGACTAAGTTTAGATGTGGTACTTAAATAATTACTGGAGTTTCTATGAGATATTGAATTAAATGTTATTTGATACAAAAACAAATTGGAAATTTCATTTCCCTTTTTCATAAAGTCATAAAATTTCGGAAAAATAATCATAACTTTCAACTTTGGTTTACTTTTTCGGCCGTATATAAATCTCTAATAACTGCCCTAATTGCTTTTTTCACTTGCTTTTTATGCCGCTTAAATGGATCTGCACATTTATATTGATAAAATATTTCATTAAGAGCCAAATTCTGTAATGCTCACATATATTAATCAAACGGTTTTCCCGTATTTTTCATTTTATAAATTCAATAGTCCTAAGTGATAAAAATTATTTTTCTGAATCACAGAAATTATCAATGTAGTCTATTTCTCTGTTATTTGTATAGCTAGTTTTGTGAGATTCTATACCAGTTAATATTACAATACTGCAAGCCTGAAGACAAGTAGAAGGTTTAATATCAGGCTGCATATTAAAACAATAAAGCAGAAAAATATTTATACATATCACAAACTATAAAAAATGTAAAAATCAGAATATATTTTTAGTAGCACAGTAAAAGTTAGATAATTCTTCTATGATAAGAAACAACAGAATGACAATAATTTGATTAAATTGATTTTAAAACATCTGCTTTCACTAACGAACATTACCCTGCCTTTATCAGAAGGTGTTTATATAAGGCAGCTGCAATTAAATCTTTCAGACGATAGAAACAAATTTAAGTTCTGTTAAACATTTGTGTATTTAAACTTGCCAATATAAATATTTAAACTGATTAAAATTACTCAAGGAAAGGAAATACAAGGTTTTGAACATTTTTTAAACACAAATAATTAATATATAAGCATTTAAAAGAAAGAATGCAAATGTGAGGAGTAAAAATTATTTATTTTATACTGTACAAAAAAAATCTGTTTTGAGTTTAATTATTGAAATTAAAAGTAAGAGATTCTTTAGATTAGCAAAAAATGCCCATTATTAAATAACGAAATGAAATATATGGACCATTCCCTAAATTTAATGGGGAAACATATTACAGTAAGATTTCTTTTAATCAGAAAAAACAAAGCACAAACTTTACTTTGCAAATAAAAAAACATGTATCAAATGGCATTAAATTCAATAACTTATAGAAATTCCAGTAATTACTTAAGTACCACAGCTAAACTTAATCAGATTTTTTTTCTTCTTAATTGGTGCAGGTTCTCAAAACAAGGCAAAATTTGGTACTTTTTGGTTAGATGGGCACCAATGTTATACATATATATATCAATATACTGTATATATACATACATATGTACATGTATAATACATCTGCATTTATATAGATCTATACATATGTAAAAATAAAACACGCATCCGGCTAAATGGAAAGTACCCAACATTTTTGCATAAGCCATGCGAAAGACATCATTTTTAGTTCATAGATAGAAAGCCCAAAGTGTAAACTTTTATTTAAAACAAAAAGAAATTGGAAATTTCATTTGCCTTTTTGTGTGCATATGTAATATATAAAAATAAAACACGCATCCGGCTAATTGGAAAGTACCCACAATTTTTGCATAAGCTATGAGAAAGACATTATTTTTATTTCATAGATAGAAAGCCCAAAGTGTAAACTTTTATTTGAAACAAAAAGAAATAGGAAATTTCATTTTCCTTTTTGTGTGCATATGTAATATGTAAAAATAAAACACGCATCCGGCTAATTATAAAGTACCCAAAATATTTGCATAAGCCATGCGAAAGACATCATTTTTATCTCATAGATAGAAAGCCCAAAGTGTAAACTTTTATTTAAAACAAAAAGAAATTGGAAATTTCATTTCATGCCTTTTTGTGTACAGCCTTTTTGGTGAAGTCACAAAAATTTGGAAAAATAACCATAACTCTCAACTTTGGCTGACTTTTTTATACTAAATATTACAAGTAAATTTTTTAAATATTTTTTATTAAAATCTGCATCTTTTTATATTCTTACAGTAATATTTTTAAGATGATTCATGTTTTAGATCCAGAGAAACAATTTTTTGAAGATGGAACTGCAATCTCAAAATAAAGACTCAGAAATGTGCGATTTGAGAAAACCCCAAGAATTGGACCCCCCCATATCTCACAAACTATGACGCCTGGGAAGGAAAAATTTTTGGTGGAATCATTTCATGATAGAATTAGTATGTACACAAAGTTTCATCCAAATCCCTGTGGGTCGGGTTGCAAGGTCTGGTTGAATCGACATGGAATGACCCAAAAGTGATTGGCATTATTTTCCCCTTTTCATCATACCGGCTTAACGCAGCTCCAATTCCCACTTCTGAAGCATTGCATGCAATCACGAATGGTTTTGTGATATCTGGTGTATTTACACCTCTGCATAAAATGGCATTTTTTAACATTAGCAGTAAAATTAAGCTTACCCCGGGTACTCACAAGTGCTTTTAAGTGTTCCAAGTGTTCCTCCTACGTTCTTGAAAAAGCAATTATATCGATAAACAATTTTTATATAAACAGTTATTATATATTATTGGCTCCCGTACGCCTCACATCACCTTTTCGTTTAAATGAATAGATTGGCCCTATAATGGCGTATTCTTGTAGTTCAGTAAAATCGTTTGACTTCTCCTGTATCTTTCTTTTGCTTTTTCGCACAGTGGGGAGACTTACAAGGTCATAGTAAAAGTAGGGTCAAGCTGAAAGCAATTAGTCCTCCGAATATCTCATAGAGGGGTCGTCTATTGTATACAGGGGTTTAAATATAGAATGCTGCGCATCTTTTCTTTAAAAAATATTTGGTGGGATAAACACAAAATGGTTTTTCCTTTGATAATGCTATTGTGTTTCTACACTTTCAGTTTTGAATATTTTTTAAATCTGAGCTTCAGTATGTTTTATACGAATTAAATTTTCAGATATAACTTGTGAAAAAGAATTAAATAACTGTTCTTTTATTTCCCAAATAAATGTTTTTAAAATCAATTAACTGCCAATTGCTACCTGATAAACATCTTTTTGTCATGACCACATCCATAGTATATTATCAAAAATCAAAGCTAGTATAATTTAATGAAATATTTCAGTTTTATAAAACTAGGTAACGTTAACTACTAACTTATTTAAATAAGTGTAAATCTAAACTAAAATAAAATAAATGCAGTGAATATCGGTATTATAAAGGCCAAACGTATCTGTGCGTAGTGCATACGGCATTTTGTGAATGGCAACACTTTCCCATGCAATGTCGGTTTTGCAGTATTCGCTAATGCAAATTTTTCGCTTCTAAACATCGTACAGTTTTAAATTTTCTCATCATCGTATATAAAAAAAATATGTACTTTTAAATGCAATTTGTTTCAAAGCTGTGTCTCAATATGTTTTTGAGATATTAATTTTTTTATAGTTTTTATTACCAATTTTGTATTTGTGGCAACAGGATCACTGCCTATTTTTTACTTTCTTAAAATTCAAAAAAAAAAAAAAAAAAAAAAAAAAAAAAGAAAGAAAGAAAGAAAAAAAGAAAAGAAATTAAAATACATATACTTTGTTAAAAATATCGCCTGGTATAAAATTCAGTGATTTCGGGTTTATTTTTATTTATTTATTTTATTTTACTTTTTCATCAATTAAATGACTTCAACTTTTGAGTTAAAATGATTTTTAAAAGATCAAATTGAAATACCATTTTATTAAACGTGCTGAAAACGGATATGAGAAATGCGAGTGTAAATTTTAAGAAGATGAAAATGAAGACGTGTTTTAATTTCGTATGAAATTTTATAATCCTGTCAATTTGGAATATTTTTTTTTTCATTCGCATTTATACCAAATATAAAAGCTTCAATTGATAACTTCATCATAATATCTGATCTTTATTATATTTTACTAATTACATAGGGGGTTAAAGTTTAATTTTGAAAATTTGTACAGCTGAGTTTTATAGTATTTTGTTAATCTTAGCTTAAAATAGCATTATTATTTGAGAGTTTGATTGATCAGTATAAGATGCATTTTTAATAATATTTGTTTGAGAGTGATATTGATCAATATAAGATGCATTTTTTACTGTAACTAATTTTGTAAATTTATTATAAATCAATGAAACAGTTCCTTCTTAAACTTTTCTTTCGTCGAATTTTGATGGGTTTCACCTCGTTAAATGTAATGAGTTTTTCTGAATCATTTATTTAAATCCGTACGCGTGAAGGATTTTTACTGTTTATTACTGCATATGTAGATAGAAAAAAAATTTCAAGATTATTGTCTCAAAGATAATGAAACGTTTGCTACTAACTGTTTTAAATAAATGAAAATGTAAAGACAAAGAAGAAAGAAATTTGAAGAAAGAAAAGCACTGAATATTAAATGTAAATCCTTTTTCTTAATTATTTACTTAAATCTGTACGCATGTAAGATTTTTACTGCATATATCGATAGAAAAAATCGATTCATACTAATTGTTAAAATTCTGTTTCAAACATAAGGAAACTGAAGTTCATTTATGAAATCCAATAAAACGATATTTCTGTAGAATATGAAGTGCAAAACATTTGTCGTTCACTTACAGGTCACATAAAACAATTCTTTTAAATGATGGTCTTCAAGTAAAAACTCTCGACAGTAAAATTTAGTGTTGTTATGCTATTTTAAGCATAATGAAGATTGTATTACTTTACTGATGTGCATTATATGTTTCTTACTGAAAAATATATTGTGAATTGCATTTATAGTTCGTTCACTGGGGCATACAAAGTAGACTACAGCAATACGATAAAATGTGTATGCGCGTTTTCAAATTTATAAAGCTGTTCTTAAATTCAAAGGGGCTATTCCTGACTCATATTGTTTTTCATTTTTGCTGGGAAATTCATGAAACTGGCAGAAACTATGTAAACAAATAACATTTTCCACATTTTGCTAAAGGCGTAATATATTTCAGAAATTATCACTAAAGTTGATGTTTTAAATGAATTAACTTCTGAACACCATGTCCATAACTAGAAAGGGGCACGATAGGCTGCGCCCCCACTCCTATCATTTCACCATTTTTTTTTTTTTTCCGACATCATGTATACTGTAACTAATCTGGAAAAAAAAGCGCTATCTTACTGCGTTAAATGTGGCTAAATGCTTCATTTTTGAAATTTTTTTTTTTTCAGAAGCATATTAGTTTTGTTATATACCTTGTCGTACAATTTCTGAAATGCAAACTAATTAGGAAAAAATTCCCTTTCATGGAAAAAAATCGACTCCAGATCACCACCAATTAAGCAAGTCACCACATGTTTTTATGCGTCTCAAAAAATAGTTTTAATGTCATTTTGAGAGCAATGATAGAAGAAAGGTAAACGGATGTAGACATATGTTATTTAATCTGATCAGTGATTAATAAGCGATAGTTACTAAAAGCATGCTTCAGTAAATTTTACAGGTTTTCATCTTTTCAAATATATATATTAAATATTTATTTGCTAAAAAGGACGTCAAATGCTAATAAAATGCATTAAAAGATCTTAATAATTTGACATGTTTCGATTGAATTTACTCAATCATCATCAGAAAAACAAAATATACAAATAAAACACAAAGATGGAAAATGACAAAAATTATTTATTGTCCATTTATTGTCATTTTCAACAAGTTGACAACAAGTGTTTAGCTGACAATATATTAAGTTAACATAAATCTATTGTCTATGTAAAATATCGCTTTGAATAAGAAAAAAGAATTTACAAAGAAAAAAAATATTGTTAATTTACACAAATAAAATAAAGGAAAAAAAAACTTTGTTTTAACGTTTTAAATTGTTTCGTGTATCTGCAGGGATATATCAGGAAAGCTCTAGAGCCAGGGTTCTCGCTGTCATTCGCCATTGCACCAAATTGCGACTAAATTCCTCATTTAGCGAGTAAACAAGCGATTAGATTCGCCAAATTGCTAGTGCTCAATTTTTAATTTTTCTTTCTTTTTTTGTTTGTTTTTCATATATATGCATATATCCATATTTTTAATATATTTATAGCGGATAGTTGAAATTAGATTAATAAAATCGTTGTCGCAGCTATAAAAATATAGGTTATTTTAGAATGTAATGAAAACAGGGAGGATACATTAAAGGATTAAAGTTTTTTTTTGTGCTTACACGGCGAACCTATTTTGCTAATACTTTTTTCATCTGGCGAATGTTTTTTATTTTTAATTAGCCAAATTACTAACGTTGGTCAAATGTCAGCGAAAACACTGTGTAGAGCTCTATGTTCTTGCTTGTTTTTTAAACTTTTATTTAAGTCTTTCTTTCGTTAATAATTATGAAAAAGATTTTTTTTTTCAATTTGCTTTATTAAAAATCAAATATTAAGCAAAAAAAAAAAAAAAAAAAAAAAAATTAATAATAAGGTCAAGTTTTTCTGTAATATTTTAAGATAAAAATCACTTCGTTTAAACTGCGGATTTTGAGTTTATATCTGTTTTCAAGTTTAAATACATTACTTTCTGACATATCTGCATTATTAATAAAGATATAAAATTTATGTAGTTACTTGGGTTCAAAGAATTTAACTCGTTTTAAGCTTTATAAAACTGTTTTCAAATCTAAACAACCAGTGACTTCCGCACTTATTCGCGAAAAATATTTATCGATTAAAGTATAAAATTTGTAGGTAAATAAAGATTTGAATGATGTTTTACGTTTTCATATAACAATAAACAATCTATCACTACAAAATGGGTAAACGGAAAAAAGTGACATAAACTACAAAAGCGGAAAAAAAGGTGACACGGAAAAAAAGTTTCCGGAAAAAAAATTACCGGAAAAAAAGTGACAAGGAAAAAAAATTATCGGAAAAAAGTGACAAGGGATTGATTTTGGGGATTCATTTGGATGTATAAAAGAGGAATCTGGAAGAGGCTCATAATTTAGGTAAATGGGTTTTTTTATGCTGAATTAACTGTTTTGATTCAATTTTTAGATATACAGTAAAACCCCGATAATTCGGATTAATTGGGACCGGACCCTATCCGGATTATCGAAAATCCGGATTACCCGGAGAATTAGAAAAAAATGAAATAAAATAAAACATACTTACAGAAAAACACCTTTATGTTAAATTTATTGAATATTTACAGACAATAAAAATGTTTAGTTTGCTTAATTCTTCCGAAAAGATTTCAGAAAAAGTTTTTTTTTAAATCCAGAATACGACGATGAAACAAGTTAATGCTATGGAAATTAGCCAATCGCTTCTCAAACTTGAAAAAATAAATGACCAAATCGATCCGGATTATCGGGAGATCCAGATTTACGGGGTTCGAATTAGCGGGGTTCTACTGTACGTTCATGCTGAAACGACGTATGCCTGATTAGTTTTAGGAAGGGACGGTTACTCCCACCCCCTCCTTCCACCCAAAATCAGTTAAATGGATTTTTTTGCAAAATTATCCAACGTGTATCAATTTTGGATATAGGTTCTTTGTGATAAGGCTTATATATAGTATAAAATGTCTGAAGAGATTAGGGAGTTTCATGGTTAAGCATAGAGGAAGAACGGGGAAATAACCTCTCTTAAAATAAATTAATAGCTTTTTACGCAGAATTATCCGATTTGCTTGGAATTTCGGACATAAGTTCATTATGATAAAACATATCTCTGATTAATTATGGGATTCTTTTGCTTACTAATAAAGGGAAGGACAGGCAATTATCTCGCCTCAAATTAGATAAATCGTTTTTTATGCATAATTATCCGATGTATTTCAAATTTGAAAGATAAGTTTTTTCTGATAAAGTGAATCCATGAATAGTTTTAAGGGTTTAATGGCTAAGTATAAAAGGGGGACGGAGCTAACCCCTCTTAAATTAAATAAATATCCTTTGGCGCAGAATCATCGGATTAACTTCAAATTTTGGATTATAGGTTCATTATGATAAGACGTGTCCCTGATTAGATATGGGATTCTCTTGCTAATTAAAAAGGGAGGCTGGTGATTATTACCCCTTCCCCCTTAAACTTGATAAAATGTTTTTTATGCACACATATCCGATGTATTTCATATTTTGGATATAACTTCTTTCTCATAAAGTTAATCCCGGAATACTTTTAAGGGTTTAATGGTTAAGTATAGAGGAGGGGAACGGGGGATAACCTCCCTTAAGTTAAATAAATGGCTTTTTACGCAGAATTATCCGATTTGCTTCAAATTTTTGGGTGTAGATTCGTTATAATAAGGTTTATCTCTGATTAGTTCTGGGGTTCTTTTGCTAATTAAAAAGGGGGAGCGGGCGATTATCCCCCTTTCTTAAATAAGATATTTATATTATTACTATTATTATTTTTGCGCAACTATTCGACGTATTTCAAATTTTGGATGTATGATCTTTCTGATTAAATTAATCCCTGAATAGTTTTAAGGGTTTAATGATTAAGTACAGAGGAGGGAACGGGCCATAATCCACAACTAATCAGGAATTCGCCTTATCATGAGTAACCTACATCCAAATTATGAAGCAAATCGGATAATTCTGCGTAAAAAGCCATTTGTTTTATTTAACGGGTATTATATTCCGTCCCCCCCCTTTACTTAGCCATTAAATCCTTTAAACTATTCAGGGATTCTATTTATTAAAAAGAATATATATAAAAAATTTGAAATGCATCGGATAAGTGTGCATAAAAAGCATTTTATCTTATTTAAGGGGGGGATAATTGTCTCCCCCTTTTATAATTAGCAAAATAACCACATAACTAATCAGAGATAAGCTTTGTCAGAATGAACCTCCATCCAAAATTTGAAGCAAATCGAATAATTCTGCGTAAAAAGCCATTTCTTTAATTTAAGGGATGTGATCCCCGTTCTCCCCTCTATACTTAACCATTAAGGGTGTTCTCAACTGCTCCGTTAAGAAAGCGCAAAAGTTTTGACACATTTACAAATTCATTTTTTAGCAGAAATATATAAAATTTGAAAGCTTGACTAAGAAAACGATTTCAAATCGAACTTTTTCTTCCATTTTTTGATCAATAAATTACCTATTAAGTTATAAGCTATTTCGATCACGTGACCACCCGTTTTTCTCTTGCTTTTCGACTGATTTTTTTTGCTTTCATCGGGAAATGTGCTCAAAAACGTCAACTTTGAAGGCTTGTTATGAAAGATCTATTATGTTTAAAAAAACCCCCAAAAATTGAGTGTAATGAACAGTTTCTCAATAACAACACCTGCTATTTTCATGCATTTCCGAATAAAAATAAATTAAAGCATATGTCACAAAGTTGCCCTTTTTGATTTATGAACAGCCTTAAATCCTTAGATTTATTCCGGGATTCACTTTATGAGAAAGAACATATATCCAAAATATGAAATATATCGAATAAGTGAGCATAAAAAACATTTTATCTAATTTAGAGGGGGGGGGGAAATTACCCGCCCCAATTTTTAATTGGCAAAATAACCCCATGTGTAATCAGGGATACGCCTTATCATAATGAATCTATAATCCAAAATTTGAAGCAAATCCGATAATTCTGCGTAAAAAGTAATTTAATTTAAGGTGGGTTATATTCTATTCCCCTTCTATACTTAGATATTAAATCCTTAAAACTATTCAGGGATCCACCTTATCAGAAAGAACCTATATTTGAAATTTGAAAAACATGGGATAATTCTGCATAAAATCCTATTTATCCAGTTTAAGTGAGAGATAACTGCTCGCCCCCCCCCCTTTATAATAAGCAGAAGAACTCCTTAACTAATCAGAGATACGTCTTATCATAATGAATCTATGTCCAAACTTCTAAGCAAATCGCATAATTATGCGTATAAAGTTATTAATTTAATTTAAGAAAGGTTATCCGCCGTTCCCCCTCTATACTTAACCATTAAAACTCCTAAATCTCTTCAGGCATTATATACTATATATAAGCCTTATCGAAAAGAACCTATATGCAAATTTGACACACGTTGGATAATTCTGCATAAAAACCCATTCATCCAATTGAGGGCGGAGGGAGGGGGGGAATCGTCCCTTCGTCCCCCCCGATCCCCCCTTCATACTTAAGGAATGAATCCCCAAAATCAATTCTTTGTCACTTTTTTCCGGTAACTTTTTTTCCTTGTCACTTTTTTCCGGTAACTTTTTTTCCGTGTCACTTTTTTCCGCTTTTGTAGTTTATGTCACTTTTTTCCGGTCACTTTTTTTCCTAGATTCGGCGCTGCTATCCATTTTTACGGTTTTTTGCAATGATTTTATCTCAAATACTAATACACTGATTTTCGTCAAATTTGAGATTCAGTTCGAACTTGAAATAAATTGTTACAGATTAGATTTTGGAGTAAATCACCTAACCGGTGACGCTGCTCTGTTTCATTTTTTTGGTAAGTATTAAAATGTATGAGATAGAAGAAAGTTCTGGGATAGCCACATACGATTATTTTCATTTCGGATTCGATGAGTCCATTTCAGAAATGCATTGAAGAATTAGCAAGAGTGAACTTTGCTAAACTGAGTTCTTGCAGAGGCAATGGCTGATATATGAAGCAAACACTCGGATGAAGCGGAAAGGCCGACAGAGCATTACAATTAGCATAAATACACTATATTGCCATTGATTATGGGACACTTGCGATTTTAGACATTTTACTAAATATCTAGAAAAATACATGAGGAATCATCTCGAAACTCTTAGTGTTTAAATATAATAGTATACGTCATACATCTCCGTGAAGATTTTTTACCGAAACTCCATAGGGGACCGTCAACAAATTAAAAAAGAATGAATATCTTTTGAATAACCCTGTCAAAACTAATGTAGCAAAAGCGCTCAAACTCTAGATTATGATTGAATGCCTTATTGTAATACATTGTGTTCATTTTTATGCAAATAGCATGCATACTCGCAGAGTAATTAAGGGCTTTATAAAAATGGCCCCAAATTTTTCTAAGTTTTTCCCTTATAATTTTCAGAGTTCTTAATATAAAATAATATTTTTTTCAGAAAATATGACAAACAACATTGCACACAGTACCTTGTAATCAGAATTAAAAAATAATAAAAATTGTATGAAAAATGAGTACGTTTACTAAATAATTTTTTACTGCGCATGCGTCAACGATATCAAAATTTCATTTGCATATTATGTTAGCTAAATGTATAGAGCAACTTTTGTAAAAGTCTCAAAATTATAGCTTGAAAATTCTGAAAGTAATCGTCTATAGAAAAAGGACAAAATCCGTTGTTTCCAAAATGAAGCAAAAAAATGAGGGATTTTATCCAAAAGTAGTCGTAACATCCCGTATTGTGTATTCTATATTGACACTAATCAATGAATATATGAATACAACCCCTCTTGTTTTTGCTTCATTTTGAGAATAACGGATTTTCAACTTATTCAATTGACGATTAGTTTCAGAATTTTCAATTTATGATTTTGTGACTTTCACAAAAGTTGCTCTATACATTTAGCTAACATAATATGCAAATGAAATTTTGATATCGTTGACGCATGCGCAGTAAAAAATTATTTAGTAAACCAACTTATTTTGTATACAATTTTCATTATTTTTTTATTCTGATTACAAGGTACTGTGTGCAATGTTGTTTTTTATATTTTCTGAAAAAAATATTATTTTATATTAAGAACTCTGAAAATTATAAGGAAAAAACTTGGAAAAATTTGGGACCATTTTTATAAAAACCTTAATTACTCTGCGAGTATGCATGCTATTTGCATAAAAATGAACACAGAGTATTACAATAAGGCATTCAATCATAATCTAGAGTTTGAGCGCTTTTGCTACATTAGTTTTGACAGGGTTATTCAAAAGATATTCATTCTTTTTTAATTTGTTGACGGTCCCCTATGGAGTTTCGGTAAAAAATCTTCACGGAGATGTATGACGTATACTATTATATTTATACAATAAGAGTTTCGAGATGATTCCTCATGTATTTTTCTAGATATTTAGTAAAATGTCTAAAATCGCAAGTGTCCCATAATCAATGGCAATATAGTGTATAAACATATAAATTAAATGCAAAATAATAAGACGGCGATTAAATAAGCTTATACATTGTAATAAATATGAAGCTGTCACATATAGACAGTCACAAACAAACGTTTTGTAAAAACATGTTTTTTGGCGTATCTCATCCCTAAAACGTGTAAATCTGTCAAAAACCGGAAGTCTAAAATTTTCAAGAATCCAGTGCGTTCTCCTTGTATAGATAAAAGAAAGTAAAAAGCGAGACTCTGTACATTTACATTAGTTCTTGGTTAAATGCACTCGATGATCGAGTTTCTCGTTTATCATTTTACAGACATTTCCTCTATCTTATAACAAATTCCATGTTGGGATTCCAATTCCAAATATATTTTTATCTTTGTTAAAACATATAATTCAGAATACACACTTTTCAAATTCTTCTTTTAGAATTTTATTATAAATATTAAAATATTATTATTATTATTATTGTTTTTTTTTTTTTTTTTTTTTTTTTTTTTTTTTTTTAATTTAAAATAATTATTTAGAGAGGGAAAAATCAACTGTTTGGAGTCAATGGGGATTTTTATCGACAATCATTTTGTATTTGTTTCCTTCATCTGATGCCATAAGCTTGGTAATGTTAAAACTAAATTGCGTAGTATTATTTCAAAGGAGTTGTAATTATTGCAAAGTTATTATTATTATTTATTTGGTAAATAACTCAAAAATATATTAGTTTTCTAAAAACATATTATACAAAATGAATTAAATCACAACAAGTCTGAAATTGCATATCAAACGTAGCAAATGAGGTGCGTTCGTACAATAACGAAATTATAAAAATATTCAGATCTGGGTGTAATAGTATACAGTACATTGGATACAGTATAGTTTTCGACATATTTTGTGCGTTCCTGTAAAAAAAACTATCTGCTTTTTATTATACAGGAAGTAACTTGCAGTAAACTTCAGCAACGTATGTCAATTTCATAAAGTGTGACATAATTTAATTAAAAGGTGTCCTAAACAATGCTTCCCTTTATATCATTATGTAATGGAATACTTTTGTGTAGCCCTGTAAATGAATAACAAATACTTTTTGCACCACTGATTGTACAGAATCTATATTTTAGTATATACTTCATATGATTTTGTTCAAACGTATGTAACAACACAAAAATGCACTTGAAACTATTTTTCCTATTGACCGTAATGTAATAAAATCATTTTGATTCACCCTGTAACTAAACTATGCGCCTGATTTTCATAAAATCTCAAATGACTCGACAATATATCATCACCTTCATCATCATCAATCTTTTTCGATCCACTGCTGGATTTAGGTCTCCCCCAGATTATATATATATATATATATATATATATATATATATATATATATATATATATATATATAATATATATATATATATTAAATTCATTATATATATATTAAATATATATATATATATATATATATATAATATATATATATATATATTAAATTCAACCCATTCAATCGGGCAGTTTTTGTGCTGTTAAATGCGGACGGACAGACGGACAAACTGAGTGAACTATGACTATAGGTGCTACATATTAACATAATTACAAACGCACCTAAGAACATAAAAAAATACTTTTAATTACATTTCTTCTGTTTATTTTTCATAATGTTTACATGACGACACTTTTTTGTTCATTATTTCGAAGAAACGCCTCACCTGTGGCCGGGAGGTTCTGACTTCCAAACTGGTAGACGGTAGGTGCTGGGTTCAAACCCAATCGCGACCGTCGGCCTAACCGTTCGGAGTTTTACGTGGTTTTCATCGAACCTTGCGTAAATACGGGTTAGGTTCCCTTAGAAAGACCTCCACGGAGAGTATTCCACCTCTTAGGGCCTATATCCCACAGTGTAGATAATTGGCCGATATAAATACAAACAAACAAACAATTTCGCAGAAACATTTTTAGTTTGAAGCGACAGTGCGGTCACGGTAAAATACATGTTAATTTAATTTCTGATAAACGAATTACACAAACAGTTATAAGCGATTGTTGCCTCACGATTACAGTTTTTAGGTAGATTTCGTAAGAAATACTACCTATTGCAATCGCACCAGTTTATCCATCTATCTATCTATCTATCTATCTATATATATATATCATTTTTTTATGGACACGATAACTTCTATAATTCTTCACCAATCTCCACCAAACTGGTACATAAAATCAAAGGAATTAAAATCTTGGCTAAGTTCGTTAATGGGCAAAATCGGACCAAGGGGGCCGGAATAGGGGGCGTTTTTGTGAAAACCGAAAAAACGCCATAACTTCTTAATTAATGTAGATATCGAATCGGTTTAAAGTTTATATTACTTCTTAAAAATGGGCCAAAAGTATATGTATGACAGATTTTTGATAAATTTAGAAGTGGGCTCAAGGGGCGAAAAAAACAGGGATTTTGAGAGAAAAAAATATATAACTTCATAACTTCGTCAATTTTCAAGATATCAAGTCCAACTAAATTTTTTGTAAATGTTCTTAAAATTATCTAAAACTTTTGTACTTAGAAGTTTTTGATAGGACCAACTTTTACCGATGAAAAAAATTAAAAACGAAAAGAAAAAGGGCGCTGAAAAAACAGAAAAATCCATAACTTCGTCAATTTTTAAGATATCAAATGTGATTAAATTTATTTTACACCTTCTCAAAAATATCTACAACTTTTATATTGACAAGTTTTTCATAGGACCAATTCGTATAGCAAAAAGAAATTAAACAAAAATAGGAGTTGGAGAAAAAACCTCAAATCCAAACTGCTTATATTCTGACTCATTTTTGATTTTAAACGCATCCAAATGGTAGATCCTCTTATTTAGAAAATGTATAAAGTGACGCATTGGTCAATTTTCTGATAAAGACAGAATATATTTCAAAAAAGGCTACCAAAAAGGGTATTTTGAACAGAATTTCCGAAAGTCATCGGGACTGAAAATTGAAAGAAGTATTCAAATAAGAAATTGCGTTTTTTTTTTCTGACTCGTTTTTAAATCCATTTTTGTTCTCAAACGCATCCAATTTACAGATCCTCTTACTTAGGAACTATATAATGTGATGCATTTATCGGTTTTTTGATAAAGACAGAATATATTTTGAAAAAGGCTATCAAAAAGAGTATTATGAACAGAATTTCCCGAAGCCTTCGTGATTTGAAAATTTAAGGAAGTTTTCACATAGCAAATTGCGTTTTTTATGACTCGTTTTAAAATCCATTTTAGCTCTCAAACGCATCCAATTTATAGATCCTCTTATTTAGGAACTATATACTGTGACGCATTGGCCAGTTTTTTGATAAAGATAGAATATATTTTTAAAAATGCTGTCAAAGTGAGTATTTCGCACAAAATTTTCCGAAGTAATCATGATTAAAGAATTAAGGATGTATTCAAACAACAAATCGGTTATTTTATGACTCATTTTTAAATTCAATTTTTTTTTTTCAAATGCATTCAACTGACAGTTTTTTGTTATTTAGGAACTGTATAATGTACTGTTTTGGTCGATTTTTTAATAAATTCAGAATCTATTTCAAAATATGTTGTCAAAATGGGCATTTGAGCTGAATTTTTCTTAAGATGATTCTAATATAACCAGTTTTTGCAGAAAAATTAAATTAAAAATTTTTCATAAACGGCCAAATGAAGTTATTAAACTGGGTAAACGGAAAAAAAGTGACCGGAAAAAAGTTATCGGAAAAAAGTGACATAAACTACAAAAGCGGAAAAAAGTGACACGGAAAAAAGTGACAAGGAAAAAAAGTGACAAGGAAAAAAAGTTACCGGAAAAAAGTGGCAAGGAATTGATTTTGGGGATTCATTGGTTAAGTATGAAAGGGGGATCGGGGGGGGGGCCTCATAGTTTCGGTAAATGGGTTTTTCATGCTGAATTAACTGTTTTGGTTCAATTTTTGGATATACGTTCATCCTAAAAAAGACGCTTGCTTGATTAGTTTTGGGAAGGGACGATTACCCCCCCCCCCCATCCGTCCTCAATTAGATGAATGGGTTTTTACACAGAATAATCCAACGTGTGTCAAATTTGCATATAGGATCTTTTCGATAAGGCTTATGTATAGTATAGCCTGAAGAGATTCTAGGAGTTTAAGGGTTAAATATAGAGGGGGAAAGGAGGATAACCTTTCTTAAATTAAATTAATGGCTTTTTACGCATAATTATCCGATTTGCTTAAAATGTTGGACATAAGTTCATTATGATAAGACGTATCTTAGATTAGTTATGGGTTCTTCTGCTTATTATAAAGGGGGGGGGGACGAGCAATTCTCCCCCTCAAACTAGATAAATATGTTTTTATGCAGAATTATCCCATGTATTTCAATTTTAAACATAGGTTCTTTTTAGTAAGGTGAAGTCCGGAATAGTTTTAAGGATTTAATAGCTAAGTATAAAGCGGAGATGGAGGAAACCCCTCTTAAATTAAATAAATGGCTTTTTATGCAGAATTATCCGATTTGCTTCGAATTTTGGACATTGGGTTCATTATGATAAGACGTATTTCTGATTAGTTATGGGGTTTAATTGGTAACTAAAAAGGAGGGCGGGTCATTAATATACCCACCTTAAATTAGATTAAAAAAATTATGCACACTTATCCGATGTATTTCAAATTTTGGATATAGGATCTTTCTCATAAAGTGAATTCCTGAATAGTTTTGTGGGTTTAATGGCTATGTATAGAGGGGAAACGGGGGATAAACCCCCTTAAATTAGATAAATGGCTTTTTACGCAGGATCATCAGATTTGCTTCAAATTTTGGATGTATATTCATTATAAGAAGGCGAATCTCTGATTAATTATGGGGTTCTTTTGATAATTAAATAGGGGAAGCGGGTGATTAATCCTCCTCTCTTTAAATAAAATAAATTGTTTTTTTTTTTTCTTTCACAACTATTCAACGTATTTCAAATTTTGGATATAGGTTCTTCCTGATAAAGTGAATCCCTGAATAGTTTTAAGGGTTTAATGGCTAAGTATAGAGCGATGAACGGGGGATAACCCACAATTAAACAGGACTTCGTCTTATCATAATGAACGCCCAATCAAAATTTGAATCAAATCAGATAATTCTGCGTAAAAAAGCCATTTATTAATTTAAGGGGGGGGGGGGTATCATCCGTTCCCCCAGTGTTTACTTAGCCATTAAACCTTTAAAATTATTCCGGGATTCACTTTATGAGAAAGAACATATATCCAAAATATGAAATATATCGGATAAGTGAGCATAAAAACAATTTATCTAATTTAAGGCGGGGAGGAATAATCACCCGCCCCAATTTTTAATTGGCAAAATAACCCCATATGTAATCAAGGATACGCCTTATCATAATGGTTCTATAATCCAAAATTGAAGCAAATCTGATAATTCTGCGTAAAAAGTAATTTAATTTAAGGTGGGTTATATTCTATTCCCCTTCTTATACTTAAATATTAAATCCTTAAAACTATTCAGAGATCCACCTTATCAGAAAGAACCTATATTTAAAATTTGAAATACATGGGGTAATTCTACATAAAAACCTATTTTTCTAGTTTAAGGGGGATATAATTGCTCACCCCCCTTTATAATAAGCAGAAGCACCCCATAACTAATCAGAGATACGTCTTATCATAATGAACCTATGTCCAAAATTCTAAGCAAATCGGATAATTATGCGTAAAAAGTTATTAATTTAATTTTAGAAAGGTTATCCCCCATTCCCTCTCTATACTTAACTATTAGAACTCCTAAATCTCTTCAGGCATTATATATTATATATAAGCCTTATCGAAAAGAACCTATATGCAAATTTGACACACGTTGGACAATTCTGCATAAAAACCCATTCATCTAATTGAGGACGGATGGCGGGGGGGGGGGGGGTAATCGTACCTTCCCAAAACTAATCAGGCAAGCGTCTTTTCAGGATGAACATATATCCAAAAATTGAACCAAAACAGTTAATTCAGCATGAAAAATCCATTTACCTAAACTATGAGCCCCCTCCCCGATCCATCTTTCATACTTAAGCAATGAATCCCCAAAATCAATAATAAATCCCCAAAATCAATTCTTTGTCACTTTTTTTTCGGTAACTTTTTTTCCTTGTCACTTTTTTCCGCTTTTGTAGTTTATGTCACTTTTTTTCCGATAACTTTTTTTCCGGTCACTTTTTTTCCTAGATTCATTAAACTGGGTTTATCTCTAATCATATATTTTTTTTGTTGTTGTTGTTGAAATGAGCACTCTTCGAAATCTACCTCCGCCTATAGGCCCAGCCAACAGGGATTTTATTTTTATCCACTTCACGAAGGAGCATTTTGTGATTTAAGCGATTGTTACAACTTGACTGCAACATTTTACTTATTTCCTTCCGTGATATATAAATTAAACATTGAGTTATAAGAGATTGTTTTTTTATGACGGTACTTTTTTATTCCTTTCCGACTGAAAATTTTCTGTTTAAAGCAACTAGTGTGCAACTTTTTTAAAATTTAATAAATTAATTTTTTTTTTAAATTGAATCACACATTTAGTTTTAAGCAATTTTTGTCTCAAGGCGGCATTTTTCTTATTTCTTTCATTCTTTGATAAATGAGTTACACATTGAGTCATAAGCGATTGTTTTCTTATAACGACACTTTTTTTTATTATTTTAAAAGACATATTTTTATTTGAATTTATGATTTTGATTTACAATTCGGATTAGCGATTGTTTTCTTCTGACGACATTTTTTTATTTTTTATTTCAAAAGAGCATTTTGATTTTTAAATGACAGCTGTGCCAAACAACTATGCCAAACAACTTTTTATTCCAATTTCTAATAAATAAATTACACATTAAGGTTTAAAAGCGATTTTTCTCACATGATTGAAGTTTTTTCATAAATTCATTTTTTTAAACAGTATTTTAAGTTTCAGGCAACTTTTTGTCTTATAATGTCCCTCTTTTAATAATTCATCTTTATTAACTGGCCGAGAGGTTCTGACCTCTCAACTGGTAGACAGTAGGTGCTGGGTTCGAACTCACAACGTCCGTCGGCCTAACCGTTCGGAGTTTTCGTGTTTTTCTTTGAACCTTGCGTAAATACGTGTTAGGTTCTTTTAGAATGACTACCACGAAGGGCATTCCTCCCCCTGGGCCTATATCCCTCGTGTAGATAATAGGCCGACACAAAATAAACAAACATAAACAAACATCTTTATAAACCTTTTTATGAAGCTATTCTTTGAATGTTTCGAAGTGCTCTTCATGAAAATCTTTACTAAACATTAAAATTACAAATAATAGGTAAGCAGGCTTATTATAAATATACATTATGTATATTACATTATGTATATTTATAATTATGTATATTACATGTATATACAGTCTGTATATCAAATTATCTTAGTTTTTCTTTTGTTTTCTTTCTAGGCTTTCCAAAAATCATGATTTAATTTAAAATGTTAAATACACATTTTCAATTGGGAGAATCCTCCATTTTAACCCAAAAACATTTGTGTTCTTGGAATTAGATGCAAAAATTAAATTTTATTGCTATGAAATACATTTTTTTCGTCTTAGAGTTTTTTCCATTAGCTAGAATCTAGCTTTAGTATAAGTAATTTTGGATTCTATTTATCGATTATACTAATAACACTAATAACCAGCGGAAATATATGGGGTGAATGTTTTGTCTTTTGAACTGACTGAAAATTATTAGTAGAACATTTTCAAATAAAAATGTTTTTGAGTAATTAAAAAAAAATAAAAAAGCAATTTCGGTGCGGTTGAAAAATAGAAAAAAACATTATTTTTTGTCTGGTTCTTGTTCTTTGAAAAATATATTTCTTGCGACTGCCTTTGCAATTATGCTTTATATATTTCAATGAAATTTTTAAAATATCCCTTTCGTTTCACGTAATCTAGTTTACTACACGTTTCACAATAACGTTGATTCATTCAAATTTTAAAAGTATTTCAATACTTATGATGTTGGTATACCTAAAATACAAGATACCATTAAAATGTGAAAAATGCATAGTAATATATGTACTGTATATTTTATTACATTGCACAATAATATAAAATCATGATAAAGCCTTTTATATAAATTCTACAAAACTAAAATGAAGCGCTTTTCTGTTTAAATAAATTTAATTGTATAAGTGTCTAAATGAAATGAAAACCTTAAAAAAATACCGAAAACAAACGCTATGCACTTGTCGGAAAACAAGCGTTAAATAAATCCTCCTATCGGAAGCAAACGCGATGCAATTGAAAGTTTAAAGACGGTCCCCACATACTTTTAAGAAAAAACGGATATCAGATCATTAACAGATGTCCCGTAGAGATGATAAGTCAGACTTCTTGGGGACGCAGAAGAACTCAAGCGATTGTACCAAGCTATAAGGTTCTCCATTACCGGACGCATTTCCTGTCAATCCAGTCATTTGAATGGGTAGGTGATCAGAAGGATATTTCAGCCAAAATTGGAATACTGCCATCTTGTAATTCGACAAAAAAAGAATGTTCATTTTTCTGATCATCATGACTCCCGGACCCATCCATCTTGAATACAATTTATTAGTGGAATCAGGGATTAAAACGGTTACTTCCCCCCCCTCCCCCCACTGAAAATTTCCTAGATGATGATTTCAAATTATACCGATTAGCAAAATCATTTTGCTTTCTGTTAGCTACATTAGATGCAAATTCTGCCGATAATCTTAAGTTATCCTTTAATTGCTCTAGATATTCAGTAATATTATTTCCAACCCCTTCTGGTATTATAGTTTCCCCTTCTCAGCCAGTCTTTAAAACTGACAATGGACCATTTGGTAACCTCCCATATATTAGTTGAAATGGTGACCCCCGTCGTTTCGTTCGGGACTTCTCTCGTGGCCCATAATAATAAATGCAGTATCTGATCCCAATTCTGCCATGTTTTCTTACTGCATGGTGCAACACATTCTTTACTGAACCATTAAAACGTTTAACCAATCCATTACTTAAAGGATAATCAGGAGTTCTCAATCTAGAAGCCGCCCCCAGATGCTTTAAAAATTCTGAGGTCAACTCCGCTGCGAAGTTACGTACCTGATCCATTGCCAAAATTTGGAGAATCTCTGTTTTCACAAAAATTTGAAGAAGTTCTTGACATGTCGGCTTAGCATATAGGGATCGTATCGGAATTGCTTCTGGCCCTCCACTGTATTGATCTACAACCGATAGAACATACTTATGCCCTCGAGCGGAGGTTGGCTCAATGGGTCCAAATCAGCATTCATCACCTGAAACGGTAACTCGGGGCGAGCTACTGGTTGAATCGGTGCCCTACATCTCACTTTAATTTTCCGTCTCAACTGAAAGTCCTCGCTAGCCTCATAATATTTCTTCACTTCCTTCCTTAAACCTTCCCTGAAAAATGATAGTTTAATTCTTCCTAAGATTTTTACCGACGCCAAATGACCTCCTGTTGAGTGATTATGCGCAAGTCTCAATATTTCCTTTCTTCTTCATTGAGGAACTACTAACTGTTTGACACTTTCATTAATGATTAGATTCTTTTTATACAGTAATCCATCCTCCACAAAATATTTATTCTCTTTACTTCTACCTTCCTCTCAAGCTCTTTGTAGTGTCGGACATTCCCTCTGTTGTTTCCTAAACAATTTCAATTGAGTTCCACTATCTCAAGGTTTCCCTTTATTATTACTCTCGACATTCTCATTCGAGACATTTTCTAATGAGTCAGAATCTTCCTTCATTTTTCCTACCATTAATACTCCCTCTTCAGTATTACTTTCTCCATCGTCCAGTTCCTTAACTTTAATATTATTCTCGTTTTTCTCCCTTCCCTTCTTTTCTATATTCTCCGATCTTATAGTAATGTATTACATTTAATTCATCATGGATCGCTATAAATGCCGAGAGTTAGGAGAGGAGGAGTTATAAGTATCTGGCTGTTTAAATTTTCCGTTACCGTAGTGATTATGTCAATTTCCAAGGAAATGGCTTGATTATCCTCCCATAATGCCACAGGTAATGTGATCAAGTCTGCTTTTTGCATTTTTCCTATTGCGGGAATCAAATAAATGTGTCCTCCAGTCATGATTTTATCCGGTATTAAGTCCCTCCCAAACAAGCATATTTTGGCCTCCGAATCCAGGGTAGCTTCTACCTTTTGTCCAGCAACATTAAGCTCTACCATCAATAATACTTCTCTATCCTGCCTTCCCCTTATCAGATGTTTCTTAAAGTTCATTGCTCTCAATCTCACTTTAGCTTGGATGCAACTCTTTCTTCCTTTCTTCGTTGCTGGCCGATTCCTTTCTTTGTGGGCACTCATATCGGTAGTGGGGACAAGAACAAATGAAACATTTCACTTTTTGCTTCTTTTTCTCCACATTCCTACTCTCATTGCTACTAAAGGGGGGGGGGCTACCGTTCTCACTCACTTGCCCTTCCATTGGAGATATCCTCTCTGGCCGGAACGATTTAAAATCTTTCTTCTGATCCTTTTACGATAAAAATCTCTACCTTTCGGTAGCGCTGCTGCTTTCGTAAACACATCGAGTTCTTATGCCAATTGGACGGGTGTCATCCATTGTGACCCCTCTTTCACTGATATGTGCGATTTCATATGACGAGTCTTGAATTTTGTCGAATATAATCAAATTCTTCAATGACTAGAAATCCTTGACTTCCCTACTTTCTAAATAATAATCTAAATTCATTTTAGCTTTGGCCACCCATTGAACATAACTTTCATGGTGTTGTTTATAACCCGTCTCGAAATTCTGTTTATATTACAGAGGTGTTAAGGGGTCTTGTATCTTTTAAACGGGATGAAAATCAACGAAAACATCCAAAGTTCGATTCAGTGTATCTTTAAAACTTTTATACATATTAAAATGAAATTTTGACCGCTTTATAGAAACGATTATGCCTTTTTAATAAACTGTCATTAAACATTCAATAGTCTTTCATAGGATTTATGCATTACTGAAATTAAAAAACCTCTATTTTTTACTCCGTCGTGCTTTGCGCGCATCCTGACGACCATATAAATGAATATTTTTGCATAGATATTTTTTTCTGTAAAGAAGAATAATGTATTTTTAGAATGATCTACTCTTAAATAAAAATTATTTCATTAACCTTGTAAAAAAAAAAAAAAAAAAAAAAAAAAAAAAAAAAAAAAAACTTCTAAATAAAACAAATTAAAATTTTACATTTTTTAAATAAATAAAATTATTCATAACTAAAAATTTTATCGCTATAAATACATAAAAGTAGTTCATTTTAAGCATACTTATGTGATTATTAACTAAAAAAATTTTGATAACAATTCACACATATGTTCTCAAGATATCATGCGCGCAATGTCTAAAAACGCAGTCTTTCAAAAACCTGTTTCAAAGTTGTAACTTAATTACCAAACAAAAACTTTTTTTGTTGTTTTTGCAACTAATTTTTAAGTATATCAACATTATTAAATTATTATATGTATATAAAGCAACTTGTTACATCGCTATAAATACATAAAAGTTATCGCTATAAATACATAAAAGTAGTTCATTTTAAGCATACATATATGCTTATTAACTAAAAAAATTTCATAACAATGCATACATATGTTCTCAAGATATCATGCGCGCAATGCCTAAAAACGCAGTTTTTTAAAAACCTGTTTCAAAGTTATAACTTAAGTTAATTAACAAACAAAAACTTTTTTTTGTTGTTTTTGCAACTAAATTTTAGAAAGTAAATCAACATTATTAAATTATTATATGTATATAAAGCAACTTGTTACATTTAGTTTGTCAGAAATCAAGAAAAAAGCACAAATATAGTCAAAATTGTTATGTAACGGAGTGCATTGAAAATTCTGAAAGATGAAAATGTATGTAATTTACATGGTTGCTCTAATAACTACGTGTTTCTCGTTAACAGTCAGAACTGCACTTATTTGTTTCTAATTACACGCGCATTTATTTAGAAAATATGGTTAAAATGGAGATTATTATTATTTTGTTCTGCGATACAGAAAAAACGATTTACGAGTCATAATGGAACGATGACCTGCTGAACTAATAACTAAAAATTTTATCAAATCAGTACAAATAATTAAAAATAGACCACTTTTAGCATACATACTATGTGCTTATTATCTATACCAAATTCCATAATAATTTATATATATATATAAATAACATGGTCTTTTGATATATTTTTTAAAATATTAGTTACGGAAAAAGGCGACAGGTTTTGCAAGAAAGCCGTTAAAATTCTCCAGCTGTATATGATTTTCCTTCTTGTAAAACATAGGTTCCCAACCATGGTTCGTACGGGTCCTGGAATTTTATGAACAGGGAATTCTTTGGTACCAGTATTTTCTTATAGAAAATCTATAATTAAATAAAACAAATTTCAATCTTTTGAAGGATATTTATTTTTCTATAAAGAAATGCTGGTATTTCACCTGGAAAATAACGGTACCCGTACGAACCATGCCAACCTTTTCTGGATTAGCGCCCCCTTAACAAGAGGAAAAAATCCCAACGCCCCCCCTCTCTTCCCCAATAATTAATTATACAAAATGTTAAAATATTGTTGAAAATTTATCTATACTTTATCTGTCTATCTATCTATTAAGAATCATCATAATTAAAACGACCATCAAATGCAGAAAAAAATTATTTATTTAAAATTTAAAAATAAACACAAAATCAATAAGAATTTCTAAACAAATAACGAAGTAGTTGGGGCTGATGGAGTTTTAACAATTTGCTCATGTCGGATTTCAGTTCCTTTAACATCAGTCACAAATTGTCAGGTTCAAAGTTGTCTGTTCCTTTTCTTAGACAGTAAATTAGATACTGCACAGAACCCATTCTCAGCTAAATGTGATGAAGGAAAAGCAATTAAAATTTTATGTACGCTCGCTACCAATCTAGGTTAGAGAACTGTATTGGCTTTTGAAATTAGAATTCTTGGTATCGATTTCTGAATTTTACTCTTAGTTCTCATTTGATGTGAGTTCCACGATTTCTTCCTCAAAATATTTTGATACTGCTGTATCTCTATTCGCGAATGGATATAAAAATGAACTCGGGATATTCATGTATAAATATCAATTCCAGAGTTAACCAAATCTTAAGTTTAGTGAAAATCCGAGAGTTAGTTCTTGAGATAGAGCTGTTGCAGAAATCGTGAAAAAGGCAGCATGGCAGCGCCACCTGTCGGGAAATTTTCAACAAAATGTAAATAGCATCCATTCATGTCAAGGACTAATAGAATCTGAAGTTTGGTAGAAATCTATGCAGTAGTTCTTGAGATAAAGCTGTTGCGGAAATCGTGAAAAAGGCATCATAGCAGTTCCACCTGTTGAGCGATTGACATCAAAAACTAATCTGCATCAATTTATATCAGGAACTATCTAAAAAAATTTTTTTTATTGGATTCCGTGCATAAGTTGTTAAGATAAAAATCCACAAAATTTATGTCATATAGAGACAGAATCATAGACAGACATTTGTTAAAAAGATGTTTTTTGGAATCTCTGACATCTAAAACGTGCCAATCCGTCAAAAACCGGATTTCAAAAATTTTCACGAATTCAATACTTTCTTCTTATAAAGATAGAACAAAGTAAAAATAGGACATTTTTTTTCTATCAGCACGCATTTATTCAAATGCTCTTGTAGCCTTCATGGGTTCATTTGAAAAAACATTTTGGCAAATTAAACACATAAGTAACGATTGTTTTGTGGGAGAATGCCTAGATTCATATTTCAAATACTCAATTCTGTATTGCCGGTATTTCTTCTTCGATTAAGATATTTTGAAATAGTACATAATTTTTCCCTATTTAAGTTTAAGGGTGTATTCCAAAAAACGCTTTTCCACCTTCAACAGCTTTAAATTTTCGATACTATTTCAGACACATTTTTAAAAGTAGAAAAATAAAACTTGCTGAGGGGATTTTTGAAGAGACGTATAAGGTGCCGTGTGATGTCATTTTACGCTCAATTCATTGGAATTTGATTTATAAGCAATTATCTTCTCAGTATGATCCTTTTTTTTTTCGTTCACAGATCTCGCGCTATGGAAAAATCTGATCAAAATGCCGTTTTTGATTGCTTTTTTTGCAATATTTTCTGCATTTATCAAAGAATCGACAATTACGGCACCTTTCTAAATAAGAGAATTTTCAGTTTGATGCATATGAGAGCAAAAATGTATTTAAAAATAAATCGGAAAATAAGCAGTTTGAATCGAAATACACCCTTAAAAAAATTTACTTTTGAACAAATTTATCGATATAATTTTTATCACTTTCACTAAGAATAAACAATTTATTTTTTTAACTGATTCAAATCACGGGTTCGTTTAAAAATCTCTGTCCAGGCTTGTGCCGTTATACTTCAGAATTTTTCGAAATACAGATTAATAAAAAATAATTCTGTTTAAAACTTTTACCCAGCCAATTATCGCAAATTTTCAACTCTACAATTTTTAAATTCATAATGATTTTTAAGGCGAATCATAGCAATTTTTCCTGTTCCGCTGGGATATTTTGATATTCATGAAAGAATTCAGCTGTAATGTTTTTAGCCTGATAGAAAAAAAAAATGTTCTTCGCGATTTTAGCCCTTCTACGTGTTCCACGGCAATTTTTGTCATTAGTTAAAAAAAAAAAAAAAAAAAAAAAATTACACCCCCCTTTTTCTCAGATCTATATTAATCTTTATAGATTTCCATTTCAATGTGTAGTTAACCCTTAAATGCATATTGTATCATTTTCGATAGCATAAGTGTTACCGATTTATTGGGGGGTTTTATTGACATATTCCGTATTCTCACCAGAAATTTAAAAGAGCAATTTTCACTTTACTTAATGACAGACCATTCGTAATTAAATAAAGAAAAATTATTATTTAGATATTTCAGGTATAAATTCTGATTCTTTAAATTGCGCATTTTTTGGAACGCGTTCTATCTATTTTGTCACAAGTCGGGCAATGCAGTGGAAATCAATTATTTTCATTACGTTAGTTCCTAAATAGGTAGGTAACGACATGAACGCCCCCCCCCCCCATTTTTCTGTAAACACGCTACCGCCCCCTTGGAAAGCTCCAGCGCCCACTGGGGGGCGGTACCGCCCCCGTTGGGAACCTATGTTGTAAAATAAAATTCTCTTGAGCAGCTGTTTCCATCATTCTCTTGCACTTTCTAATCTCTTTTGTGCTTTGGTGGAGACGAAGTTCAGCAGTCGAGAGTCTAAGGTTATCTAGTTCTGTAAAACACTGTTTGGCTCGATTTCCAACCAACAGTCCAAATTCTTCCATTATTTTGAGTCCACCAGCATTCCCATCATTAAATGTAATCACAGCTTCACTTGTTGCGATTTCTACAACACGTTTACCAGCATCACGCGTCTTAGGGCATACTTTCCAAATGACATATTTTAAAGACTCATTTGCATTTTGAGTTTTCCCTCCAAGGCATCTTTGCAATAACTTTGGATAAGATAAATCATTAAACACTGGCTTTATGACATCCATAACATGTTTTGATAAAGTTAGCGGGTGTTTAAAACTCTCATCTGTGCAGGGCCATAATCAGGGAGTCATGCCAGGGGGGGGGGGGGGCTCTGAAAATTTTCTGGGGGCTAACATATTTTAACAATCCATATCTTAAGCAAACAAATATAGCAAAAACTGATAAAATGGACCTGCCTATAGAAGAACCCGTCTAAAGCGAAACCTCTCTATAACGGAACTTTTCTATAAGGAAATAATTAAACACAAAATACTTCAAATCGGAATATATATATATATATATACACTGGTGTCCAAAAGTTAAGCATAATTGGTAATTAAGTAATTATTTTTAAGTAATGAAAGAAATATGAATCGGAATGTGCTGAAACTCCAGGTGTGTAAACAAAATAGTACGCGTCACATATTTTCGCGAAGCGTTTTCCCCGAAATCGAACAGGGGACCGTCAACAAATTGAAAAAGAAAGAAGATCTTTTGGATAACCCTGTCAAAACTAATGTAGCAAAAGCGTTTAAACTGCACATTATGATTAATTGGCTTATTGTAATGTGCTGTGTTAATTTTTACAAGGATAGCATGTATACTCGTAGAGAAATTAAGGTTTTTATAAAAACAGTCCTAAGTTTTTTGCTTATAATTTGCAGAGTTCTTAATATAAAATAATGTTCTTTTTTGAAAAAATGACAAACATCATTGTACACAATACCCTGTCATCAGAATTAAAAAATAATAAAAATTGTATGACAAATGAACAGGTTTACTAAATAATTTTTTACTGCGCATGCGTGAACGCTATTAAAATTTCATTTGCATATTATGTTAGTTAAATGTATAGAGCAACTTTTGTGAAAGTCTCAAAAACATAGCTTAAAAATTCTGAAAATTATCGTTGATAGAATGAGATCAAAATCCTTTATTTTCTAAATGAAGCAAAAAGATGAGGGGCTGTATCCATATTCCTTTGTTTAGTGCCTACACAATATTGCACGTACAATTATATTTAGGTAAAACCCCTGATTTGTTTGCTTCCTTTAGGAATAACGGATTTTGGTTGATTCTACAGGCGACCATTTTCAGAATTTTCAAGCTATGTTTTTGAAACTTTTACAGAAGTTGCTCTATAAAATTAGCTAACACAATATGCAAATGACATTTTGATATCGTTGACGCATGCGCAATGAAAAATTATTTACTAAACATACTCATTTTTCATACAATTTTTATTATTTTTAAATTCTGATGACAGGGTATTGTGTACAATGATGTTTGTCATATTTTCAGAAAAGAACTTTATTTTATAATAAGAACTCTGCAAATTATAAGCAAAAAACTTGGAAAACTTAGGACTGTTTTTATAAAAACCTTAATTTCTGTACGAGTGTACATGCTATCCTTGTAAAAATAAACACAGTACATTAGAATAAGCCAATTAATCATAATGTGAAGTTTGAACACTTTTGCTATATTAGTTTTGACAGGGTTATCCAAAAGATCTTCGTTCTTTTTCAATTTGTTGACGGTCCCCTGTTTGATTTCGGGGAAAACTCTTCGTGAAAATATATGACGCGTACTATTTTGTTTACACACCTGGAGTTTCACCACATTTCGATTTATATTTCTTTCATTACTTAAAAATAATTACTTAATTACCAATTATGCTTAACTTTTGGACACCAGTGTATATATATATATATTTTATTAAAAATAAAAACTTTTTCAAAAACTATTGCAAAGTAAAAAAAATATTTTTACATAATAATTAATAAGAAATTAAGAACATGCGTATTTACCATGCGTATTATATTTATGTACATTAATTTAATTTTTTGGTGTCTAAGCAAGTGAAGCTAACAAGGAAGGTCTCCATACGGGCATACTGAAAAAATTCTGAAAAAATTACAGAATGTTCTTCTCATGTGGATATATATGTTTGTAAAAAAATTTTTGGCGGAACCCCTTTAGAATGTTCGTAAAAAAAAATAATAAACATTTCGTTTATTTGGCGATTTATCACCAGTTGGCGTCGAAATAACATTTCAAAAAATATTTTTTCTATGTCAAATTCTTTTTCAGGTAAAAATGTTACATCTTGAAATTGTTTAGAGAAATTTTATTTTTATAAGTTAGTTTTGTCAGTTTTAGTTTGTTTTAACTATATTTTTGTCATAATGTATTTAAAATGAAAATTAACTGTGAAATTTTATAATTTAAAACAAAATTTAAATTAAATAAAATTGTTTCAATCTCAAAATTAACTCCAATCTAATTGATCTCTGTCAATTCAATTTTGTTGCTATGGAAACAAAAACTTCTCAGATATTGAAATTCATTGCTGTAGTATTTTTCATCTGGCCTTTATTTTGTCATATGCTTAAATATATGAAAAAATACTTTTCAATATGAAAGTATTTTTATATAAGAAATTATTTTTAAAATGATAAAATTAAATACCTTCAGCAAAAGCAACAGAATGTAATATAAAATACATCTATGTGTCAAACTCTCTCATTCTTCAAATTTAAATTCATTAAATACTATTTACACGTATTCTAAAATTTAAATGACAAGAAATTTTCAGGTGCATTAAAATCGTTTGCTTTTGGCGAGGGAGAATGCTGCTCGCCAAATCGCCCGACGCTTTCGTCTTTTCGCGCCAAATACTTGAAAATAATTTATTTTTTTACTGAGTTTCTTCTGTAATTCCGCCGCTAAATTTGACTGATCCTTCATTACATACATGAGTAGTTTAATCAGTATTTCTTTTTTACAAAAAATCCTGAGTATGCCCAGTATGTAGACCTTCCTTGTAAGTTCAATATAAGTATCCAACAGATACCCATCCAATTATCTATGAGATTTTTTACGATTTAATACTTAGTTTAAAAAAATTAATTTTACCATTTTTGTAACATTTTTTCTCATGTTATAAATGTTTATTTTCAAGTAAGATTAACAACTATAGTTATGATTAGTATCAAATAGTGTGTTTATACTGGACATTATGGAAAAATAGCAACCAAACACACAGATTTTAAAATATGAGATTCTATGTCAGAGTTGATAATTTGTAATATATATATATATATATATATATTGCAATAGTTTTTGAAGTCGGTTTTATTTTTTGGTTAAAATAATAATAATAATAATAATTTTTAGTTTTAAGTTAACAGTTTTTGCATGATTGTTTCGGTTGAAATTACAGACTTAATGAAACTTAATTTATCATTCTTATTTTAATTTCATATGTTTAATATTTTTCAATAACAGTAAGTCGTGATTTATTTAATTTTATTTAGTTTTCTGCTAACTTATTAGATCATTTTAAAGTCACGGCTGTTCTAAATACAATTTAATTTAGTGGTGATAAAAGTTTCTCGTTAAAACTAATTTTGTCTGAGCTTACTTTATTAATAGTAGGATTTATAAAAGCAAACAATTCTCAATAATTAAATTTACAATTCTGTATAAAATTATATAGTTTCAAACATGAATCATTGTTTCAAATATATATTAATTTCATATTTTTGAAACATATCTGGACTTTGCCCCTTAGAGACAGGAGCCTTTTAAGAAATATTTAATGTTTTGTCGTCGGGTTTTAAAAACAAATTTGTGCCTTATTAAATTGCGAAAATGCTCGGATTTAATAAGGCAAATTTTACAGTAAAATTTTACTGGTGGATATAGACAAGGATTCTGAACACTTTTGGGCGGCATGTACATGGGTCGCTTGTCCCCAAGGGATTAATGACGGTTTTGTTTTTAAAAAATCGATTGCAATTGGGATTTTATATTGTTCAATGCGGTTTTTTGCCGCATACGTTTTACACGTTTTTCCTAAAATTTGTCCAATGTCATTTAAAAACAAAACAAAGTTAAGCACACTGACATAACACCCATTTTCGAAAGATGTGAACAACTTTCATTAAATTTAAAATGAATGTTTATTATTAAGTTTTTGCCCGTTTCAATTGATCTTAAAAATTATCTTTCTTTTACTCAATAACGAGAATATTCATGATGCACCCAAGAAATGATTTTCTTACCATTTGTTTAAAAACTTCATCTTTTCACATTCAGACGCGTAAGAATTGAATAATGTTTCCCGTTTTCTTATAAATGCCATATATCATGCATTATAGTTATTTACTACACGACAACTAGTATTTTGTCATTAAATGTCATGAAAATCAACCGACGTCAAATCTGCCATCACTTTTTGACATATTATTTTTCTATTACAGAAAAATGTAAAATGCTGTTTGATTTCTTATAGTCTAAATACCTGCAAATATCTTTATAAATAAAATTATTTCACGAATATGTCAAAAAATGGCTTTTTTTAGATTGTAAAACAAGCTTATAAAACACAATTACAGCTTTATTCTTTGAGACTGAATAACCATATCTCCTAATTTTATGCCTTTATAAATAAAACATATACTGCAAATGTGTTAAAATGTAGCGGATTTACACTTCAAAATAAATTTATTGTACCATACACCAAATAATTGAAGATATTTTTGTCATAATCTTATAATAAACTTAACCTTAACCATGCTTTTTTGCTTAATATTTTTAAAGTTACATGACAAATTGAAAAAATAAATTTTTCATTGAACACAAAAAAATTAGACGAAAATTCAAAAGCAAAACATATGAAAATACCCCTTTTCTACTTTCCTAATATATCCTTGCCAAACCCCATAACATGGAACAAATACTGGCTTTCAATTATTATTTTTTTTTTATTCCACATGTATAAATTGACATTTTTTATTTTTCTAATTTTTAAACATTCTAGTTTCCAAGTGATATTTCATCGTTAACTAAATCTACTGAAAACTACGTATTGTCAACAGGCAAATCATTAAAATTTAGAAACATGGGCTTTTAATGACTATGTTGTTTAAGTTAAGACTTTGACCATTGCTTGACTAATTATCCATCAACATGTGTCCATTTCCATTCATCCTGCATAAAGATCGTTGCTTTGAAAATATAAAGATGTACTAACACATGTGGTGACCATTTAGTGCATCTGGACTTAATTTTTTTCAGGAGAAAGAAATGTTCCTTTAAAATACGTTTCGAGAATTGCATTATACCGCTAGCAAGATAACAGGAAACAAATAATCTAATAGGGTTCCGGATACAAAATTTTTGGCGTATTCTCATTTTATTCAAAGCAGTTAAAAACTCGAAAAATTTTCATTGCGTTTTTTTCTTTCTTTTCCTTTCTTTCTTTCTTTTCTTTTCTTTTCTTTTCTTTTTTTTTATTTTGAGGAAAGTTAAAATATGTATTTTGTAAAAAGAAAAAAAAAAAAAAATAGAAAGTAAAGAAATCATTAGAGGGGGCTCTAGAGGACTATAGGACGGGCTCAGTCCCCCCTGGTTACGGGCCTGCATCTGTGCCGTTAACAATAGACTTTTGATACTTACACCAGGAATCTGACCCTGCGGGACAAAAACTGTGAAACGGTTCATCATCAGACGATCATGTGTGAAAATAAGTGGCCCAAACAGCCCTTTGCATTTCTAAAAGAGGGTTCTTATGCTCACGAATTGCATTCCCATAATACACCGTCAATTTCGTAATCATAGGATCAGTAAGACGGCCTTTGCCACCTAATATTTTCCATCGGTGCATACGATTCAACTTTGTTTTAATTTCCGCAACTTTGTTCCCATCCTCTTCTGTATGTGACCAACACATTCTATTTTAGATATGATACTGTCTGACCCATATGGTGATGAGTCTTTTACTGCATTAAAAGTTTTACAATCTCCATCACCTATGTAGCCAAAATTTTTCAGGCTGTGCTTCGTTTCGGAACGCTCGAACGTCCCGACTACTTCCATCATACCAGATGAACCAGAATGATTGATGAGGCATTCATCTGCATGTGATTTCTCCCACTCCTTATATTCAATAGTTTCTTTTCTTGATTTCCAAGAATCGCATGCTTTACAATATGTTGATAAAACTTCTGTGTCAATAACTTTACCAGTTTTGTCACCGATAACAGTGCATACACCAACACGGGAAGTGTGACCTCGTGTTTTCCACGTTCCGTCACCACTCACAATAATCTCAGAAGAACCTGTTAATTTTTTCTTCTTCGGCAGCACACTTCATGGGTCAATCCATTTCAAGTGGTCCAGCACTGGTCGCTCGACTATTTTTAAAAAAAATCTGAAATTTTTTGTACAACAACCCTAACATGATGGAAGTTCAAAATGGCCGTTATTTTAATTTTACTATTTTTTGTTTGTGCATGGCGGCCATCTTTGTTTCATCGTGTGCAGCGATTTTCTCAGATACTAGGATACACACAATTGTAAATATCTCGTCTTTTATTTTCCCAATTGAAATAGGGTTTGCAGCATTTTGTCCAAAATAAAATAGGCTAAATATACAGTGGTAGAAAAATTTTGAAAAATAAATTTTTACAGGTGAAATTTTAGCACAAAATTTAAGATTTTTACCAAAATCTATCCGTTTGCAAGAGGAAATTTTTCATTTAAGAGAAACTGTCAACTTTGCACAATTTTCTCTACAAATAGGTCAAAAGTGCGTGTACTCATACACCAAGTCCCAGATCTGGGAGTTAATTTCTCTTTGCGAAAAAAATTCTGAAATTCGTCAAAAATTTCAAAAATCGCACTTTTCAGGCTTTGATATCTCTGGTGGGGCACGAGATAAAAATCTGAAATTCTGGCCTTTGATAGTATTCTGTAGTAGTGTTATGTACAAAAAATTTCAAGTAGGAGATTTGACTACAAGCTGAGATATGACATAGACAATATGTGAAAACAATACTGCCAAACTATAGCAACCTACTATGTAATTGTTCACACCTTCAAAATTTTAAATTAATTATTTATGGTACAAAGTTAAAAGTTAATTACAAATATCTTCTCAAATGTGATTTATACAATTCAGAATGTATGTTAAGCCAATACATTATTTGTCCAGATGAACAAACCTACTAGAAATGCTATTGCAACAATTTTACTCGGAACACATTTCAGGAAAAGTAAATTACAGACAATGGGTTGCAATTGATCGAGTTGACATGGTTTCAATTATTAAACCTAGAGAATTTCATTCAAGTTAACAAAGGATGACAAGACTCGGGTGACTTCAAATAAAATTTTGAGAAAGAACAGCCTAATGGACTGACAACAGTAACTGGTCGAACTCACAACATCTCTCGTAAATAGTGTTAAGCTCTGTGTTGAGCATATATAGTATCTTTGTAAATTAAATGTTTATTATTTAACTGTTTTCAACAAACGATATTTTCCGTGTAAGTATTGTAATAAAAGAGACTAATCTTATTTTTCCTAATGTACTCGTAATAGCATTTCTTAACATTTTTTAATCACCGTATCTCAGTTTATAGTCAAATCTTCTTCTTGAAATTTTTTGTACATAACACTACTACCCAATACTATCAAAGGCCAGAATTTCAGATTTTTATCTCGTGCTCCACCAGAGATATCAAAGCCTAAAAAATGCGATTTTTGAAATTTTCGACGAATTTCGGAATTTTTTTCGCAAAGAGAAATCAGCTCCCAGATCTGGGACTTGGTGTATGAGTACACGCACTTTTGACCTATTTGTAGAAAAAATTGTGTAAGGTTGACAGTCTTGTTGAACAATTACATAGTAGGTTACAATAGTTTGGCAGTATTGTTTTCACATATTGTCCATGTCATATCTCAGCTTGTAGTCAAATCTCCTTCTTGAAATTTTTTGTACATAACACTACTACACAATACTATCAAAAACCAGAATTTCATATTTTTATCTCGTGCCCCACCAGAGATATCAAAGCCTAAAAAGTGCAATTTTTGAAATTTTTGACGAATTTCGGAATATTTTTCGCAAAGAGAAATCAACTCCCAGATCTGGGACTTGGTATGCAAGTACACGCACTTTTAATCTATTTGTAGAAAAAATCTAGTAAGGTTGACAGTTTTCCTTACATGAAAAATTTCCGCTTGCAAACGGATAGATTTTGGAAAAAATCTAAAATTTTATGCTAAAATTTCATTTGTAAAAATTTATTTTTCAAAATTATTCTACGACCGTACATTTAGCCTATTTTATTCTGAACAAAGTTCTGCAAACCCCATTTCAATTGGGAAAATAAAAGACGAGATATTTACAATTTTGTGTATCCTAGTATCTGAGAAAATCGCTGCACACGATGAAACAAAGATGGCCGCCATGCACAAACAAAAAATAGTAAAATTAAAATAATAATTATTTTGAACTCCCGTTGTGATATCCTATAATATACTTATAAAATGCTACTCAGAATACTCTGAAATGCGATTATTTATTAGTTATCCAACGTGCTATGACATACTAGTTTACAACTCGTAAAGTAGTGTTGAGTTGAGTTGAAACCCGGTTACAGGATAGAAAATCATTACAGTTAAAATTACAGTGAATATATTACATTATTCCCCCTTTTTTAAAGTTTATAATCTCTGTAGCGAATTGGTTTTGTATGAACACGTGAGGGGTATCGCCGAACAGTTTCAGGGTTCATGGGAGAATCACTGTTAGGATCTGCAGGGATAACAGGATCTGGTATGTCAGGATTGGGGAAGTCAATCAACTGTGGATTGTTGCTAGGTTCACAGTCCGATGAATGAGTTGGTTGCAGATCTGTTCTGGGATCTTCGGTGGGTGGTGGAACCCTGTTAGGTATAACAGGATCAGGATCATCAACATGGGTGGCTACATTTAAATGTGGGTCGTCAGTGTAGTCAGGTCTTAACTGGTCAATGTGAGTTAGATACTTCTTGCCATTTACATTGACATACCATGTTGCATTACCTTTAAGGTTTAACAAAACACCTTGACACCATTGTTGATTCTTATGAGATCTCACAAACACTTTTTGGTTTGGCAGGAAATTACGAACTGTTTTGTGGGATCTGTCGTAATAGTGTTTTTGAGCTTCTTGTTTACTTTGTACATGGCTTGCAGTGCTAGGATGTACAAACGCAATAGGTGTGCGTATCTGGCGCTTTAAAAACAGCTCTGCTGGTGTACAATTTGTGGTTGCATGAGGTGTAGACCTGTACCACATCAAAAATCTAGCAATTTTCTGACTTAATGTCGATCTGTCAGATTTGTCAGAGTTCATTTTGCTCAGTGCATTTTTAAATGTTTGCACTGATCGCTCAGCCAGACCAGTTGCTTGGGGCCTATATGTTGGAGTTAAAGTGTGCTCCACAGCATATGTTTTCAAAAAAAAATTTGAATTCATCAGATGTTAGCTGGGGACCATTGTCTGAAACTACTTCCAATGGCAAACCATACCTAGAAAAAAGACGTTGTAGAGCATCTATGGTATATAAGGAAGTGATATGAGGCATCGAAATTACTTCTAACCATTTAGAATGACTATCAACGACAATTAAATAATTTTTACCATCCTTCATAGCAAAGTCAATGTGGATTCTCTCCCAGGGAGATTTTGCCCAAGTCCAGGGTTGCAATGGTGTGGCAGGAGGCGTTCGAGCATTCTGTTGACATGCAAGACATTTGCGTACCATCTCTTCAATATGGTCATCCATATGAGGCCACCAAGTATGGCTCCGTGCTACAGCTTTCATTTTGGTCATGCCAGGATGGGTGTCATGGATTAATTCTAACAATTGCTTTCTAAATTTTTCAGGTATGACAACTCTCATACCCCATAATACACAATAATTATCTACTGATAACTGATCTTTGAGGTTAAAAAATGGTTTGAGATTTTCATTGTCCAATTTAGAAGGCCAACCGTTTTGTACAAATTTGAGAACGGGTCCCAAAACAGCATCAGTTCTAGTTGCAGCAGCAATATCTGAGCTTGTAACCGGAAGGTCTTCACAATAAGATATTTTGTAAATCTCATGATTCTCCTCATACTCACTTTCGACAGGTAATCGTGACAGTGCATCGGCATTTGTGTGTTCAACTCCCTTTTTATATTCGATTGAATAGGTAAAATTAGATAAAAGTACAGCCCATCTCTGTAGACGTGCAGCTGCTATCGGAGGAATAGCTTTGTCTGGTGCAAAAATAGTGATCAATGGCTTGTGGTCAGTGACCAATACAAAACTTCTACCATATAAATATTGATGGAACTTTTTAATTCCATAAATTATTGCCAAAGCTTCTTTTTCCAATTGAGAATATCGCTGTTCAGTTTTTGTTAAAATCCTAGATGCAAAGGCTATAGGGCGTTCATCTTTGTTAATTACATGTGATAACACAACACCAACTCCAAGAGGAGAGGCATCACAAGCTAATTTCAATGGCAATTTCTCGTTATAATGAACCAAAACTGACTCTGAGGATAGCAAGTCCTTACTGGTTTCAAACGCTTGCTCACATTCAGGAGACCATTTCTACGGTGTTTCCTTGTGAAGTAAGCTATAAAGAGGAGCAAAAAGCATAGCACTATTTGGAATAAACTTTGCATAATAATTTATTATGCCTAGAAAAGACTTAAGTTCAGTCATATTAGTGGGGGCCTTAATTTCTTTTATGCCTTTGATTTTTTCACTTGTAGGATGAATTCCATGTTCATCAATTCTATGGCCTAAAAACTTTACACTGGGTTGGAGAAATGTGCACTTTTGTTCATTCAGTTTGACATTATACTCTGACAAACGAGTAAATACTTTCTCGAGGTTTTGATAATGTTCAGCTTCATCAGAACCAGTAACCAATATGTCATCTTGAAAACATATCACACCTAAGAGACCTTGCAAAATTTGCTCTATTATACACTGAAAAATTGCAGAAGCACTATTCACACCATATAATAACCTGCGTGGACATACTAACCCCAAATGAGTGTTCAGAGTTAAATACTGTTGAGATTTCTCATCTAACTCCACTTGCTGGTATGCATGACTTAAATCCAGTTTCGTGAAATATTTTCCACCATTTAAAGTCGAGAATAAGTCTTGCTGTGTAGGAAGGGGGTACTGTGTTTGATCTAAACATCTGTTAACTGTGACTTTAAAATCTCCACACAGTCTGATGTCACCGTTTTTCTTAGGTACAATAACTACTGGAGTTGCCCAACTTGAATGTTGCACAAAATCCCACATTCCAAGATGTTTTGCTTTTAAAATTTCCTCCTCAACTTTAGATTTCAATGAGTAAGGAACAGGACGAGCTTTAGAGAATTTCGGTACTGAGCCTTCTTTGACTTTTAAGGTTGCTTTTAAATGCTTTATTGGTTCAGTGCTCCTAGAAAATAAATTGCAATACTTTGCTTTTAATTCACTAACTGAATAATTTGAACCATTACTAATTTTATGCCCATTAAATATTTTCTTCCAATTTAATTTCACTTGTGACATCCAGTCTCTGCCAAACAAGGATGGTTGGTTTCCTTTAACAATGACTGCTTGAACATTTACAGTCTGATTTTCATATGAAAGAACAATGCTAGCTTCGCCAACCACATCTATGCACTTCTGATTGTAATCTTTAAGAATAAGATTGGATTTTCTTACCTTTAGAGAAGGCAGGTTGTCACTAATAAACTTCTCAGAGATTATGCTCACATCAGCACCTGTGTCCACTTCCATTTCCAATTGCTTGCCACAAACTTTTACTGGAACTATATATTTCTTAGACACTTTATTAACAGACTGAATAGAGAATAAATCACATATACCTGTGGTATCACTATCCATCTCAGCAGAAACAATTTTGGCAGAAGGAAATTTCTGAGATTTGGATTTGCAAACGGGAGATATGTGGCCAATTTTGCCACATGAATGACACTTAGCATTGATATATTTACATTTTTTGGGAGCATGCATGGCACCACAACGAAAACATTTCATCTTGTTTGCACTGTATTTTTTAGTTACACTTGAGTGATTGGCGTAGTTTTTAGCTGCAAGGTGCACTTTGTTGACATTTGGGTTCGGAATTTTCAACACTGACGCATCTAAGTTGGCCAGTTCCATTGCCAAAGCTATATCATATGCTTCAGCAAGCTTCAAGTCTTTCCTGGCGAGGAGGCGCTTCTGTGTGGCTTCGCAGCGCAAACCACAAACAAATCTATCACGTAGCGCTTCGTCTAAAAATGTACCAAACTCACAGGTGGCAGATAGATGTTTTAATTCAACCATATAAGCTGCAATGGATTCGTTACTTTCCTGGTTTCGCCTATGGAAACGAAATCTTTCTGCAATAAGAATTGGCGCCGGTCGAAAATGATCTTCTAAACACTTACTGACTTCAGCGAACGTGCAGTCTTTTGGCAGTTTGGGTGTTAATAGATTACGTAACAGTTTATAAGTCCTCGGTCCTAAAACGGATATCAAAATAGGAAGCTTTTTATTTTCATCAACTTCATTTGCAACAAAATACTGCTCTAAACGCTCCATATATAAGGAAAAGACCTCATTTGCTTCATCGAAGACCGTAAGTTGGCCCAATAAGCCTTACTGTGTCATGCCGCCGAAGTTTAAGTTGTACTATTTCACAATACAATAAATACTATTTACTTGAATCTTTTTACGTGGAGTTCGTTAAATCTTCGTCGCCATTGTGATATCCTATAATATACTTATAAAATGCTACTCAGAATACTCTGAAATGCGATTATTTATTAGTTATCCAACGTGCTATGACATACTAGTTTACAACTCGTAAAGTAGTGTTGAGTTGAGTTGAAACCCGGTTACAGGATAGAAAATCATTACAGTTAAAATTACAGTGAATATATTACACCCGTCATGTTAGGGTTGTTTTACAAAAAAATTGAGATTTTTTAAAAATGGTCGAGCGACCATTTTTATATTTTCTGGACCACTTGAAATGGATTGACCCTCATGGAATCTTCTGAAGAAACTGAACACGAAGAAAGTAATTTCTGAATTGAATTTTTGTAGCTTTTTGCAGAAACAGGTACTGGAAGTTTCATGACACCACAAAACAAGCGCATAGCAAAATGTCCCATTCCATTCACTCGAAATGCATATATAAATCTCCTGTTTATTTCAGGATTTTTTTTTTACCCAGCATTTTGAAATTCCTAGAAGAAAATAACAATTTGCACTTTACGCATTCTGCAGATATCACAGTTGAAAGGCCACATACAACTTCTTCTTTCATGGATATGCTTCCACCACAGGTTTTGCAGCTCAAATACTTTTCTAAATTTTCAAAAAGTAAATTCATATCCAGAATTCTATAACCGTTAAATTTATCATTTGCTGGCTTTGTTTCATCATCCACATGGATTTTTCTTCCCGAAGCACTTTCATTCAAACTCTGGACTGGAGGAGATATGAAACTTGACGCATATTTATTTCCCTTAATATGACGTTTTTGGGGTATTTTACCAGATTTACGCTTAGTATTGTCTACAATTGAATCACTCATAGTAAAAAAGAATACTTGAATGATAATAAATCAACAGAATAAAAATAGAACGCTTGAAAGATCGTTAGTTAACTAGGTAAAAATCCAAAGATTAACCACGTTGAAATTCAAATAAAAACATTGTAATCGAATGATGAGTTGAAGTAGAAGTTCTATCTTCTAACTGTATCGATGAAGAACCATGGGGGTAAACTTTAAGATGTAGATGAACTGATAACATATCTGTTTCAGACAGCCTTCATTAGGCGAGGCGTTTGTTTTGAAGGACAGCTGGGCGAAAAATGTAAACAAACGAATTGTCCTTTTAATTTTTGTAGTTTCCTTTGATGGAGATGCATCTTATTTTTGTTATAACTTCAGTTCTAATGGGAATTTTTGCACGCGGTTTGTTTTAAAATACTTCTAATGAATATTTTATAATAACTAATGAAAATTGAAAAATAAAATTTTTGAAGCCTTAAAAGGTACTAGACCAGGGCATGAAATTTCGGCTTAAAAGGTACTCGCCGGACTAAAATTTTTACTTGCCACTATTTTACATTCATTCAGACAACAACGTCAACCCTCATACCTGCGCAAAAAATGTAATATTTATGACTAATTTAAATTGACGATTGTTAAGAAAGAGCTGTCTGTTAAATCTAGAATATTTAACATTTATGAAAATTATGGAATATTTTTTTTATATTAACAAATATAATACAAAAAAAAAAATGCAGAAATTAATAAAACGAAATAGATTCACCGCAAAAAGAAAAAAAAAATTACATTAACTCACAATAAGCTTGCCAAAAGGTTTCAGGATTACAGAAGTACGTACCAATGATAAGTTCATGTACTGTTATCACTTCAGGTTTGTGTAGCGCTGTCTTTCTGCACTGAAATATCACTTATCAATTGCAGCTGTTGAGTCAAGCTCTGCCAGTGTGAGTCCATTAACAGATATTCTGAGCAAATCGTTCATTGTCACAGTCTTCAGAGAGTTCCTATATGCTGTCTTGAGTCTCTTGTGACAGCTGAACCCTCTCTCACATGAAAATTACTGGTAAAACGGCTCAAAATGTTAGGATCTGGAGCAGCAAATTGGAAAATCTTACTGAAAATTTTTCAGTTTAAACTTTCTCCAGCATATCTTTCACTGTCAGTGATGGGAATATAAATTTAAATTCTGCCAACTCTGACAATATAGATTCTACTTTTTCATTAAAGAGACTTTTAGTAAAAAAGGACTCTATATTATTCCTTTATCTTTTCTTCGTGGCATTAATGAAAAAAATTAAGTAGAATACCACTTTAATTACCTTCCAGGATTACCGCCAACTAGGGCTGATTACGATACAGGCCAACTAGGCCGTGGTTTTGGGCCCACTTCTGAGAAACACTCAAATTTAATAAAATTTTTAGAAAAAAATTCTTAATATTGCATTGAACGCAATTATTTTTTCACAAACCAAAAATTATTTTGATTAACTTGGCAATTGTATGATAATATAATAATACCTTTCGAATACTCCCGGTGGGATGGGAAATCTAACTAATATTTTGGTGCGAGGGGGTCCCAAAAAGGTGCTGGGCCTTGGGTCCCCTACAACCTTAATCGGCCTCTGCCGCCAACTACCACAGAACAAGAAAAATGCTAAATCGAAAGAAGCAAAATATTTAATGGGAGAAAGTTTATTTTCTACAGTATTTCAAACAGCTGCGCTTAGGTGACGAAACCTGAATCTCTTCGCGCAGATCTGATTCGGTATTGGTGCGTACGTGGTATGAAAGTTGGGGAGTATGAATGCAGACAGGTGAATTTCATTTCTCCGCAGGAAAGACGAAGAAATAGGCGAAGAAGGATTTTTACTTCTTTTGAAAAATAAATACCATCGCTTCATTTTGAAATACTTCCGTGTTCGCTGTGCATAGTTTGATTTGAAGCACAACATTTTAAAAGATGAAGTTTACTCGCCAACCTTAAATATTTACTCGCCAATGGCGAGCTGGCGAGTGGAAATTTCGCGCCCTGTACTAGACCCTTTAAGGCAGGCCTGTCCAACCTTTCACTAAACAGGGGCGCATTTTACTTCTTAACAAACAATCAAGGGCGCCATCATTAACAGGGTACAAAACCTGCAACTAAATTATCTCGCAGTATTAACAGCGATCGAGATACACACATGTAAAAGAACATGGCATTGGAAGACATTAGGCTGCTGTGTGCATCTGGAGTTCCATGTAATAAAGAAAAAAAGGAAAATAACTATAAGTCGCAATAAATTTCGATTTACATTTTTCTTTGAGGTGTTATCTCAAAATATCGCAATGGAAGGACAGAAGAACTTATAATCTGACTTTTAACCACATAATGATCGCATTAAATTACGGTTTAAAAATTCAAATTCATTGTTCCCACCACTTTTTGAAAAAAAATATTCCTCTTGTTTAATAAGACGTAACACGATATCAGAATAAAATCAGTTACACTATTTTATAAAACTAATGGGAATGAAACAATTCTGAATAAAAGCCATGAAGCTTGTAGCCCGCACTGTAAAAATTTTTTGTAAAATTCCAGTAGATGTACCGTAAATTTCACGGTACTTCTATCATTTTCACTCTTTACGGTATGAATACCGTATTTCTAAGGTATATTAAGTGTAAAAAACAGTTTTTTGTATTGTTTCGATTAAAAACGGTATTTACACAGTAAAATTATTATTTTTCCGTAAAAACTCGGTATTTATACCGTAAAATAATTATTTATCAATAAGGAAAACGACATTGTAAAAATTTTCGTAGCATTTCAATAGATGTACCTAAATTTTACGGTACGTCTACTGTTATCATTCTTTACTGTATGAGTACCATATTTCTAAGATATATTAGGCATTAAAAAAACCATTTTCTGTGCTATTTCGATTATAAACAGTATTTATACCATAAAATGACCAATTTCTGTGCTATTTCAATTATAAACGGTATTTATACCATAAAATGATTGTTTTTCAGTAAAAAGGCGATATTTATACTGAAAAAAATTATATTTCAGTAAGGGAAAATATGGTATCCTCGCCTCGGTGTACGGCATTTTCTCAAGCGATGTTCTTGTTGTTGCTAGGTAAATGCGCGCAGGTCTGAGGAGATGGGGGGGGGGGAGTGCAGCCGTTAACTTGTTTTGGAGTCCAAAAATCTCAAAGGGTCACAACTCCTGCAATACACACTGTTTATTATAATTTTTATGGATACCATAATGTAACAATAAAAAAAGAGAAAGGACTGTATTTACTTTTGTTAAATAGTATTAAAGAAGAATAGATAATTGTTAGAATATATAATTATTATCTTTAACTACAAGAAAATAAATAATGTAATTTATGAAAGATGACTAAAGTAGTCTACAAAGTAGACGAGGCTTTATTAAAGATTCACAAGCATTTTATGTGTCTTGCTGCGTGTCTGTGTAAGGGGGGGGGGCTGATTCTGGGCCCGTCACGGTTCTCGACGGCCTGAATAGATGTTGTCTTTCTAGTGGGAACTTTTAATCTATCATACTGAATGATGTCAAATCCATCCTTAATTTTTATTGGAGAATTATACAATTCATAGAAGTGAAATTCTAAGATTTTAAACTAGTTTAATTAATCACTTATTCATAGTCATGCAATTGGAATTGTAATATTATGTACGATTGAATATATATACCAGTGATATTCTTATATGTTAAAAGAGTTTGTTCAACTTTGTGTATGCTCTTTGTGTTTCATTCAGTTGGATCCTCATACCGGACGTGCAGGACAAAGAAGTATGTAACATTTTAACTATTTTTAAGTGAAAGTAACTATTATGCATGTATTTTTATTACATTTTTAACTTGCATTAGTTCTTAATAAACTTCTTCTTTACAGTTATATATTTGTCTTATTAATTTATTTTGGGTTTAAAAATTATGACATTAATAATTAATTTTTTTAGGTATGACAAATAACAAATTTTTCAGCTAAAAATTATTTGAAATTAAAAGTTCTTTAAAAAAGAATCTATTAATACAATGTGAAAAATTTCCGTGGTGGAATTTCAAAGTGGAGTCTATTCATGAAGTAAAATAAAGAGAAGCACCGACATATGGTACAGCTTATTTTTTGAAAACTCCAAGCTGGGCAACACGAAGCGTTTTACCTTTTTCTTTTTCCTTATTCAGCGACACACTAGTAACACGCATGTTCACGTTCTCTACAATTCTAATGTATCGAACGTCGCCTCTCTCAAATAATGAAGATCGGCGGCTAGTAAGTTGTCTGTTAAAAAAAAAAAATGATATGGTATAACGTATCGTGTGTGCTCAGATGGTGAAATTTTGGGGCCTTTAAAGACCCATCCCCCGCGAATCCCCACGTTCAAAATTTAGACAAAATTATCATAAAACCAGAAAAAAATACATCCTTATCAGAAAAAAATAATAAAATACCAAACAGTCAGTTGGCTTAGATTTACGCTTAAACCACCGGTAAAACTGCAAACACCGGTCCTCTTTCCTCTACCAACCTCATAAATAACTAAAATTCAAAAATCTTTTTTACTTACGTTGTTAGAATTTTATCGAACTCAGACCCCAATCTTGATGAGCTCAGGAATTTCGTAATTAACAATTCTGTTGATCTAATCCTTAAAAAGGTGGTGAAGTTCAAAAACTCTAAAAATAGCAAATCAAAATTTTAGAACCTATCTCACTCGACGCTCTTTCGCCATACGGCTCAGTATTGAATTCAGACACTTTACTCCGGGAGGGACTTCTGTGGCTCCGGGGGGGTGTGGGAATGAAACATTTTTCCCCAGTGAAAACACAAGAACTCTATTTTTCCGGGGGGGGGATATTTCATTGCACTGGGGGGGGGTTCCCTCTGGGGCACCCCATTAATTCAACACTGATAAGGCAAGACTGTTATTTTTGTTAAAAGAAAGGTCTCTCATTCGGTAACTCAATCTCTCCCCTCCAAATTTTGGAAAATTAAACACTAAAAACCATTTAGACAGTTTAAGTTAATTCACAGTCTCATCCATACGTCTTCAAACCTTGGACAATCCCCCCTCCCCCGATCTCTCTTCAGTCCGGCTTGGATAAATTATTCAGACTAGATGTTGAATGATATTTTCAGGTTACTTCAGTGGTCAGCAGTGGAATTTTGATGCAAACACTACCACTGATGTTTTTAAAAGAAATAGTCGATGCCTCCTACCCGATTCAGTATGATCCATCGGATGGATCGACCTTGCTCAGTTAAAGATGTCTGTAAAATAATGATTCCCTATTCCCTGATTTTGCACTCACTTTACCATATTTCAAGTAAATTATAGAAACGCGGTTAATGTTAAACGCGGTATAACGTTATTTACTTTTTGGTAATTTTGGACCCTTTCCCTCCCTTTAAATATCATACGTTACTTCCATCAAACTCCCTGACCCGGTAATGATATCGTTATCAAAGTGTAAAATTTTTTTTTAGAATTTAGTTCTTTTGTTTTGATTAACATACAAAACGGGTTAAATTTATTTTTCGCAAACTTTATTGATTCAGTTGAAGATAATTTAATAAAATATCGCTTTATTCAAATAAAAATAGTTAACAAAATAAAAAAAAAGATAATGTACTATTTTGAACAAAATACCACGTTACAGAGAAAAAGAGATAATTATAATTGGGTCAAAAATGATACCGATATCAAAAGGCAAATCCCCCCCCCCTTCCCCTAGAGATATCTTACGATATCATGTGTCAGACCCTCCCTCCCCCCTAAAAGAATAATGTTATATTTGCACAGCACCTAATAGAAAAAGTTAATATATCATTCTTGTTTCTAGTAAAACCATCGTAAATATTGACTGAGCAAAACATTTTCTTTGAAAATGTCTGATTATAGGCAAGATAATACAGAGCGTGAAAGTTTGCTTTCGGCCGAAGTAATGGTGTCAGATTTTCGAGGCAAAAGCCTTCTTTACGGGTAGCAGCATAAGTTTCGTATTTACCAACCAACCAACAAATCTAATGGCGTCAGTTTGTTGATTTCGGGCAATGGGGAACTTGAGATCCAGTTATTCATATTTAAGTAAGTTAATCGGCTGTATTTATTGTTTTCCTTTAACTTACATAATTAGATAACTAATTTGAACTATACATGTTTTAAATTGTTTTTTCTTAAAAGTATGTTATTCATTTCTTTGGCTAAGTTATATAAAAATTGGAAAATAAATTACTTTGTTTTTGAAATGTGCGTGTTGGACTAAATTGCGTTAAAAATAGCAAACTGACACCTATAAAATTTTGAATATTTTCTATTCAATATTTCAACTATTTCCTTTTAAATTTAATCATTTTTACTAGAATATTTGCGTAATATTAGTAATTTACATTTATCTTATTCAAAAGAAGGAATTCGACTTATTTCATTCCTCCTTTTGCTAGACTGTCCCACGCCCCTCCGCTATTGTTTTTATGTTAAACTACTTATATAAACAACAGTGCTGCTTTTAAGTTTAGTTAAAATCATGGATAATGTATAATATTAGGTTTTCTAAAGATGGGAACTATTACAGTTACAGGTAAACAAGTCATTAATATACAGCAAATATTAAAATTATAGTAAGCAAATTTATTTTTTAATAAACAATTTTTTTATACAAATCTAAGTTTATGCTGAAAAGCAACTTTTTTCAACTGAAGATTTGGTTGTCATTGCTCCATCTCAGTGGCTTAGCTAGGATAGGTGATACCCAGAGCGGATGTAAATTGTGTTACCGCCAGCCACCATGGTGTCACCTTCCCCCCCACACCGATCCGTTATATTTTTTCATTCACAATTATACGCTATTATAACAAATGGCCATATCATTTCTCATTTACCTTTTGCCTTGCATTGAGAAAAAAAAAAAAAAAAAAAAAAACAGAGGGGCGAATTTTTACTTAACCCATAATTCGCTTAAATCAATGTGGTGTCTGTATGTCGAAGAAAATTCTTTCTTTTAAAGTTTGCTTTTGTTATCCACTCGTTGGATAGATTAGATATTTGTTCTCTGGTGTAAATATCTTATTTAAACACACCAGTCTGCATAAAATTTCAACTTCTTTTAGAAAAGAAAATTAACTCTATTTCTTCGTACGCTAGAAATTTAATTTTATTTCAGAATTCTTTTTCCCAATGGTGTAAGATTATACATGTTTATTTTCAAATAAATATTGGGTGACACCCGGGTTGGACCGCCCCCCCCTGCCCCCCACTAACTACGCCACTGCCTCCATCTAGTATTGTGATTGATGTTTAGAATAATACGTAATGAGGAAAAATTTCTGTCCCATTCTATCCCATTCTCCATTACTAACTAATATTGTAATAAATATTAGTACTATTTATTACTAATATTAGAACTAGTACTAACTAATATATCCCGTACTTGAATAACATTAATTAATTAAAGTTTGAAAACATAGTATATTAACACACGAAAAAAATCATAAAAACCTGATTTAAATAAAAAGAATCTGATTTAAACAAAGATATACATATATATTTTTTAAACTATGATTGTTTTGCTCCTTAGTTGCTATTTAAAAGCATGCATATTCATGCATATTCCATTCATAATACTAATTTTGAAAATAGTGAGAAAATGGTGTTTATATTAAGACTTTTTTGGTTTTAAATGTTTATAAAAAAAGACTTGTGCATTGATTGATCTTAACCCGGGAGAACACGTCCTTACCCAGTGTTTGAATGGTTTTAACTTTGTCACCAATAAAATCAAAATATAACAACTACTTTATTTAGGCGGAAACAATTCATACAAATTTTGTGATAAAATAAGTTGAAGATTACTTTAAAAAATTAGTGGTTACAATTGTAAAAACCATACGCACTCAGGGTCTTTTAGGCCCTGCGCGCGTCCTTCCGAGTTAAAATTAGAGTCATCGTCCTGTTTAATTTTATAGAACACAGTAAAAAGAGGGGGGGGGGAGGAAATTAAGTCAATGTAAATCAATAAACCAGTTGATATGGCCCTTTTAAAATTCAGCTGGCGTATTTGCAAGTCTGATTAAAAAAATTCACTGGCAACTTATATCTATGTGTTATTACAGTATTTATGTTTTCACTAATGAGAAACTGGGTTATTTATTAAATTTTAAGTCAATTATATGTCATTAAAACTAGTGTTTGATTAAATAGTCGATTCGGTATTTTGTGATTCCGCATGTTATACGATTATAAGTGTCATTAAACTAATTAAAAAATAATTAAAAATGTGTAGCCTATAATTCAAATACTTTGCTGAATAAATGCGAATTACGGCGTTTCTTCACCCCCCCCCCCCTTCTCTCTAGAAAAAGAAAAGCACCCAGTTAAAGTCAAATTTCTGGAGTGATACTTTTTAGCTCACAGGCTATCATAGCCTGAGAGCTTATGTGCCCGTCCGTTCTGTATGTTCGTTCGTGCGTAACGCGATAACTCGTGATAAAAATATCCGATTCACTTGAAATTTTGTATGTAGGTATATCCTTACAAGGCGCTTCCCGGATTAGTTTTTGGAGTTCATTCGATATGTATAAGAGGGGGAACGGGGGGCTCATGCCCCTCCCCTTAGTTGATATAAATGGGATTTTCATGCAGAATTAAGTGTTCGTTCAAAATTTAGATTAGGATCATTCTGATGAGGCGATTCCGTGACTGTTATTAGGTGTTCATTGAATAAGTATAAATAGGGGGAACAGGGGTTCTAATGCCCCCCCCCCTTAATTTATATAAATGAGTTTTTCAACCAGAATTTTCAGATTTCGTTCAAATCTCTGAATAGTTTTGGAAGTTTAATGGTTAAGTATAAAAGAGGGAGATAACTCCTTTTAAATTATATAAATGCTAAATGGGTTTTTATTAAGAATTATCTCGTTTGCTCTGAATTTTGGATATAGATTTTTTATATGATAAAGCATGTCTTTGATAGTATAGGAGGTTCAATGATTAAGTATAAAAAAGAGGAAAGGGGAGAGCTGTTTCCCCTTCTTGATTTTTTTTCGAACGGAATTAACCCTTGAAAATATAAGGCTTTAATGTACAATTAGTATTTGTAGCCTGTGAGCTCAATGCCATCAGTTTAACTGGGCAGTATTCTTTATTTTAATTTGTCTTTTTTGCACACAGAGTTTATTGAATCGGATTTAAGTCGTTGTGTTAAAAATTTACTTTCTGGTGTACTTTTTTTTTTTTTTTTTTTTTTTTTTTTTTTAATTTGGATGGTAAAAATAATGATGAAATGTCTGCTTTTGTGAAAGAGCCTATTATTCAATGAATTTTTTTTTTTAAATAGGCCCCAAATTTCGCTTTGATTGTGCCTGATTACGTAAGTTTACATTCAAAATTTACAGTTTTACATATTTAGATTTTAGACCATTGGTGTAAAAATCTAGGCACCAGCGGGGGGCAATCACTCACCACGGAGTAAAATTTAATAGCATTCTAGCAAGAAATTTATACAAATTATTAGATGATACAAGTCGAAAAAAAAATAGTAGTGAGAGCATAGGAGCAACTGGCGCAAAGACTTTTGCACCCCTGTCAAGAGGTGTACCTAACAATCCATATTTTATCTATTGTTCTCAATATTAGAAGTTTTACGGGAAGTGAATATTATAATTATCATCTATTTGAGATCTTCGAAATCAGCCTGCGTAATTTTTGTGATAAAATATTAATAATAGTAAAAATCATTGATTTACAGTATAACTATTTAGTTTCTTACACGTCAAAACCTTGTGTGATTTCTTTGTTTTTCAAATTGATTACTTAGAGAATTATAAGAATATAGTTATTATAATTTCGGGTTTTTTTTAAACATTTACTTTTTGATATTGAGTAATTTTAATATGACGGAAAAGCTAGGGGTCTTCCTCTGGTATTTTATTTATTTATTTATTTTCGTAGTCATTATCGTCCAAACTCTTCAAAAATTTTTGGAATTAAAACATGTTTTCACAGTTTTTGACAAGCAATCCAGAAAAAATATTGATATATATTAATAAAATGGCTGGTATAAAGACTTTTTTTCTTTTGGTATATTTAAATCGTTAAGAAATAATATATGTTTATTTTCAATAACAGAAAATTTGGAATGGAGAAGGAATATGACTACCCAATTTCATTTTTGAAGTATAATGGAGGAGTAGACATGGAACTAACCCTTGGAACTTGGATACCCAGTACCAAAAAAAATTCTCGATTGTCTGCGGCAGATACTACAGAGGTAGAAAATAATCCATAGGTAAAATGTTTTGCAATTGCAGCGTTAATTAAACATTTACTTTTAACGATTTTACGCGTTTTATTCAGTTCTGTTAATAACTAACTCACATTTTTGCATTCAGTAATAAAGTGTTAAATATAACTTAAAACAAAAGAAATGTTTGGTGAAAAAATAATCTACAAAGAAGAAAAGAAAATCTGTAACACCCGTCTCCATTCTTTACCTTTTTGCTATAAGGCTTGCAATATGAATAGTGATTGCAAAAAAATAGTGGATATGACTGAGTATCAGCATTTTTCATTGCACAGTCTTGATCATAGTTTCTTATTTTAATTTTTGAAAAACAAATAAAATCAAACACAAAGTCGATATTTGATTTTTTTTTAAATCAAAGGCTTGATACATTTCTTGTAATATTTCATACCCATAATGGTAATAATAATATAATGACTATTAGTTATTACTAATAGCATAATTTTATTTGTAGGTACATTTAACTCACACATAATCTAGCTAAAATAGCGTCTCAGTATTATCATTGTTAAACTCATGCTTTTTACTTATTTCTAGTTAGAATTTTTTAAAAACTTTTTAACCTCTCTTCCATTCTCCAAATAAACAGATTTTTTTAATTGACTTCTTTTTCATACCCTGCCCTTCATTTTAATTACAGATTCAATGTCGCGAGATGCCACACGCGGCTAATTTTATGCTGCGACCTGTAACTTTCGGTGCTTAAGGGGGTGCGGGAAACAAAAATATTCAAATTTTATTAAACAGTTTTATTACATTAAAAATTCTGCTTAAAATTACGTTTAAAACCTTGTTTCTATTTTAACTGTAACAAAAAATATTATTTTTTTCTTTTTGGTTTCTTTTTAAAATCTAGTTTTCAAAGCAATCGTTCTCATAAAAATGACTTTCTGTGAAAATGCTTTTTTTCTTCATGAGTTTTTTCACCATTTCTTGTATTTAAATTACTTTAACCCAATAGCGGTTTAAAAAAATCTTGTTTAAATTTGGAACAAATCTTTTTCAATTGTTTTATATTAATTTTGCTTCAGCAAATTTAAATAAAATATATTTAATTTTAAAAATATGATTTTAAAAAATTACATTTTTTTTTAATTTTTTACTTTAAATATTTTTTAATTTTATTCAAATTAATGCTTTTAAAATTCCTAAATCAGAATTAAAGCTTATATATTTCTGTTTATATTCTACAAATAATATTTCGAGTTATAACGATTTTAAATTACCCCACTTTTTAATAACTATTAAATTAAAAAAAAATTATGAGAAATTATGTCACGTGCTTTTGTTTCAAAATGATATGGTAAACAATCAGAAAAAATTTCAAAATTTTAACTGAATAAATAACAATTACTTGATAATGTGTGCATTGTTGAGAGAATGTATTAAATTAAGGATTTCATTTCCGACAATTCCATTTTTGTTTAAGCACATAGCCTACACTAGGCTCGGTAAGAAATTTTCAATCTAAATATTAATTCTATGGCATTGTTATTTACAGACCTCTTGCCCCCCCCCTTTTAATATTTTTAAATGATTTTTTTTTCACAGAGGGTGCAGTACGTAAATTTTATTGTGCATTTCTACTTTTTTAATTGCTTGTTACAGTTTTAGGTAGCTTTCATTAGAAAAAGTAAAAAGCTATCTATATTGCAACCGTCCGGAGAAAAGCACTTCCGAAAAATTTTGGTATATTTTCATCGATCATGACCCCCAGACCCCAAAACCACCCTCCGTTCAAATGTTGACATACATATATATATATATACAGGGTGTATCTAAACTATTGGGCAAAACTTTAAGGGGTGATAGTACACATCAAGACAAACAATATTGAATAGGAAACTAAGGGACCCAAACGTCTTCCGAAGGAGATAGGTGCCATTAAAGTTTAGGAACTAAAATTTCAAATAAGCATAAAAAACGGAAAAATTTGTCGATTGATTTGCGGTTTTCACTAAAACTACTCTTTGTGTCAGTATTTTCTTTAGAATAAGTTGTAAAGATAAATTTCAAAAAATGCCAATAGAGGGCGCTTTAGACTTTGGAGTAACAAACAATTATTTTTTGCCGTTATTTTTGCATCTCATTAAATGTTTTCGGAAGCTTAGACTTAAACTTAAATTTTAAGCTCAAAATCTGAATAGTTGTGAGTGTTTAAGTAGCGCAAACTGAACTGTGTTTAGAGGTTCAAATTTCAAATGATTATAAAAAACGGAAAAATATGTCGATTCGTTTGTGGTTTTTGCTAAAACTACTCTTTAAATCAGTCTTTTCTTAAAAAAAAAAAAAAAAAATATATAAAGATAAATTTCAAAAAATGGCGATGGAGTGTGCTTTAGACTTTTGAGCAACGAACAAATATTTTTTGCGGTTATTTTTTGCATCTCATTAATTTTTTTTAAAAGCTTAGACATAAACTTGAATTTTGAGCACAAAATCTGAATCACTGGGAGTGGTTAAGTAGCGCAAACTGAACTGAGTTGAAGTGGAGGGCAAGTTCAAATTTCAAATGATTATAAAAAAAAAGAAAAAAATTGGTTGATTCGTTAGCGGTTTTCATTTAGAGAAAACCGCAAGCAATTTTCTTCAGTATTTCCGTGAGTATTTTCTTAAAAATAAATTAAAAAAAATTTCGTTAGAGGGCGCTTTGAACTTAAGAGTAACCAACAGCTATGTTTGACCGTTATTTTTTGTATCTAATTAAATACTTGCAAAAGCTTAGACTTAAATTTTGAGCTCGAATTCTGAATCATTGGGAGGGGTTAAGAAGCGCAAACTGAACTGTGTTCAGGAGTTGAAATTTACCCCCCCCCCCCCACCTCAAACACAGTTTATTTTTGCGCTACCTAATTACTCCCAACGATTCAGAATTTGAGCTCAAAATTTAAGTCTAAGATTTTGCATTTAATTAGATACAAAAATTAACGGTTCAAAGTAGCTGTTGGTTACTCTTAAGTTTAAAGCGCCTTCTAACAAAATTTTTTGAAAGTTATTTAAAAAATTTATTTTCAAATAAACATTTACATATTACATACACATTGACATAAAGAATAGTTTTAGCGAAAACCGCAAACGGATCCACCAATTTTTCCTTTTTTTTTATAATCATTTGAAATTTGAACCTGCCCCTCCCTTTGAACTCAGTTCAGTTTGCGCTACTTAACCACCCCCAGTGATTCACATTTTGTGCTCAAAATTCAAGTTTATGTCTAAGCTTCTAAAAAAAATTAATGAGATGCAAAAAATAACCGTAAAAAATAGTTGTTCGTTACTCCAAAGTCTAAAGCGCCCTCTATCGACATTTTTTAAAATTTATCTTTCTAATTTATTTTCGAGGAAATACTGATTTAAAGAGTAGTTTTAGCGAAAACTGCAAACGAATCGACCAATTTTTCCGTTTTTTATAATCATTTGCTATTCGACCTCAAAATACAGTTCAGTTTGCGCTACTTAACCACTCCCAACTATTCATATTTTGAACTCAAAATTTAAGTTTAAGTCTAAGCTTCCGAAAACATTTAATGAGATGCGAAAAATAACGGCAAAAAATAATTGTTCGTTACTCCAAAGTCTAAAGCGCCCGCCATCGGCCTTTTTTGAAATTTATCTTTACAATTTATTTTGATGAAAATACTGACAAAAAGAATAGTTTTAGTAGAAAACCGCAAATACATCGACAAATTTTTCTGTTTTTTATGTTTATTTGAAATTTTGGACCCTAAACTTTAATGGCGCCTATCTCCTTCGGAAGACATTTGGGACCCTTAGTTTCCCGTTCATTATTATTTGTCTTGATGTGTACTATCACCCCTTAAAGTTTTGCCCAATAGTTTCGATACACCCTGTATATATATATATATATATATATATATATATGATTTTTGCCACGCTGTAACTATCGTATTTATGAACCGATTTGAATGAAACTTGGTATGTACATAGTACATAGAAATGGCTCGACCGAGTTCGTTGGGCAGCATCAGATGCCATCTTGTTTCAAAATGGTGTCCATTTACGTTTATCAAAAATCTTTTAAATGTATAATGATGTACAAAGAAAAATTTAGAAATTGAGGAAAGATTCTTTCTAAGGTGTTTGATATTAATAATGAATTACGGAATACTTTTTGCTTTGTCTTTATCTTAAAAAGCGCGTGAGATATAGCAGTTTGGATTTTTAATGTGGATGACATTTTTTTTTAATCAAGTTGCCAGCGACAGCCCTTGTATATATTAATCGATTTCGATGTGAGTGTGCGCTTGTACATGAATTAAGATTTCGACCAAGCTCATTGGATTGTTTTATCCATTATATTGTTTTAAAATGGCATATACTTCATGATATCGTGGAATTTGGAGACCCTATAAATCGCTTAAAATAAAACCAGCTTCAATAAAAGATGACTAATTTATAAAAATTCCCATTAATATGCAGTATTGCCAAAAACGAGTATTCAATCTTATATAATCGGACTCCACTAATTTGAGCTTCGTATGTTTGAATAACATAACTTAATTTAAAATAAATAAATAAATAAATAAGGTATATGAAAGCTACCTTTTCCTTCCGGCACTGCCGGAAGGACTTTTTTATGTGCAGATGCTTCTACTTTGAAAGCAGTTCTGAAAACAAAACTATTTTCGCCTTAAGAAATGGTTACAAAAGTTGAAAAAGTACAAACACACAACAATATATATCAATTTAAAATTTCACATCAAAAAAAAAAAAAAAAAAAAAAAAAAAAAGTAAAAATAAAAATACTAAAATACAACTTAGAAAATTCTAAGAAATTTTCCCGTGAATTTAACATTAAATATTGGCATTTAGCCACGGGACTGGTGTAGGTTCTTAAGAGTCATGGGAAGTACCACACTAGTCATGGGAAGAAACGAACACACTAATGTAAATTCTATGGGAGCGTTATTTTATAATATTTAACATGGATATAAATATTGTTTAGTAATTTCTGTGTAGGATAACTGAGGGCGATGTACCTGCGGTAGTTTTTTAATTTTTAGATCTTAGTTTTAGACTTTCTTTTAGTTTTCCTTCATTTACAGAACTGGTTTGGAAATTGAAACTACCCAAATATATATAAAAAATCTATAACTAAAATAGGAAAATGAAAAGTAGCCCAGTAAATCATCTATTGTATGTATATATATATATATATATATATATATATATATATATATATATTAAAATCAAAGCGAGAAAATTGAAAATAACGCTCCCATAGGATTAATATTAGCATTCTTGTTCCTTCTTGTGAATATTGAAATAACCTCTTAAGGTGATTTTGTGAAACCATTTCTACAAATTACTTTTGTATTTTTTTCGATAATATATTTTAATGTTTATACCCATGTTGAATGAATCTTTTTCTTTAAGGTACTTGATGTTGGTCAACCCTGTGTGTGGTACAAACTACAAATAATCAATTGGCGGATAATCAAAATGCAGCAAGTGGGCAAAACTATTGGAATTTTTATATAAATGTAAATGACACAATGTGTAGAAGAAAATAAATTGTATACATAAATATTATAAGAATGCATCATGATACAGTGTATTAATGTAATTTAATCGTTGTAATAAATATCTTTTTATATTTTAATTGCTTGTTTTAAATATGTCTGAATCATAATGATATTCATTTTTTTGTAAATGTTCTAAAATATTTATATTTGTAATTTTAATATGATTCTCAAACCCTCTCCTTAACAATGCAAAGTTTTTATACAATTTTAAACTTATTTTTAAGCATGAATGTATAAATTTAGTCTTGACTATTTAAATATTTGGAAGGAAAATATATTTTTCATTTTTTATTAACTTTTTTCGCGTTATAGGCAATTTTGCCCACGACAACTAGTTTTTACTTTTCTTGATCTGTAGGGAGAATTAAAGTTTGTTATTAAGATTATAAGCTATAAATTACATATCAATATATAATAATATAATAGCACATTTCCATAAAAAAAAATTAAAAAGTGGTGATTTGCTAGACAGTGACATTCTTAAACTTTTAAATGAATGTAAGAAATTTTAGATTTGTATGTTGAGAAAATAAAAATAAAAATTCCAATTTCCAAGTAAGTAACAAGAATATTAATGTATATGTATAATTTTGACCACTTTTATTAATTTTACTTTATTTTTTGAAAGTGTATGTGATTTGTATTCTCTTCACGCCCTTCTGATCCTTTAGTTTTTATAATTATGTCTGTGAAACAACAAAAGAAGTGTGAAATAATTTTTCGGCAGTCAGTACTCTTGAATTATTTCTTAATATTTAATAAAATTTAATAAATTGTTACTATTTAACAAAAATAATATAAGATCAATTAATTATTTTCAGTTTTAATAATTTATAGAAATGTAAGAAAGTAATTTAATATTAGCATTTTATTTTATCAGAGATCATCTCACATTATCATAGCGGACACAAATGTAAACACTTTTTTGTGATTTTTATTTTTAATTCTCTAAGTGCATACTACTTTTACAGCATCTTTATACCTCTATTTTAAAATAATAATTTTCGCTGTATATTTAAATCTGAAATGTGACAGCAGTAACTATTTTAAAATAGTGGTATAAAAAAATGAATGTAGAAAAGGTGTAGTAATTGGCAGCTATGTAAGTATAATTCAAATTCATTGTTTTTAGTTACATTTTACCATAATTTTTTTTGAACAATTGTACGTAATGACAAAAAACAAAAAGAAAAAATATATTTCTTAAGAAATACAGAAAATTTAATATTTATGAAATATATATATATATATGTATTGTTTTTTACCAGCATGCATATCATTGCACAACTTGATGATCTACAAATGGTTTTATTAAAATTTTTATCAAAATATTTAAATGTATCCTCACATATCTAATATTTCTCTCCAAAATAAGTTTTTATAATAAGAGTGAGACTTGTGCTTACCATGTATATTCCTCGATTCTGATTACAGAATAACACATAAGAATATCCCATGTTTAACAGGATAATATAAAACAAAAAAGGACTGTAAATAGAAACTTGTTTGTTTTAAAATATGCAATGGGTATGACAAGAGTTTAAAATGACTATGTTTTAGAAATGATGCTTGGTAAGTGTTATCCATTATAAGCAATATAAATTTCTAGACAATATCTGAAATATATCATCCCCTAACATATTATGTCTTGTGGAAGCGGCTACCTCTGCTTGAGACAATCTTAAGACAAGACCTACATTCATTCTCACCTCCAGAGAGTAGAAGTAGCAATTCTCCCACAAGACGATGCGTTCGTGATGATAGATTCCAGACATCGTCTTGAAATCTATATTGCTCGCAATGGCAGACACTTTCCAGAAGTCATTCCTGAAAAATAGTCATTTTAAACTCTCGTCATATCTATTCTATATTTTTAACAAATAAGTTTCTCATTAGAGTCGTTTTTGTTTTTTTTAACCTGTCAAATGTGGGAGGGTTTTTTTTGGATCATCCTGTATTTTTACGGTATATATACCGTATATTTCATTTACGGTACACATACTGATTACAAATGTTTTTACGGTACATATACCGCACATTTAATTTACGGTATATATGTTGTATAAATATTTTTTACGGTACATATGTCGTACATTTAATTTACGGTATCTGTGCTGTAAAAATATTTTTTACGGTACATATACCTTACATTTAATTTACGGTATGTATGCTGTAACAATATTTTTTTAAAGGTACATGTACTTTAAATACTTTACGGTACATATACCGTCCAGTTAAATTACGGTACATATACCACAAAATATTTAAATTTATGTTCAGTTAAATTACGGTACATGTACTTTAAGTATTTTACGGTATATATACCGTCCAGTAAAATTACGGTAAAAGGAAGTGTCACAAAGTTGACGGTATAACCACCGTGATTCGAGACCAAAATTTTTTACAGTGCGTGAATGTCTCGGGCGAGACTATTAAGTGGTTAATTGAAAGAAAATGATAATCAGAGATACTGTTATTTCTTTCTACGACAAATATATATACCTTGATTTATTTTGGAGGCTCAAATATTAGCGACCAATCCATGAGTGGTTTCAAAGAGATAGAATGGAATAATTTTCACTAATGGAAATAATTTCGGCCGATTTTATAAATTTTTTAAAAACAAAATGAGAAAAATACCTGAAATTTTAAAGTTCTGAGTGAGAAAATTTCCCCTCTTTAACTGTATTATAAAACAGCAATGGACCAAAGTAATAACATCAATAACAACAACAGCAAAAAAGCTGAACTTTCTTGCTCGAAGGCGAGGGAAAGGGTAAACATATTTTTCTACACCTTACATCTTAATATATTGAAAAAGTTATTGCCAACTTTTATCAATTTCCATCGTCATAATTTCCAAAACATTTTTCATAAAGAATAATTATGAATTAGTAAAGAAACACAATGGCAAAGGATTAAATTTTTAAAATACGTTTTAATTTTTGATGCCTTAAGTACATTTACAGATATTTTAAAAATGTCTTTCAAACAAATATGAATAATTTTAAGTAAAGCATCCTTTTAAATAGAATTTTATTTTTCAAAAAGTTAGCAATAGGAAACCTTCAAAAGGGTGCCAAAAAATCTTCAAAGGGCGCTATGGCGCCCGCGTGCGCCGCGTTGGACGACTCTGCTTTAAGGCATTCTCCGCTAAAATACATTCCTTAATTGATGTATAACTGGACATCTTTTCCGTTCCTAAACTATTCGTTAACTTCCTGATAAAATTTACCAATCTATTAAGTACTATCTTACCCCAATATTCTTCCGGAACCGAATAAATTTCAAAAAATGTTTCCGCCTGGGGAAAAAAGAAAGCTCAATTTTCCGTTTTTTCTGGAGCTTGAGGCATTTGTTCCCATAGTAGGTTAAGATATTTTACTAACCCGTCTTCGAAACTATTTATCAGAACATTATTTGATACCCTGTGACTCCCATTCTAAACCTGTTGTTGTGCTCCAGTTCTTCTTATTTAATCTCATGTTCGCGTTTATCTTCACATAATTGTTTTTCTTCTATTTTTTTCCGTTCACTGATTATTTGTTCAAGGAGATCTTTTATCATTAATTCACCATACACTCTAAAAAATAAATGTGTAAATTTACACTCAAAAATGTGTAAATCGATGATACAAAAACGACATGTCTATGTGTGTAAATTGGTGTGTAAATTGGTGTGTAAATTGCGCCAAATGTGTAAATTTCAAAATACACACTTTAATGTGTAATTTGATGATAAGTCCAAATGTGTAAAAATTATCTGATAACTCCTGAAATATACGCTTCAATGAGTAAATTGCTGGGCAATACACATATTTCTGTGTAATATTTTTACACATATTTCTGTGTAATATTCATGTTTTGCACATATTTCTGTGTGATACTTTTACACATATATCTGTGTATTATTCAGTTTTTGCACATATTTCTGTGTATTAGGGAAATACACATAATGTTGTGTAACATGCAAAATACACAGATTTGTGTGTAATATTCTGTTCTTTCACGTATGTCTGCGTAACATGCAAAATACATAATTTTGTGCAATTAAGTGTTTTCATTACCGAAAAAAAATGCATGAAGGACAAACTCGTATGTTGGCGTGTTCTTTCCTTTTAACAGATTTGTAGTCTAAGTAGTCGAAAACAAGATCAAAAATCAATGTTTGTTCAATCTGAAAAAAATTTATAGTTGCTTCTGTTTCTATAATTGGATTTGGTGTAAACATTTTAATTTTTCGGCCTAGGTTAAAACTATTTCTTCTGATATCAAATGACATTTTTTAAAGTTTTATTTATTTTTCTTGTAATTTTTGAATGCAATACGCTTATAAAAAGTCTTCAATTTAAAAATCACAAACGAAGAACATGAATCTATGAAAATCTATGAAAAGCTGTCTTTTGTCATAGGTAGAAAATAAAATAAGGAATGTATAGCATGTAAAATAATGAAAATTCGAAATTTTATAGCAAAATATATTATAAACACGCTGAAACAGATAGTATTTAAATCAAATAATTATTTTAAATGCAATATAATGTTAAAACTGCAAATATCTACTCTAATGTTAGAATATGTGGTTTAACCTGATTTAAACATGAAAAAAATGATTTAAAACACAAAAATGATAAATTATTTTTTCCAAATTTGTAATAAGCAGAAAATAACACACTTCTCATCCATAATATTAATTTTCAAGTATTAAATTGTAAAATAAATGAACTTACCCTTGAAACAAAAAATCTGTTCGGGGCTATCTAGCCCTTTTAATTTTACAAAATTCGTTTTAGCAATAACGATCTAAAACTGCTCAAGTGACCAAGTAAACTTTGACATAAAAGTTTAACTCAGTATCGTCGTATGTTGAGAATTGTAAGAACATACGTGGCAAAAATGCTATGATGGATGATAGCAGTAATGAATAAGTCCTCCGATTAAGGGTGTATTTTAATACAAATTGCCTTTTTTCTGATTTATTTTTAAAGTCGTTTTTGCTCTCAGACGCATCAAACTGGCAAATTCTCTTATTTAGATAGTATATTAGAGCACTGGGTAGAGACACGGGTGTTTGTCAATTTTTTGATAAATGCAGAAAATATTGAAAAAAAAAAAATGCTGTTAAACTCAACATTTTGAGCCGAATTTTCCGAAGCGGGAGATCTGGGAACAAAAAAAAAGGTCATACTGAGGAAATAATAGTTTATAAATCAAATTCTAATGAATTTAACAAAAAATAAAATCACACGACATCTTATAGATCTCTTTGAAAGTCACCTCAGCAAGTTTCGTGTTTTTACTTCTAAAAGTGAGTCTGAAATTGTATCAGAAAATTTCGAGCTGTTGAAGGTGAAAAAAAAAATTTTTTCGAATGCACCCTTAATGCTCACTGGTCATTTTGACTTTAGTGTATATCGCAGTTATGTAACACGTTGATACAAAGGTGTAATTCACTTTGCATTATGATTTGATTGAAGCAAAATTCATACTTAAAAAAATTAGTTATTAAAAAAATAATTTTAATGATTCATGCGGAAATTACATTTTTATTTAAAAATTATACATTAAAAAATAATAACTCTTGCTATCTGTGATTATTATTTTTTAAAACAAAGCTCATTTTTCAGGTCTTATATGAAAGTTTTTGCACGATTTTCCAAGGATCTATGTTGCCAGGGCCAAAATCACTCTGATATCGTCATAAAATAATACAAGCGGATTTATAAGAATTTACTATAGTGGCTTTAAATGAAATGTGATAATTTTTTTTCCATATAATTGTGTGTTACAAATCCATATAATCGTACTTATTTTTACCAGACAGAGCTAAAAACAAAGTAGGAATACACAGTTAATAACTTTTTTATGTGAATGAAGTATAAAATTGCAGACTATACATAAAATAAAGTCACACTTTGGTATATTATCATTAATATTTTATTTACAAGATTAGAGGATAGCTATAAATAACAAAACTTATTTTAACACTCCACCTACCACACAGTTCCCCCATCGGATCGGCCAACAAAAATTAGTTAAAAATTCCGTAAAATTAGAATGTAAAAAAATCTTGATTTAAAAAGTAATATTAATAAAAATCGGATTTTTGTATTTAAATCATATTTCTTTTTATTATTTAAATCGGATTTTTTTTTCTCCAGCATTGAAATATTCAATAGATGTAGGTTTAGGCTATAGGTTTCTAAGATTAATAGATTCTAGGTTTCTAAAAAATTAGACCTTTATTTACTAACATAATCTATGTTTTTACACTTTAATTAATACAATTTAAATATTAGTCAGTATTTACAAAAATTATAAAAGCTGTAAATTAGTAATTTCATTAATTAATATAATACTGTAAAGTTATGTACATAATATTTTGCAATAATTATGTAAAACTACATTAAAAAATAATTATTTTACATTTATTAAAATTATCAGTAGATGCATTTAATTTTAAATTGATTACAATCTTTAATTAGGTATATAATGCATATTGTAATGCTTAAATTACTAAAACGATAATCAGTTGTTACTATTTATTCTAAAAAGACAAAGGGCAGTATGCTTGTTCTAAAAAAAGACACTATTACATAAGAAAATATATTACTAATGTGCTTAGTAGCAATAAAAATAGGTACATAATTTTTTAGTATGATAAATAAAAAAATCATTAATTTTGAATACTTCTATAAATTACGAATTGAAAAATACATTTACATAACATGTTTTAATAATATCCTGCTTTTTCTCAAGAAACAAAGTTCTATCATTTTTGTAAAGTCTTGGGTACACATATTTATAAGTACACTGTGGTATGGAGAGATTTATTATAAAAAATAATTCTGCCAACAATTGCAAATAAATTTCACTATATTTTAAAAGGTAGGGTGCATTTTGCTAATTTCATAAGGAGCAAGGTGGGGCAACCTTAACAAATAGCCAAAATGAAACAGTAATCAGAATTAATAAAAACTGCAAGTAAGTAGTTTCATTAGTGGCATAAACAACATAACTAACAAGTATTATTTGCATTTGTAGTAAAAAAAAATTATTGTTAATTGCATAAATCATAACTTACACAATGTATGTGCATGCTAATATATGTATGTGTGTGTGAAAAAGAGTTACAACGATTTATACACACATACAGAATAAATATATGAATATCCAAGTTATATCTGAAATCTTTATAATATTTAGCAACAGTATTGCACTATTGATACATTGCTGTACTTAAATAAATATGTATACTATATTAATTAAGCTGTGTTTAGCATTTTTATACCAATTAGTTCTTTTTCTGTTACGCATTTTTTTTACAACATTTGTCGAGCAGTTGTTATTATTCTATTCTTCCTTAGCTCTAGTATTTGGTATAAGTTCATAATTGCAAAAGTAGAATAGAAAAATAATATTCTGCTTCTTTATTCTTTTATTTAGCAGAAATTTATCGTACTTGAAATGCTTATTTCATATAAAAGAATGAATAATGTAATTACTTAAAGGAAATTATGACATCACAAATTATATTAGATTTAGATTTAGATATAATTCTTAAATAAAAGGGTTTTTTATGCCTTTACAAACTTATTGTATTTAATGTTTTGCAAGACTCAGGAATTAAGCTTAGAAACAATTATTTAAAGCTTTTTTTTTCTTTATTAGTAAGGAAAAATACATGCAGAACCTTTCCAAATTACATTAATCATAGATTAATACGTTTATGTCGTTTAAAACACTTAGATTTAAATCAATTTTGAATTAAATCAATGATTTTTTTAAATTGTTAATTAAAATCACGATTTAATCGCTAACTTAAATCAACTAGTTAAAATAGTTGACCCCCTAAGTAAAATCCAAATGAATGTGATAAAATTAAGAAATTGGTTTGTAAACTTATTTTATTAGACCTAAATTCGAAAAATTAAAAAATATATATTGAATAAAAATTAATGAATTTTACCTGTGGTTATATGCATTATTGTAATTTTTGTACACTGTTTACTTTTTTTTTCTTTTCTTTTTCCTTGGGTTAATCATATTATTTTCATATAGTGTATATCGTATAGATAATTTGAAATTCCTCTCATTAAAATCATTCACAAAATAAAATAATAAAAACTTCTAAAATAAAAAAATTAGACAATAGAATTATGATATTTTAGCCTCATTCTTTCAATTATATGAATTATTCATAGATTTTTATTTATTTCAACAAAATGATTGAAATTTAAAGAAAAACAAACAGAAAATTTTTTTTGTCATACCTTTTTTTCATCTACGTATTTCTTTATTTTTTCACGTAATCCTTAGAAATTGTAGAAAAAATTTAGAAATTTTAGAAAAACATATTCCAATATTAATTACAAAAGCAATGGCATGAATCATTTACACATGTCAAAGCATTTGTAAACTTTCTTGGACATATTTAATATTGTATATACAGAATACTGAAACACTCTTGTAATATATTTTACCTAAGTTTTTAAACTTTGACGCACTAAACGTACATAAACGGCTATTTTTACAAAGAAAATGTTCTCGTTCTCTGTGTATTCCAAAGATCAACAAATGAACTATACTGTCTGTAATTTAAAAATCGTCTGCGTTTTCCTCTATTGCACATGGCATATGCGCAAGTAAAATTATAAAGCAAATAATGCATATATTACTAAACTTTGAAAGTTTATCACCTGCAAAATCAAACCAGCAGGCTTAAGATTTTTTTTTCTTTTGAAACCGCAGATGTAATTGTCACAGAAGTGCGTTTTGTTAAAGACAGCTGATCGTTAAAACAAAAAATCACAATAAACATAAATTGGAATATGTATACCTGAAACATTTTTACACTCTTCTATTTTTAAAAGAAGAAAATAATGGATTCGTGAAAATATTCGAATTCCTGTTTTTAAAGGATTTTACACGTTTTATGAGGTCAAAAATACATAAAATAAATAAATATATAAATAAATAAATAAACATGTTTTTACAAAATGTTTGTTTGTAAGTCTGTAACTCTGTCTGTCTGTCTCTATGAGATATAAATTTTGTGGACGTTCTTTCTCAAGAAGTATGGAATTTGATAAAAAAAATATTCAGATAGTATCTGATATAAATTGATACTGATTAGTTTTTGCTGGAAATCACTCAACAAGTGAAGCTGCTATGCTGCATTTTTTACGAATAACGCAACAGCTATATATCGCAATAACTAATGCACGGATTTCTATCAAAAATCAGATTCAGTTTTTCCTAGACATGAATTGATGCTGTTTGCATTTTGGAGCAAATCACTCAACAAGTGGGGTTGCTATTCTGCATTTTTCAACGATCTTTGCAATAGTTCTATCTCAAGAGCTAATGCACGGAATTTAATAAAAAATTATATTCAGGGGATCCATGATATAGATTGATACCGATTAGTTTTTGGTGTAAATCGCTCAATAGGTGGCGCTGATGTGCTGCATTCTTACGACTTACGCAACAGCTCTATCTGAATAAATAATGCAGAGATTTCTGTGAAACATCAGATTCAGTTAATCCTTGATATGAATTGATGTTGTTTACATTTTGCTGTAAATCGCTCAACTGGTGGCACTTATATGCTGCATTTTTCACGATATCCACAATAGCAAGAATCAATGCATGGATTTTGATCAAACTTCAGATTCAATAAATCATGATATGAACTAGTTATGTTTAAATTTTGGTGTCAATCGCTCAACAGGTGACGCTGCTATATTGTTTTTTTCCTGATCCCTGCAATAGCTCTATCTCAAGAACTATTACACGAATTATTTCATCAAACTTCAGATTCTGTTATAGCTTGATTATTGCTGTTTATGTTTTGGTATAAATTGTTCAAAAAGTGGCGCTTTTATGGTGCAATTTTCCTGATATTCACAATAGTCCTAATTTAAGAACTAATGCACGGAATTGCATGCCTTTCGAATCCTCAAAGGGATCATAGATTGTCATTTAATTTTGGCACTGTGGTAGGGAATTTTAAGTATTAACATGCATGAAACAGAAGAAAATTTTGAGATTGCCACATCCGACTTGTTTAATTATATGAAATTCATATAATTGAAAATCTTTCTGTTTTGTGCATGAATTAATTACATTTTATTTACATCAAAATATTTTTTTCTTAGAGGTACAGATAGCGAATCGGGCACGGGAGATGAAAATTTCGAACCTTCTTTGGGATTTGGGAGGGAAAGTGTTGGGGAAGGTGGGGAGAGTACATTTTGATTTTATTTGAACTTTATACATACACGTGCATATATATGTATGTCTATTTGTGTATTAGAAATATGATTCTACATGTCAATAATTATTTTATAACAAGCTGGAAATTGCACGTAAAGCGTAGCAATTGAGATGCGTTCCTGCTATTAAAAATATTCAGATTTTGGTGTTTTGTATATAGTATTTGGATATAATATAGTGGCCGAAATCTTCCGTGTGTCCCTGTAAATATTATCTGCTTTCTATTATGCAGGAAGTAACTTGTAATAAACCTCAACAACGTATATCAATTTCATGAAATGTGAAACAGTTTAATAGTATTAAAACGCGCCCCAAACAGTATTTCCCCCTTTAATATTATGTAATAGAATATTTGTATGTGGCCCTGTAAATTAATAAAGTAGATAATGTAAGTATTATTACTTTGTTACTATGGAATTCTTAAAAGTTATCGAACAAGTGTTGAAATTTTATTTCTAATAACGTTGAATTGCAATTGAAAAAAATATGGTGAATTTTTTTTTTTTTTTTTTTTTTTTTTTTTTTTTTTTGAGGGGGGGGGGGGGAGAAGGGAGTGTGACACCATTTATATCGTCAACCAAGCCCGGACGCATGCATATTTCTTCTTTGACCAAAACTTTTTTTTTCTTATAAAATAAAATGTAATTAATTCATCAATCACATAGGATCTTAGAACTTTTTAAAAATAGCATTCGAAACACCTGCGGTTACTGTTAAGCTTGCAGCTTTTAATAAGCAGGTGAAAAACGGCTTATGTGCGAGCTTGTTTGTTAAATTTGACTTCACGACATGAATCAGCCATGGTCGATAATTGTAAACAATAAAGTTCATTCAAAGCATTAAATAAAGTGTTTTCTCATCTGAGCGGAAACAGCTCAAATCAACAAGTAATGTTAAAAATTTCCAACGGAAGAAAGAAGATTTCCGGAATTCAGATAGTTTCGGCCGAATTTCGGTCCGGCCGAATTTTTAACAGCATTGTCGCCGATAACGAATTTTCGGCAAAACTAAAATTTTTGTCCGAAAACGAAAACGAATTTTCGGCGAAACTTCAATTTTGGGCCGAAAACGAAAACAAAACCGAATTTTGGGCGAAAACGAGAACGAAATCGAATTTTCGGCGAAACTCAGATTTAAAACCGAAAATGAAACCGAAACCGAATTTTCGAACGTTCTCTACTTGTACTTATGTGTAACACGCATAGTTCCAGACATTTTTCAACATTTACACATTTGTTTGAGTTTATAAAGAGATAACAAATTGTACATATGATTTCACAAGTTAGATGCACAAAAAAACAGGTAAATTTTTGTCCAAAATGTGTAAATTTTATGACAAGTATGCATTTTTTTTAAATTACACACTTATCTGTGTATATATAATTATGTTAAATTTAGAATAATTCACAAATTCGTGTAAATAATGGCATTTTTCAACATTTACACACTTGTCTGAGTTTTTCAAGTGATAACAAATTACACACTTACTTTCATAAGATAAATACACATAAAAATAGGTAAATTTCAGAGAAAAAATTTGTAAATTTTACTACAGGTGTGTAATTTTAGAAATTTACACATATCCATGGGTAAAATCAGCCAATTTACACATTTATTTTTTAGAGTGTAATCAACATGTCCAAAAATAATTTTACTTAATTGAATCTTAGTAACATTTTCCGGGATGTCCTCTCCCAATTCCTCGACTACTTGAGCCAAATCTGCCCTACTCCCTCTCATTAAATATGTCATTTCTCAGCCTTACCTTTACGTAACCACAGTAAAACAGAAATATATATAATTATTATTTATTTTCTTTTTAAATATACACTATATTGCCATTGATTATGGGACACTTGCGATTTTAGACATTTTACGAAATATCTAGAAAAATACATGAGGAATCATCTTGAAACTCTTAGTGTATAAATATAATAGTATAAGTCATACATCTCCGTGAAGATTTTTTCCCGAAACTCCAAAGGGGACCGTCAACAAATTAAAAAAGAATGAATATCTTTTGAATAACCCTGTCAAAACTAATGTAACAAAAGCGCTCAAACTCTAGATTGTGATTGAATGCTTTATTGTAATAAGCCTTGTTCATTTTTATGCAAATAGCATGCATACTCGCAGAGTAATTAAGGTTTTTATAAAAATGGTCCCAAATTTGTCCAAGTTTTTCCATTATAATTTTCAGAGTTCTTAATATAAAATAATATTTTTTTCAGAAAATATGACAAACAACATTGCACACAGTACCCTGTAATCAGAATTAAAAAATAATAAAAATTGTATGAAAAATGAGTAGGTTTACTATATAATTTTTTACTGCGCGTGCGTCAAAGATATCAAAATTTCATTTGCATATTATGTTAGCTAAATGTATAGAGCAACTTTTGTAAAAGTCTCAAAATCATAGCTTGAAAATTCTGAAAGTAATCATCTATACAAAAAGGACAAAATCCGTTGTTTCCAAAATAAAGTAAAAAAATGAGGGATTTTATCCAAATGCAGTAGTACATCCCATATTGTGTATTCTATATTGACACTAATCAATGAACATATGGATACAACCCCTCTTGTTTTTGCTTCATTTTGAGAATAACGGATTTTCGACTTATTCAATTGACGATTATTGTCAGAATTTTCAAGTTATGATTTTGTGACTTTCACAAAAGTTGCTCTATACATTTAGCTAACATAATATGCAAATGAAATTTTGATATCGTTGACGCATGCGCAGTAAAAAATTATTTAGTAAACCAACTCATTTTTTATACAATTTTCATTATTTTTTAATTCTGATTACAGGGTACTGTGTGCAATGTTGTTTGTCATATTTTCTGAAAAAAATATTATTTTATATTAAGAACTCTGAAAATTATAATGGAAAAACTTGGACAAATTTGGGACCATTTTTATAAAAACCTTAATTACTCTGCGAGTGTGCATGCTATTTGCATAAAAATGAACACAGTGTATTACAATAAGGCATTCAATTATAATCTAGAGTTTGAGCGTTTTTGCTACATTAGTTTTGACAGGGTTATTCAAAAGATATTCATTCTTTTTTAATTTGTTGACGGTCCCCTATGGCGTTTCGGTAAAAAATCTTCACGGAGATGTATGACGTATACTATTATATTTATACACCAAGAGTTGCGAGATGATTCCTCATGTATTTTTCTAGATATTTAGTAAAATGTCTAAAATCGCAAGTGTCCCATAATCAATGGCAATATAGTGTATATCATATAATCATAATAGCAATAATAGTAATCATAATAATAATAATAATAATAATAATAATAATAACAATATTACATATACACAAAATTGGATGTACATTTACATAGCATACCTTAGTTGATCCCCATATAACTCATTACCCGTAATCGAACACCATAAATTATTTACCCGTAACATTACCATAATTAGCAAACTGATTACATTAGTTGAAATAATTAATCTATCTCAATAACCTATTTTTTACCAATCACTAAATAATTCATTAATTCATTTCCTGATAAACACCCCGTCCTGATACAAGAAAGCAAATAACCCCCACTTACCAAAAACTTCCATTTTTTTCCATCCTCTATTGGATCCAGCAATCATCAGCAATTACTGGTGAAGGGACTTTACTTTTCATCTGCAGTCTTCAGTGAAAAAAAAATTCTTTTAATGCGCGCCACACAAAAGAAAAGAAATAAAAAGAAATTCTTTTTATGTAAAATGGGATACACTTTTTCACGAAATTGTTGAGGAACGTAGAATCGAGCCGTACCCGTTGATAAATCACAATAAATATGAATGTCAAAATCAAGTAAAGTGATTTTTTTTCTTCGAATTATCAATTAGGCTTTTAAGCTCTGGGTTTGTTTGTTGCATCTGTGTAATTTATGGGATTTGGTTATAGCGTTTATACTTGAAAATGCATCTGCCACAATATTATCTGATTACTTTATGTGATGAATATTGTAGTGATTTGAGAAATAAAATCTAGTTGTTCGCCTGTCTTGGAGAACATTTATCTGGGTGATGGTGGAAAGCAAAGATTATCAGCTTGTGATGAGTGTACAGAGAAACATTTCTCGTTTCAAGCGCATGCCTAAAATGTCTTATGGCAGCGTATGTAACTAAGAGTTCCCTGTCATATGCACGATAGTTTTTTTTCTGTTTGGGAAAGTTTGAGAGAGAAAAAGGCGAGAAGTTGCAGTTCCCTGTCCACTATCTGTGACAATGATCTCCCTGTAGCAAAGTCTGATGCATCGATTTGCAAAACTATTTCAGCATCTGGTTTTGGATGTGCCAATAGAACAGGATTTGCAATTAACTGTTTACAATTGTTAAATTCTTCCTCAAGTTTATCTGACAATCAAGATTTGTCTTATTTTTCTTCGCCCCTTTTAAATAAGAAGTTAAAAATACTTGATAGTTTGCTATGTTTGACAAAAATCTACGAAAAAAAATAAATAAAAAAATCAATAATAGCTAAAGGTCTTTAATGGTTTTTGTCAGTGTATAATTTAGAATAGGTTGTTCAATTTTATCAGGTAAAAGTTTAGTACCATTGCTCGATTAAGTATCCTAAGAAGGAAATTTCTGATGCACCAAATATACATTTTGAAACGTTTATGGTTAATCCGTATGAATTTAGCCTCTCTAAAATGGTTCGTAAATGAGCTTCGTGTTCTACTTCATTAGTACTAAATATTAAAATGTCATCTAAATAAACATAACTGAATGGAAGATCACCCAGAATTCCATGCATGAATCGTTGGAAAGTTTATGCAGCTCTGCACAGCCAAACATTTAATTACGAAAACTTAAATAACCCAATAGGGTGAAAACTTCTGTCTTCTGTGCATTGTCTGGGTGCACAGAAATGTGGAAATAGGCGAGAACGATATCCAATTTTGAGAAAATATTTTCCCCATGCTGGGTCTAAGAAAAGTCCAGAATGTGGGATATGGAATACCGATCTGATACTGTACGAGAATTTAACCTCCTGCAGTCCCTTACGAGACGAGTGCTACCTGAGCTTTTTGATACTACTTAAGGAGGAGATGGCAAGTGGATTTACACTACTGGCCATTAAAAATTGCTACACCAGGAAGAAATGCTGATAAAAAAATTATATTTATTGGACAAATATATTATGATAGAAATAACAAGTGATTAAATTTTCAAGAAATTTGGGTGCATAGATCCTGAGAAATCAGTACCCAGAACAACCACCTCGCGCAGTAATAAAAGCACTTATACGCCTCGGCATTCAGTTAAACAGAGATTGGATGGCATGTACAGATACAGATGCCCATGCAGCTTCAACACGATGCCACAGTTCATAAACCGTAGTGACTTGGTGTATGGTTATGAGCCAGTCGCTCGGTGACCATTTACCATACATTTTCTATTGGTGAGAGATCTGGGAAATGTGCTAGCTAGGACAACAGCCGAACATTTTCCGTATCAAGGAAGGTCTGTACAACTCCGGAAACATGCGGTCCGGCATTATCCTGCTGAAACGTAAGGTTTTACAGGTTTCGAATAAAGGGTAGAGCCACGGGTCATAAAATATCAGAAATGTAACGTGCACTGTTCCAAGTGCCAGTGCGAACCAGAGATGACCGAGACGTGTATCCAATAGCAACCCATACCATTACGCCAGATGATGGGCCAGTATGACGATGATGAATCCACGCTGCCAACGTTCGTTCACCACGATTCTGCCAAACACGAAGGCGATCATCATGATGTTGAAAATAGAACTGGATTCATCTGAAAAAATGACTCCTCGCCATTCGTGCACCCAGGTTCGTTCGTGATCACACCATTGAAGGCGGTCCTGTCTATGACGCAGCGTCGAGGGAACTCGCAACCATGGTCTCCGAGCTGAGAGTCCATGCTACTGCAAACGTTGTCGAACTGTTCGTGCAGACACTTTTTGTCTTGCAAATGACCCCATCTCTTGACTCAGGGCTCGTGACGTAGTTGCACGATCCATTACGGCCATACGGATAACATGCCTGCCTTCTCCGCTGGTAGTGATAGGAGGCCGCTGAGATCCCATACGGCGTTCCATATTACCGTCCTGAATTCATCGATTCCATATTCTGCGAACAGTCATTGGATCTCGACCAACGCGAGCAGTAATACTGCGACACGATAAACCGCAATCCCGGTAGACTACAATTCGACCGAAGTCCGAAACATGCTGACACGCATTTCTCCTTCTTACACGAGGCATCACAACATTTTTTCACCAGGCAACAATGCTCAAATGCAATTTCTGTGTGAGAAACCGGCTGAACAATTTCCTCATTTAAACACATTGTAGGTGTCGCTACCGGCACCTGCTTTGTCAGAATACGCTGAAAAGCTAATCATTTGCATATCACAGCATCTTCTTCCCGTCGTTTAAATTTCACGTCTGTAGCATGTCGCCTGCATGGTGTAGCAATTTCAATGGCCAGTAGTGTAGATGGACGACAAATGCATTGATCCATCATGAATTGGAATTATTTTTTTACTGCCCCATACAGTTTTGGATTGAGCCTTCTTGGGTATTGGCTTACTATGTATAGGCGAACCAGTGGTCTCAATATGGCCCACTGTATTATGCTTAACAGGAGTTTTGCCATGTGTCAATTTTGTTCATTCTGGAAATTCTGACAATATTTGATGATATGCGGAATCACCAGAAATTAGTTTAACAGAAAAAAAAATTATTTGCAGAATTTGAATCTATCCTGGACTGTGTTAACCTTCCGTCTACCAGACGGGTCCATTGGACCCGACAGCAATATTTCTGGTGTCAATGGTAAAATGAGAAATTGTCGATTGACACCGGAATTTATAAAGTACTTGTCTAGATATTACGAATTCCTTAATTTAAGCTTTTATTGTAAAAGCAAAATTATATTAAAATATTACTGGTGCCGTTTGCAAGTTTGGAATTAAAATTAGGTGTTGCCGTAGATAAATGGGTGTTTTGTCTGGTAGACGGAAGGTTAACTTAGTTATACTGTCTAAAAGTTTATGTCTTTTAAGATCAATTAAGAAACCAAAATTTTGTAAAAACGTAGCCTCTATTATTGGAACAGCAACGTTAGCAATTAAGAATTTCCAAGTGGACTTTCACTGTATAACTAATATGTGAAAAATACGTGATTACAAATATGAATGCGAAGCTTAAGATTATTAATCATTGTACAACACATTAAAAATTCATTAAATCCTTAGATTTATATTACTTTAAATGCGGCTCTTATTGCAGAGAAACCTGGAGATTAGTGAACGCATTATACTGAGCTTGCCAGTGAGAGGGTTAAACACTATTTTGATTCACTTTGGTGTTGAAAAAAATTGTTATTAATAATTGTTAATAAAATATGAAAAAAATGTTGAAAAACAAATATAATTGAAAAAAATGATAGTTTTTAAAAGTGAATAATCTTATACATAAATATCTCAAAAATTTCTTAATGTTAAAAATTGCTAGTTGGAGGTTAAAAATCACTGACTTTTTAAAACATTAACAAAGGCTTTTTTTTAAGTAAATACATTTTAAGAATGCACAATTTATTTTATCTTAGTTGGTTCACCGGTTTGCTAAGATAAAATAAGGTATAGTATCTTATTATTTTATCGCCGAATCACTATTTTGGTTTTCACGTTCAAAATCAACTTTTCTCTTTTCTCTGTTCTTAATAGAGTCCTTTTTATAATTATGCTACCACCCAGACAACAAAATGAATTAATTAAAAGATTATTTGCAGGCAAATCCAGCATTTTGTGAAAATAAAATATTTTTCTCAAAATCGGAGTTCGAAAGTGCAGGAAAAAAAAATTAGGAATGATATTCTCATTGCTTTGTTTGACTAGTGCTGGGAATGCGGAATCGGTATCACAGGCTCAGTAGCACTAAAAGCTAAAAAACGCAAGCAGTGTCGAAATAACTTGCTGGTGAAGAATATAGCGCAAAGGTACAATACTGAATTTCAACATATAGCCTATGCTAAGAATTGTGGTAAATGAGTTTTCAATTAATGGCATTACGCGTATTCTGTTTTAATTGAATTTAGTTACACTAAATGGTTCAAGTATAATATAAATAAATTAATATACAATAACAAAGTGTTGTCATGTTCTGTTTTTCTTCTTCTAAGCTGAGTTAAATATTAGTATACTATGTGACATATATAAAATCGATAGATCTCATACAGGTCTGCTCAAAATAATTCGAATACTTTAACATTTATTGGTAATAGATGCTAAAAATAAGTTTCCATCCGAATGCTATTCGTTTTCTAAATTGTTCCATTCGATTGTTTCGGTAGTATGAACACAATTGGTTTTATATATATAATAAAAGTGTATGTCATATGACTGTCATCAACAGTTCAGGGCTGATTGCTTCACTTTTAATACGCCAAGTGAACATTTTGCTACTTTTATGTTAGCTGGATACAGATGATTAATTTAATTCACCAAGTAGAAATCCATCACCATCATTTCATTTAAAATACAAACCCATGATTAACCCTTTCCGGCGCGGTGTCCCTTAAAAAGGACACCTAATTTTAATTTTACTGGCACCAAGAATATTTAATTAAAATTTTCCTTTGATAAAATGCCTGAAAATAAGCAAGTTCGTATTCTCTAATAAATTCGTTTATAAATTCTGGTGGCAGATAATTATTTCAATTAAACTTACTCCGCGCCGGAAAGGGTTAATTTCAATTAAAATACACATGTATAAGATACAATGGTATTTAGATGTTTTACATGCAGGGGCGGATCCAGAGACTCGGTTTGGGGGGGGGGCGATTGCGAATGACATATAATCAAGACGGTCATATAGTCTAAGAGCTAGCAAAGTCAAAAATCACGTCATTTTATCAAGGCTCATTTTTTAATATGTTTTCCCTTTTATGGTAGAATACATTTGCAAGCGGTCTGGCAGTCGGGAGACGTTGCGTTTACCTAAGGCAGAAGGGGCTATGCAGGTCAAAAGCTTCAAAATCACGTCATTTTTTCAAGGCTCATTTTTTATGTGTTTTTATCAAGCTTAAAAATTACAAGATATTACTCTTTGGATAGCAGAAAACCTATAATTAATTTGCCAGACACAAATTCGGTTGCAAAGTTAATGCCAGATGGCTTTAAATATGGCAAAGAAAGCTACTGTTCCAAGAGTGATTTAAAATTTAAAAATTACAAAACCTCTTTACGTCATTTTATCAAGCATAAAAATTACAAGATATTACTCTTTAAATAGCAGACAACCTATAATTAATTTAAAAGACACCAATTCGGTTGCAAAGTTAATGCCAGACGGCTCTAAATATGGCAAAGAAAGTGCCTGTTCCAAGAGTGGTTTATAATTCAAAAAATTATAAGACCTCTTTACGTCATTTTATTAGTTTAAAAATTAAAAGATATTACACGTTTGATAGCAGACAACCTACAATTAATTTTCCAGACACAAATTCGGTTGCAAAGTTAATTAAAAATGATATATGATTCACATCACATATGATGATATGATATGTGATTTATAATTAAAAAGTCTGGCATTAACTTTGGAACCGAATTTGTGTCTGGCAAATTAATTACATGTTGTCTGCTATCCAAAGAGTAATATCTTGTAATTTTTAAGCTTGATAAAATGACGTAAAGAGGTCTTATAATTTTTAAATTATAAACCGCTCTTGGAACAGGCACTTTCGTTGCCATATTTAAAGCCGTCTGGCATTAACTTTGCAACTGAATTTGTGTCTGGAAAATTAATTATAGGTTGTCTGCTATCCAAAGAGTAATATTTTGTAATTTTTAAGCTTGATAAAATGACGTAAAGAGGTCTTATAATTTTTAAATTATAAACCGCTCTTGGAACAGGCACTTTCGTTGCCATATTTAAAGCCGTCTGGCTGCAACCGAATTAATGTCTGTCAAATTAATTATAGGTTTTCTGCTCACCGAAGAGTAATATCTTGTAATTTTTAAGCTTGATAAAATGACGTAAAGAGGTCTTATGATTTTTAATTATAAACCACTCTTGGAATAGCCGCTTTCGTTGCCATATTTAAAGCCGTCTGGAGTTAACTTTGCAACCGAATTAATGTCTGGCAAATTAATTGTAGATTGTCTGCTATCCAAAGAGTAATATCTTGTAATGTTTAAGCTTGCTAAAAGGACGTAAAGAGGACTTATAATTTTTAAATTATACACCGCTCTTGGAACAGGCACTTTCGTTGCCATATTTAAAGCCGTCTGGCATTAACTTTGCAACCGAATTTCTGTCTGGAAAATTAATTGTATGTCTGCTATCCAAAGAGTAATATCTTGTAATTTTTAAGCTTGATAAAATGACGTAAAGTGGTCTTATAATTTTTAAATTATAAACCGCTTTTGGAACAGGCACTTTCGTTGCCATATTTAAAGCCGTCTGGCATCAACTTTGCAACCGAATTTGTGTCTGGCAAATTAATTATAGGCCTTCTGCTATCCAAATAGTAATATCTTGCAATTTTTAAGCTTGATAAAATGACGTAAAGAGGTCTTATAATTTTTAAATTATAAACCGCTCTTGGAACAGGCACTTTCGTTGCCATATTTAAAGCCGTCTGGCATTAACTTTGCAACCGAATTTGTGTCTGGCAAATTAATTATAGGTTGTCTGCTATCAAAAGAGTAATAGGGTAGATGTGCCAGTAATGGGCCCCCTTAAGGAATTTCTTTAAAAAAATAATTTTTTATTAATAGTTATAATTATTGTATTAAAATTTTTTTCATATTAGATTAATCTTTCAACAATATTTAACTAATCCCAGACTTACATTTCCCATTAGAAATAAAAATTTAATTTTAAATAATAGAAATATGTCTGAACACCCAAAAGCCCAGTAATGGACCACCTATGTTCCAGTAATGGACCGCCTATGTTCCAGTAATGGGCCACCCTACAAAAAATAACAGATAATTGTTTTTAGGTGCGTTCGTAATTATGTAAATACCTAGGACCTATAGTTGTCGTTCAGTCCGTCCGGCTGTCTGTCCGTCTGTCTGTCCGTTTGTCTGTCCGTCCGCATATAACAACGCAAAAACTATCCAACCGAATCGTTTGAAATTTAAAATACATAATTACTAAATAATTTTGTCGAGTCATTTCAAATTTTATGAAAATCGGATGAATAGATCAATTACAGGGAAAATCAAAAGGATTCCGTTACATTACGGTCAATGGGGGGAAAAAAGGTTAAAATGCATTTTCATCGTTTGAAATTTAAAACATAATTATTACATAATTTTGTCGAGTCATTTCAGATCTTATGATAATCAAATGCTCAGATCAATTACAGGGACTATCAAAAGTATTCCGTTACATTACAGTCAATGGGGAAAAAAGTTGCAAATGCATTTTAATGGTGTTACACTCATTCGAACATAATAAAATTGACATGAACCTATGACGTATATATATATACTAAAATAAAAATTCTGTACAATCTGAGATGCAAAAAATATTTATTATTAAATTACAGGGCCACACAAAAGTATTCCACTACATAATGCTATACGGGGAAACATTGTTTGGGACATGTTTTAATCATATTAGACTGTGCTACATTTTATGAATATGATATACGTTGCTGAGGTGTAATGAAAATTACTTCATTCAACTTAATTTTTTGTATGTTTATAGGAACACAAAGAGTTCGACCACTGTACTATATCCGAAGTATTGTATACTATATCAGGAAGATGTGTCTATTTTTAAAACTTCATTATCGTACGAAAGCACCTCATTTGCTACGCTTCACGGGCAATTTCCAATTTGTTTCAATTGTATTTTGCTCCAGAACTTAATGAAAGCATACTAATAAAACACAATATTAAAACTTAAGTTAGAAATTCATTACATTAAAGGATTTATAATGAAAAAAACATAAAACAAAATATTTAAATTTAAGTTATGAATTTATTATAATCAACGATTTATAACATGGATATAAAACAAAATATTAATGATATTATTAACTGTTTATTATTAACTAACATTAAGGATTCATATTGTAAAGATATAAAACAAAATATTTAAATTTAAAGGATTTATAAGATAAAGACAATGTTTTACTGAAATCAAGTTTAGATAAAAAAAGACATTAAAAAAAAGTCTCCAATCTTCATTCATATCATTATCTAAATGATGTGCTGTGCAACTGTGAAATATCAATAACAAATCTTCAATTTTATCATCCCTTTCCGATGGTCCAAATTATTCAATATGGAATTTTAGAATGCATTTAAAATGATAAATGTTCTTGCACTATCCAACCATTTTCAGATAATCATATAGCCCATCAATTTGGCACAGATTGATTCCACAATTTCCCTTCAGAGATGCTTATATGGATATATTATCACCAATGGAGCAATCTCATTATTTGCTGGAAAACATCCCGTAACAGTGATTTGTTCTTTTTCGTTATTTGGTACTACATAATACACATCTTTAACTGATTTTGATCCCATAATTTTCCTCGTTTTAAGAGTACAAAAGAAACCTTGTTTTAACCTTATTGAAAATTCTCTCTGTATGCTTTAGAATTCGGAAGAAAATATTAAAAATATCTTCTTCCAAATATGACTTTACATTTCTGAACCAACTTAAAACAATTTCTTTTGTAACGGCACATCTAGATTTTGTTAAATGTTCTGCTTGTGTTTTGTACCAATTTTGGATGACCTTCTTTAAAACAACTATTTATAAAGAAATTGCCTTTATTAAATTCTAATAGGTAAAATTTAAGTATTAAATTTGATTATTTAGTTTTTCAGTTAAATCAAAATATTTTATCTCTACTGAAATAACACTTTTTGTATTGGTCACTTGGGTGGTCCATTACTGGAAAATCACGAAATAAGCAATCCAGTAATGGGCCACCCCTCCTAAAATCTTAAAAATAAATAAAATTTTGTAAATGGCCATTGGTATATTAAATTCAATGTTTTATATAGCTAACCAAACAAAAACATTCAATTTTTACGAAAAAATAAAAAAGATATAAACTAAGTAAGAAAAGTCTGCTCTTAGCATGTTCATTAAGATTTTCAGTGAAAAACAGAAAAACTGTGAAACTTTATTTTCTGCTTCCTAATTGTTTTGACGAAAAGAGTAAAAAATTAATCCAGCTTATAAAGCATGCAAGGTAGAGTTCAGAAAAAAATAATAAAAGCTTAACTATTATTTATTATTTATTTATAAACCAAAAAGTGCGAGGTGGCCCATTACTGGAAGGTGGCCCATTACTGGCACATCTACCATATCTTGTCATTTTTAAGCTAATAAAATGACGTAAAGAGGTCTTATATTTTTTTGAATTATAAACCACTCTTGGAACAGGCACTTTCGTTACCATATTGAAAGCCGTCTGGCATTAACTTTGCAATCGAATTTGTATCTGGAAAATTATTTATAGGTTATCTGCTATCCAAAGAGTAATATCTTGTAATTTTTAAGCTTGATAAAATGACGTAAAGAGGTCTTATAATTTTTAGATTATAAACCACTCTTGGAAGAGGCACTTTCGTTGACATATTTAAAGCCGTCTGGCATTAACTTTGCAACCGAATTTGTGTCTGGCAAATTAATTATAGGTTGTCTGCTATCCAAAGAGTAATATCTTGTAATTTTTAAGCTTGATAAAATGACGTAAAGATGTCTTATAATTTTTAAATTTTAAATCACTCTTGGAACAGTAGCTTTCTTTGCCATATTTAAAGCCATCTGGCATTAACTTTGCAACCGAATTTGTGTCTGGCAAATTAATTATAGGTTGTCTGCTATCCAAAGAGTAATATCTTGTAATTTTTAAGCTTGATAAAAACACATAAAAAATGAGCCTTGAAAAAATGACGTGATTTTGAAGCTTTTTGACCTGCATAACCCCTTCTGCCACAGGTAAACGCAACGTCTCTTGACTGCCAGACCACTTGTAAACGTATTCTACCATAAAAGGGAAAAACATATTAAAAAATGAGCCTTGATAAAATGACGTGATTTTGAAGCTTTTTGACCTGCATAACCCCTTCTGCCACAGGTAAATGCAACGTCTCCCGACTGCTAGACCGCTAGCAAACGTATTCTACCATAAAAGGGAGAAACATATTAAAAAATGAGCCTTTATAAAGTCAGGTGACGAAAACGTTGCTAGCTCTTAGACTAATAGTTTCTGTTAGTTATGCCATTCCTTGCAGTTAATTATTAAATGGATATTGAATAATTGTAATGCGAATGAAAATACTTTAGACTCTCAATTATCCGACGTCCTATCAATAGAGAATATTATGTCAACTTACTGGATCGTTTAAACGATTTTGTGGAAGAAAAATGTGCGCATTTGGCGAAGAAAACATTCTCCTTCATTAAGACAATGCACGCGCGCATACCTGCGTCATCGCCATGGCAAAATTCCATGAATTAGGATATGAACTGCTTTTTTATCCACTATATAAGCAAGGTTTAGCATTTGGAGATCATTTTATACTTCCAAATTTGAAAAAATAGCTCAGTGGGAAAAACATAGTCTCTAACGATCAGGCTATTGCTGAAACAAACACCTATTTTGAAGGGTTGGAGAAATCGTATTTTTTGAAGGGGATGAAAAAAAAAAGTTGGGCTGAGTGAATCGAACTAAAAGGAGTTAATTTTAAACAATAAAGTACATTTTTGGCATAAAAACGTGTTCTTCTTCTCAAAGTCAGGTACTTAACATACATTACCTTCGTATAATAACAACAAAAGAAAGATACAAAATATTGCCATGATTGTCAAGAATCTCTGTCAGAATCTTTGATTTGTTGAAGGATTAAGCAAATAAATTAAATTGTAAATAAAAGTAACATATGTTTCAATATTTATTTGTATTTCAAGGTAATCATATTGTTCGCCAGAGGCGACTAGTATAAGAATGAAAATCACGCCACTTTGACCGCAAGTAAACTGTAATTGCAATAATTTTTTACGGAAAAACTTATTTATGGATGATGTCGGCATGTTCTGATTAAAAAAATGTCGTTCGGACATCTAGAATCTAAATTGTGGCTCTAATAATAATAATAATTAAAAAAAAAGTTCCATATCATCCATATAAATTCTAGTTCTCTTTGCTAAATTGTTCTAGAGTCTCCTTACTAGAATTCCAGAGCGTTCCCCTATATTCTCGGGGTCAAACTTGTCTAAAAATCTCTACAAATAGATGCCAACATAAAAGGTTAGTTTTAGTAACAATAGTTCTAGTTTATGAAACAATTTCAGAAATCAAGCCATAATTCCTTGTTATTGAAGTGATTCAATTTCGTTTCTTCACCTAGAAAACAAGAGATGAGAAATTCTGGATCATTTCAATAATCAGCTATTTTATTTTCGCTATTCGCATAGTTCGGAGATCGATAAGGGATTCAGAAAGTGACTAACTATTCATCCTAGGTGAAGAGGGTATATTTTTTTCCACAGTGTGGTTCTTCTATTGAAATTAGGATTTACTTAGATAGGAACTATTTTTAACATTGTAGAGTGATAATCAAAATTGTTTCTTCCAAACAAAAATAATAAAAAGCATTTGACTTCTAAATTAGTGTAAAAAAAATAATTAAACTACATTTTAAAGTTATAGTTTTTTGAACAATTCTGTTGAATAATAATAACAATAATAATAAAAAGGAATTATCAAATTGGCCTTTGTTGTCTAAGGTGATCGTATAAAAAGTTTAAAGTAGAAATTTTTTAAATTCATTAGCCAAATTATTTTACAAACGTAGTCTTATTTCTTACCTTATTTACAAAAATGTTTTTACTTTATTTACATTTTCCAAAATTATCATAAAGAATAATCGTGCAGAATGAAAAAAAAAGGATACGAAGTGAATAAATTAATATTAAATCTGCTAGTAGAATTACTTTTGAAAAATGTCCTTCAAAATTAATTATTAAAATAACAACAAACAAAAAATAAAAATCATTATTTGTAAAAATACTATTAAATTTTGTATACAATAATCAAGTTATTCCACTTCAATAAAAACTAATGTAAGAGATTGTTAGTTCGAAATGGTTGGATTAAGAGTATATGATAGAAATCAACATAAATGGTAGGGGAAAAATGAACAAAAACAAAAAGGATGTAGGTTGTTTGCAGCTATCATTGGGCATATTGATACGCATCAATGTGCCGCGCTTATTTTGGACATTTTTTGCAGCTTACAGTTTGTAACCTTTTTAATGGGACGCCCCGTATTATGTGATTCGCTAATAATAAAATTTGGGAGCCACTCTTTTACAAGCATCACATGACATATTCTGTTGATGCCATGAAATCGAATATCAGTTACAACAATGAATATTTGTTTTGCTTAAGAAAAATTCTTTGAATATGATAAAGGTGACGAATTGAAAACTTTTTTTAGAAATTGTGGTAGGCATCTCTGATAATATGATGAAAGAAGGTAAGACCTGGATAGTGGTCGATAAAAACATTCTTTTACCCGCAAAACTGATACAAATCGAAATTTGTCAAAAAGACAATTAAGAGCCCACAATAGTCACAGAAAAAGAACACAAAAAGACCTGGATGATTATGTAAAGTCTATGGGAGCGTTCTTTTCGAATATCTCGCTCAAATTTTAATATTTTTGCATGATTCTTTTGCACAAGATAGCTGTGGACAATCCACAACCGGGCTAGTTTTTACTTTTTCGATTTTGGTTATATATTTTTTATATTACGATAGTTTCAGTTTCAGAACCGGTTTAAACTGGTTTCGAAAGTTAAAGTAATTTTTTAAAGAAAATCTGAAACAAAAATTGAATAAAAAAGAATATTGCCCAGTTAAACTGATGGCATTGAGCTCACAGGCTACGCATACTAATTGTACATTACAGCCTTGTATTTTCGTTAATTCCGTTCGAAAAAAAAAATTAAGAAGGGGAAACAGCTTTCCCCTTTCTCCTTTTTTATACTTAATCATTGAACCTCCTAAACTATCAGGTACATGCTTTATCATATTAAAAAACCTATATCCAAAATTCAGAGTAAATCGGATAATTCTTAATTAAAACCCATTTAGCATTTATATAATTTAAGAGGCGTTATTCTCCTCTTTTATACTTAACCATTAAACTTCCAAAACTATTCAGAGATTTGAACGAAATCTGACAATTCTGATTGAAAAATCCATTTATACAAGTTAAGGGGAGGGGCATTAGAACCCCCGTTCCCCCTGTTTATATTTATTCAATGAACACCTAATAACAGCCACGGACTCGCCTCATCAGAATGATTCTATATCTAAATTTTGAACGAAAACTGTTAATTCTGCATGAAAATCCCGTTTATATCAATTAAGGGGAGGGGCATGAGTCCCCCGTTCCCCCTGTTTATACTTATTCTATGAATACCTAATAACAGCCACGGTATCGCCTCATCAGAATGATCCTATAGCTAAATTTTGAACGAAAACTGTTAATTCTGCATGAAAATCCCGTTTATATCAATTAAGGGGAGGGGCATGAGCCCCCCGTTCCCCCTGTTTATACTTATTCAATGAACACCTAATAACAGTCACGGAATCGCCTCATCAGAATGATCCTATATCTAAATTTTGAACGAAAACTGTTAATTCTGCATGAAAATCCCGTTTATATCAATTAAGGGGGGGGGGGGCATGAGCCCTCCGTTCCCCCTGTTTATACTTATTCAATGAACACCTAATGACAGTCACGGAATCGCCTCATCAGAATGATCCTATATCTAAATTTTGAACGAAAACTGTTAATTCTGCATGAAAATTCCGTTTATATCAATTAAGGGGGGGGGGGCATGAGCCCCCCGTTCCCCCTGTTATACTTATTCAATGAACACCTAATGACAGTCACGGAATCGCCTCATCAGAATGATCCTATATCTAAATTTTGAACGAAAACTGTTAATTCTGCATGAAAATCAAGTTTATATCAATTAAGGGGGGGGCATGAGCCCCCCATTCCCCCTGTTTATACTTATTCAATGAACACCTAATGACAGTCACGGAATCGCCTCATCAGAATGATCCTATATCTAAATTTTGAACGAAAACTGTTAATTCTGCATGAAAATCTGGTTTATATCCATTAAGGGGAGGGGCATGAGCCCCCCGTTCCCCCTCTTATACATATCAAATGAACTCCAAAAACTAATCAGGGAAGCGCCTTATCAGGATATACCTATATACAAAATTTCAAGTGGATCTGATATTTTTATCATGAGTTATCGCGTTACGCACGAACGAACATACGAACGTACATACAGAACGGACGGGCACATAAGCTCTCAGGCTATGATAGCCTGTGAGCTAAAAAGTAATAAAAAAGAATACTGCCCAGTTAAACTGAAGGCATTGAGCTCACAGGCTACAAATACTAATTGCACATTAAAGCTTTATATTATCAAGGGTTAATTCCGTTCGAAAAAAAAAATTAAGAAGGGGAAACAGCTCTCCCCTTTTCTCTTTTTTTATACTTAATCATTGAACCTCCTATACTATAAAAGACATGCTTTATCATATAAAAAATCTATATCCAAAATTCAGAGCAAATTAGATAATTCTTAATAAAAACCCATTTAGCATTTATATAATTTAAAAAGAGTTATCCCCCTCTTTTATACTTAACCATTAAACTTCCAAAACTATTCAGAGATTTGAACGAAATCTGAAAATTCTGCTTGAAAAACCCATTTGTATAAATTAAGGGGGGGGGACATTAGAAACCCTGTTCCCCTTATTTATACTTATTCAATGAACACCTAATAACAGTCACGGAATCGCCTCATCAGAATGATCCTAATCTAAATTTTGAACGAAAACTTAATTCTGCATGAAAATCCCATTTATATCAACTAACGGGGGGGGGGCATTAGAACCCCTGTTCCCCCTATTTATACTTAATCAATGAACACCTAATAACAGTCACGGAATCGCCTCATCAGAATGATCCTAATCTAAATTTTGAAAACTTAATTGTGCATGAAAATCCCATCTATATCAACTAACGGGGGGCATGAGCCCCCCGTTCCCCCTCTTATACATATCGAATGAACTCCAAAAACTAATCAGGGAAGCGCCTTGTCAGGATATACCTACATACAAAATTTCAAGTGGATCGGATATTTTTATCATGAGTTATCGCGTTACGTACAAACGAACATACATACAGAACGGACGGGCACATAAGCTCTCAGGCTATGATAGCCTGTGAGCTAAAAAACTAGCCCGGTTGTGGATCGCCCTCAGCTATCTTGTGCAAAAAAATCATGCAAAAATATTAACATTTGAGAGAGATATTCGAAAAGAACGCTCCCATAGACTTTACATGATCATCCGGGTCTTTTTGTGTACTTTTCTGTGACTATTGTGGGCTCTTAAAATAATGATGACGAGAATGATCAGGAAAACAGCCTGAGCAAATTTATTGTAAAAACACATTTAAAAACGCAGAAATAAAGAACGCGAAATGACTTGAATAACATTGCTTGAGAATTTATATATATATATGCAAAATGCTGCGCTATAACAATGCAATATATAATGGCTAATGATTGATGTACCATTCATCGAGAGCACTTAATCTTAGATTATGTAATTAGCAGTCATGGGTGGCACACGATGGTAAGACCAAAAATGTATTCCTTAGAAAATTTCCCTTTCAATTAAACACAGACGATATTCTTGTTAAACAAATTTATTCGTGCTTCACACAGTAAACAATTCCACGAAAACTTCGGTTTAAATTTCTAACCGATGTAATATGCTGCCATAATAAAACAGAAAGATGATATTACAAGAGTAGAGCCCCCCCCCCCCCCACACACACACACACACCTATTAAAGACTTTTAAAATCCACCAGATGACCGAGATCTGTTTAACACTCGAAAAAATGTAGAATCCTGTTTCTCAAGTCAAAGTTATGTCGTTATATGTATGAAACTGAGTACGAATACATGATTTCATAACAACATTTTGCGTTGACAGTTAACTTTTAAAAAAGCGTGAACTGGCCAATACGAAAATGTAACGGGCAAAAAAAAAGAATCCTCTCAGTCGATCGGATGAATATCTCACATAATCAAGCCTGAGCGTCGCTTCGCAAGGAATTGTGGGTAATCGAATGATTTTTTAAAACTTAAATGAAAGATATTAGAAACAATGAAAGAATAAAATAAAGAAATGGGGTTTTAAGTAAAGTGTTGCTTTTATTAGATTAAAGTTTTTTAAAATAAGGAAATAAAGAATGCGTAGATTAACGATATGGAATTAAAAAAGATATTTTTTAAAGACAGGGGAAATTTTAGATATTATAAGAATTTGGAAATAATTAATGGCGAAAATATTTTTATTATTACATATCCCCCCACCTAAAAAGATTGATGAGCTGGTAAGTCTTAAGACCCACAAATTCATAGAAGGGAAGTATTACTTTGACTTGGATTACAATTTTGTCACCTGGAATAGATTTAAATGAATAAACTTTTTCTTTCTTTAAATGTCCAATTAATTTTAGATTTAGAAATAATAATGCGAACTAGTGGATTTGTTTATTAAAATACAATAACAAGATCTTGTTAACAAATTATAAATATATTTCTATTAAAATGCATACAATAAGAAATTCAGCTGTAAATTCTAAGGTAATTATCTAACATTAATTTACCTTATTTACAAAAATGTGTTTACTTTATTTACATTTTCCAAAATTATCATAAAGAATAATCGTGCAGAATGAAAAAAAGGATATGAAGTGAATAAATTAATATTAAATTTGCTAGTAGAATTACTTTTGAAAAATGTCCTTCAAAATTAATTATTAAAATAACAGCAAACAAAAATAAAAATCATTATTTGTAAAAATACTATTAAATTTTGTATACAATAATAAAGTTACTCCACTTAAAAAAAAAAAAAAAAAAAAAACTAATATAAGAAACTGTTGGTTCGAAATGGTTGTATTAAGAGTGTATGATAAAAATCCTAAAAAATGGAGTAAAAAAAATGAACAAAAACAAAAAGGATATTGGTTGTTTGCAGCTATCATGGGGCATATTGATACGCATCAATGTGCCGCAACACAGGCTGTACCAATGTGCCTCAAGCAGCCGTTTTTAACAATATGAATTGCAAATCCAGCACTTCATAAGTTACTTAACAAACAAGGATGAGGAACTGATAAAGATAAGCGTTACTTACCAGGGAGGGTATTCGTTCAAAGTGAAAATGCTGGAATAGTTGAATATTACCACTGCAATTGCACAAATAAAATTTACCTTTGACCTACAAGAACACGAAATCACCCGTCTCATTTCATCAAGCTACTAGATCACGCGCCAAGATGTACTGCAGGTACTTGTACACACTAACGCCATCTTTTGTAACTAATACTGGAACAGTGTATATTACCAGTGCAATTGTACTACAAAATGTTACTTTTGAACTACAAGAACACTAAATCATCCGTCTCATTTCATCAAGCTAGTGGATCACACGCCAAGACGTTCTGTAAGTACTTGCGCACACTAGCATTATCTTTTGTAGTTGCTGTGAAATTTCCTGTAATGCCATTTTGAGCAGTGGAGGGGATGTGTCAAAGCGCCCCATGCATTCATGTGCCACAGTATTTAAATTTGTTGATTACCAGGAGGGCCATAGCGAAGACATTTTATTGGGGGGGGGGGAGAACCTTAAATTGCCAAGTCAAATTTCAGAATTTGCCAACTCGTTGAGAAATAAAAATAAATAATTCTCACCAATTTTTACTTTTTTCCATCTTCAATAGAAGAAAGTATTGTAATCGAAATTTTTTCGACTTCCGGTTTTCAACGGATTTACACATTTTAGGGGTCAGAGATTCTAAAAAACGTTTTTAGAACTGTCTGTCCGTGTGTCCGTATGTCGCCATTCTACTATCAAAAAGTGTATGAAGATATGCGTAGAATTGAACCAAATTTTTTGTGGATGTTTTTAGCTGTGGCAAGCAGGTCCTCCTTCAATTTTGAAGTATTCCGCCGGAAGAGGGCGCTGCAATAGCGATTTTTGTGCCATTTTCAATATTCTACCGAGTAAAATTGTATGAAGTTATGCATGGAATTGAACCAAATTTTTTATATAAGTGTATGGATATGGCTAGTTGGCCCTTCCTGAATTTGAAAAATATCGGCTGGAAGGGGGCGCTATAATCACTATGTCTGTGCCATTTCCATTATTTTACCATCAAAAATTGTTTGAAGTTATGCATAGAACTGAACTAAAATTTTCCTGTATGATTATTTTTGGGTATGGCAAATTGGTCCTCTCTGAATTTGAAAAAAATCTACCTATCATTCATTCTATCATCTGCCTATCATAGATTAATTGACTGAAGCAGAAATTTCAGATGAAAATCAAAGTTGGTATAGTATTGAATTAAAATTATTAAAGCATTGACATGTGTAACTATTTTTTTAATGTTGAAATGTACATATGAGATAGAAGAAAGTCTTGAGATTCACGCATCCAATTAGTTTAGTATAGTTTCACATTTCTATTTCACTAATTGATGCAAAATGAAATAAAAAAAATTAATTTTTATTAAAATTCATATTTAGCCGTGCCTCGTTATTCCGACAGGTATCTGGGTGTCATCATAAGCAGTGTGTCGCAAGCTCGCAGGAGCCGGAGATACATAAACCGTCGTTTATTTTATGAATTTACGTTTATTTTATCGAAATTTATTTTAAGCCAATTTTATTCTTCTTTTCTTGCCCCCTTCAAAAATTATCTGTACTTTAACAGATGTGTCAGGCGACAACGATCTGAGAATTCGGTAAAATGAAATAATTCTCAGACACCTGTTTGTCTTTTAAAGGAAAGAAAGTGACTTTTTATAAATCATTTTTTAATAGATATTTTCACTTCAAGATGAAATTTGTGAAAAAATTTTAGAAACTCTGAAAGAGAAATTTTTTTGGTGTCTGGCTATACAATTTCCGAATTTTCAGGTCCCGTACATTTTAAAATACAGACGTCTTTTGAAATTCCTAGTACATTTTAATCGTGTTAGGAATCCTGCAACGGCAAATTCTTGCCCTCTCTTTGAGAACTGAATTTGGGCACGCAATTAAAATAAATGCTTTTATATGAAAACTTTTTTTTATTATCGGTGTTGCTATTAAAATAAATATTTTTCTTGAATTGAGAACACATTTTCCATTCTTTTAATGGAGTTGTTATTAATAACGTACGTTAATTAAGACGTTTGCAGAATTTTATTATTTGTGAATGCAAAATTTCAGGAGGGTTTTATCAGACGGGCAAAACAGTTACGAAACACTAAAAGAAAAAAAAAAAAAAAAAAAAAAAAAAGAAAAAAAAAAACGAGCCCAAACTTGGATGCCTGCGTTCTGCGCGGGTTAATTGGTAGGGTCCTCGGACAATGGAAGTCCTATTCTAAATTTTCTCTCAGCTCTGAACTGATTTGGGGTTAATGCTTCTGTGAGTGATTGATTTAGGCTTTTTATTGCTCGACTGGCTAAATGAATTTATTATTTATAAAGAAAATAAGGGCCGTATTTCTACGCATTTTTTCAGTGAAGAAAATAAGCACCGTATTACGCGCTTTTCAGTGATGTTTCAGTTGAACACCAAAGGAGAAATCGTGTAAAAAATAAGTGACTATTTTGATGCCTAATTACATTATTTTTTAAAAAATCAAAGTGCTCCGATAAAAAACACTTAAAATGTGGAAAACAAATAAGAGTTTATCTTATAATGACATATTCTTTATTAGTGTAAGAATTTAATAAGAAATGAATAGAAATCCTGATTTCCTAAATAAAAATTGGACACACCCTTTAATAAAGTTAGATTCTGCTTTACAAATAATATTAAACTTTAATTGAATCTTGCTTTAAAATAAAGATGAAAATTAAGTTAATTTCAATCAGATATTAAAGAAGTAATATTAAATAAGTAAACTATCTTTCCACTAAATTTATCCAGTTTTGTGCAAAAAATAAATACTTCTGAAAATTTTTTTTTCAAAGAAAGGGGAGAATAGTCTTTTTTTTTGTGTGTGTGTGTTAATGGCCTAGATTACTGTCATGGGCTCATGTAGAGATCTGCTCGACCCGAGGCCCGTTCCCGGCCCGATACGACTACATGAGGTAAACCTTTTAAACTGGTCAGGACAACCCGATTGACAAAACAAATGGGACGGGCCTTCAAAAAAATTAACCGGGCCGTTTGGAACTGTTATAAAAATTTAGACAAAGCCGATGAAATACAAACTATTTTAAATGGATATGGCTTTCTGGAAAATAAATTTAAATATTTTGCACAACCCGATGCGTGTTTGACATATACATCAATTAAAAAATATAAGAAGTACAGCCGTTTTAAAAATGTAAACAAAGCTGATGAAATACGAACCATTTTAAATGGATATGACTTTCTGGAAAATAAATATAAATATACCGCACAATCCGATGCGTGTTTGACATATATCAATTAAAAAATATAAAAAGTACAACCATTATAAAAATGTAAACAAAGCCGATGAAATACGAACATTTTAAGGCTACAGTGGACTCTCAAAACTAATTTTTTTAATTTTCAATGAATTTTTTTTTAATTTCTGGAAATAATATATATATATATATGTCTCTTATTTCACATTTAAAAAAATATATATATTCAATAGTTTTTGAGATACAGATTTTTCTTTTTTAAATTAACAAAAAATGGCAATATTCAAAATGCTCCATACGAAATTCTTTATGCCCAATTTTTCTGATTTTTTGATTAAAATGCTCTCTATGTATGTGTTAACAAATGTTACTAAGCATTTTTACCATATTACTTCTAAAACATTTAAAAAAATTATTTTAACTTAATTCTTTTGTATTTTCCGTTAAAAAATCCTTAAAAATTTCATATAACTGAAATTTAAAAAATTTACATGCGTCTAAAAAATTATTTCTAGTAACATTTGTTGACACATACATAAAGAGCATTTTAAACAAAAAATCAGAAAAATTGGGCATAAAGAATTTCGCATGGAACATTTTGAAATCATGAAAACGACGAAAATATTCATTCTGAGAAAAACAGGTTTTAGTAACTATACAGTGGTTATAATTACTTAATATTTTCTTACTGACACAGTTTCAGCTATTAAGGGACATAATATCATTTCTAGCTTATATGTAAGTGTTTTATGTTTTTATGGTAAATTCACATAAAATATGTGGCTTCGACAGTAATTCATGCAAAGGACGTGAAGTATCTGAATTTTAAAAAAATCTTCTCAAAAGTAACATTTTGTATTTTCTAATGATTTTTTTTCAAATTTTACTTGAAATATTCATGGTATAAATACCTCTTATTGTAAAAAATTTTGTTAAATATACTAAATATTTCTAATATTTTAAATATATTAATATTTTTTAATTTACGCTAAAAAGATTGGGGACAAAAAGCAATTCCTCTAAATACATTATAAACAAACGCTTAAAAAACAGTTAAAAGTTACAGTTAAAGTATTGTTTTGCGAAATCACAAAATTAATAATTTCAGTGCAAAATAACATTTTGTTTATAAAACTAAAAACTAGGCTAAATTTTACGGATGTGAATCGGCGAAAAAGTAAACAAAGGGGCGTGGCACAATCAGCTGATTGGACAAAAATGCTTTTAACTCTAGTAAAAATAGTAAAAATTGAAAAATTCTTTTTGTTTTCAATAACAGGTAATTCACAGTATTCCATTTTTCAGTGGTTTAATTTTTTTTTCTTTTAATAAATAAACTATTTGTCGAGATATAAGCGATTCTTGTCACATGACAACAGGTTTTTCTCTTTTCCGTTACTAAAGTGTCCGGAAACATTAGAAAGAAACGTTTTCAAAAGTCTGTTTTTATCATACAGCTTCAAAAGTTTTGATGTTTTTAACCTTTTGTTTTCTTTTATTCTAAACTGCATTAACTACATTAATTATTTTAATGAGTGTTAATTTGAATGCTTAAAAGTCTAAATATTTAAGCGATTAATAATGCTGCTATTGTGCATGTTTTTTTTTTTTTTTCGAACGCACGGTAATATAAAATATACTGTCATATTTTATATATAAATGCAGTATCGTTCTATATTAAAAAAATAACTAAACGCTGTCATCGCTTATAAAATTTTTTTTCTAAACTGTTGATCTTTTTTGTTAACATTAGGAAAACTGTCATGTACAATAATATGAAAATTGATCGTATTATAGAGAAATGATTGAAAAACATGCTGATGTAGACGTTTTTTAAACCGAATAATTATTTTAAGATATATTTAATGCTAAAGTTCAAATTATTAAACGAGTTTTTAGACATCTAAAACATTTTTAGACTTTTTTAACATTAGACTTTTTTTAACATTTTAGACTTTTTTAGACTTTTTTGACTAAACATTTTTCTTATACATTAGAGCTGCATTTATTTCTTTATTTTGACTCATTTTTTGAGGATTTATTTCTTTTTTAAATTTAAATTTCAGCATTTCGAAAGATATTTTTTAGATATTTTAGAAAAGGGTATAATTTTAACTTGTTACTAACTGCATAAACAGCGCAAGGAATAAGATTTCTCTCAAATTAAAAATTTATTTAAACATGGCTATTATAAAAGGAAAAAACTTTCATTTTAAAATTAAATTATTACATATTAAAAGGTAGAAAACACTGAAAATTAAAATATAAAAAACTACATTGAAAAGAGATTTTTTTTTTTTTTTTTTTTTTTTTTTTTTTTTTTTTTTTTTTTTTAAGTAAAAGGAGGAATTCAGCAATATTCATTAAAAGTCGCAAATAAATGAGAGCTACGTCAAATTTAAAGTTTCAAATTAATTATATTGTCAAACAGTTAAAATTAAAAAAAATGTATTTACACGCACACGAGAGGTTTATTTCATATTTTGAAAAAATCAATTTAACTATTATTGTTAATTCTAAAACAGCGCAAATAATATTTTCTTTCTAACGATAAACATAATTTTGCGTGAATATTATGAAAAGAAAGAAAAATTTGCTGAAAATTACATCAGATTTAAAACGTAGCATTCAAAATCACTTATTTAAAATAATTTCCTTACAGCATTGTTTAAAAATACAGAGAAGGAAGATTGTGTTAATTAAATACATTTTATATTCGCTGATTTTGAAAATCTTTAACAATCTTATTTAATCAAACAGAAAATAGCAATTAATAGCAGCTGATTCGTCTTTGTACTCTCCTCAAAAATAAATAAATAAACACTCGTTTACTTTGTAATCTCATTTTTTTATTATTATTATAATTACATTTTCTACAAACTTTACAAATCCGATCAAATTAACTCATTTTTAGAGTCGGTACAGGGTTGACGAACGTAGCTCGTAGGGGGTATTGAAATATTCTTAATTATATGTCGAGGAAAATCTGAATTTTTTATAGAAATTGAGTCAGGACGGGCCTGGTCTTGAAATTCTGTCCCTAGCTGACCTCTAGTTTCGGTTTTAGTTTTCAAAATAAGGAATCTGATAATTAGGGTAGAAAAGGAGCATCGTCAATTAAGTTAAAGAAAACTTTAAGAGCAGTCTTAATACGACGCTACGCTTCAATTTTCATGCAAGCTGCAAACCTGACAATCAAGATTTAATTTTTCATTGGAACAATAGGCATGAGATACCAGAAATTTTGAGGGGAAAGAGAAATTTTTGAATGTTACTTAAAACTTTCTGTTTAGCGATTTTCATGTATAACGAAATAAAAAGTGTGTTTGGTACTTTAAAAAACAATAAAAATATGCCACATTATTTTTGTGTACAGAACTTTTTTTAAATTTACTCTTATAACAATGGTTTAAATTTAAAATAGCTGTCTAGAGGCACAGCCAGAAATAGGCTCTCTGCCATGTCCTGTATATACTATATGATGCTAATAAAGATTTTTTTGAACCCTCTTCAGTTTATGACCTATTACAACTCCATCCCATAACTTTCCTCTGTGATTATCCGTGTCATTCGCATAATAAAAAAATAGCCAAAACAATATTGAGGTATTTCATATATTCATTAGTGGAGTAAACAAAGAGATTTCAGCTTTAACATACATTCCAGAAAATTAAAAAACTGATAAGATGTACAGAAAACCTTTGTGTTTAAGTAAAAGTATGATGTGTGAAAATCAAAGCAGTGGAAAGCATAAGTATGTTTCAATGAACGAAATTGTTCATTTTATGAGTAAATATGATTCAAAGCATCTCTCAGATGATGGTACTGGCAGCGCCACTGATTGATCCAAGATGTAATATAAATGAAAATGAAAAACGATTAGTTGTATAAATGTAAAGCGATTCCGTAAGCTATACTGAATACAAAGGTCCTAAGAATGTGTGTTTGTATACTTCGTGCATTGAATTTTCCGAATCAAGTTTTGATACATATTGGTGCAGTATTTCATAGATTAGACTTTAATTTACTAAAGGGAATAATTATTTTGTATATCCATAAATACTTATTTTTACTTATTTTTTAGATAATTTTTAATCTTTTGGAAAATGTTTTTTTTTTCTTTATTAATTGCTTGTTTTATTTTCTCTCAGGGTTGTTCTCGAGTTCTCTCCTCAACAAATGAGAAAGTTTCTGACATATTGTCTAATTTATTTTTAAACATAAAGTCGCAAAGTTGATATTCATAATTAGAGTCCTGCAACGAGTAAACCTGGACTAAAACACAATGTAATCGACCGATGCCAATATCTATTATAGCCACATTTTTTTTTCTCTTTTTGTATTGATGTTAAATTAGCTTATTATCTTGAGGCACATTTATACTTAAATCGGTTTTCAAGTATACTGCTTAATAAGCGCAAAATTTCTGACACATTTATTAACTCAGTTTTGAATGTAAAGGAAGAAAATTGTGAAAGCTGGCTATGGAAGCGATATCTGATCGAAACGAGTCTTCCATTTTTTATTAAATAAATCGACTTATATATATTATTGACTTATAAACAATTTTGATCGTGTAGCAACAAATTTTTCTTCTCTCTCTGGGTAGTTTTTTTTTCCTTACGTCCAGAAATTCGGTGCAAAATGCCAACTTTGAATGTATTTTCTGAAAGATCATTTATGTTTGCCAAAAAAAATTGAAAACGTCTGTCAATTAACCCTTTATCTACCGATGGTACTTATAAGTACCATTAAAATAAGTTATTATAAAATTCTTTTAATACGTAAGTTAGTTATAATACTATTTAGAATGAGTTACATATACATTACTTTATCTTGTTCCAAAAGCATTATTGGTTGCGCAAAACAAAATATTTTTATATAATGATTTATTTTGCCTTTGCATCTTTTCAGATTTCTTGGCGCTGAGGGAGTGGATGGGGATTTTTCAATGCGGAAATATTTCGATATTTATAATTCGAAATCGTATATAAATCGTATGTATCGAAATCGTATCCATTGAAAATTATTCATAGGTTATCAACTTCGTTTAAATTTTTATATCGGATCAGTATTTAAAACTCTGTTCTGCGGTTTTGTTGCGAAAGTTGGCAAAAATTGTCCACCCTCTCGCCAAAAAATGTGGTTTTAAGTAACAGGCGAAAACGCATATTTTCCCATATCGCTCGATCTCCTTCGCTATTGACCTTTGGGGGGATACGGTAAATTATAGCGAGCTGGACGCAGGGTCACCCTTGTATCTCTTGTATGCAAACCAGAATATTTTTCAATGTGTTTGGGAACAAAACGAAGAATGTAGTACAATAGGAATCAGCCACTCCCCTCCTCTCAAAATTCTGTCCACCTGTGAAAATAATGAACTCTACCGTCCGCGTTAAACCCTAGTCTAAGAATAACAAATATTTAACAAAGATTTCTCTGCTCGCTCAGTCAATGAAGTTTTCATATTAGTGTTAAGTGAGAATTATTATTTGACTTGTGTTTGTGATATTTTAAAAATTTGAAAAGCACATAGTAAATTTGTACAAGTGTTAGCCAAGGATTGAATAATAATGAAACCTCGGCGGCATAAAGTTCAGTGTTGTGAATGCAATGCAATATTTAATCATGATTATAAAATACAGCACGAAAATAATATTCATAACGGGAAAAAAATTTCTGTAAGAAATCCTGGTGCTCCAGCAAGTCCATTTGAAGCTGCTTGGGCTAAAAAAAGAAAAATTGAAGAGACACAAATTACTGAATCCATTACTAAGTTGGACTATGTAATGAAGTTAACTAATGAAGCTGAAAAAAGCAGTGATTGTGAAAATATTGTCTGCCAACCAAGCCAACCATCTGAATTGGATTTTTCATACGAAAATAATGAGGAGTGTAAGAAAAGCGATAAGGATTGTAACTTTCATAACTACACAATCTTAGGAACAGAAGATATCGATTCTGACAAAAATTTGGATGCATCTCATTCTAATCAATTACAGTCAATCACAGATAGAATTTTTGAAAAAGAAATAAGAGGCAGCGGAAATGCACCTATTGAAGAAAATTTAAAAAATTCGCCAGAAGACGATTCAACATGGACAAAAATTATGGGCCAAGTAAAATTTTTACTTCATAAATGTGCGGATACAGATGAATTATTTCAAAATAATTCAAAACAAGAAATAATTAGTGAGAAATTAACAGTGATGAGTTTAATGGATTGCATTCTGCTAATAAAGGAAAACTCCGAGAAAATCTTAGAAGAATGTGAAATATTTTTAAAAAAGCAAAACACTGAAAATATTGATGCTGGGGAAGTTATAGTTTATAGAGTCTATTTAGTCAATCATGATCCTGGTCTTAGACCTACAGAATTGATAGATAATCAGAAAAATTATCTGATTGAATTAGGACCTCACCAGCCAGTTTTAGCATCCTTTCCAAGTGATGGTAAAGACAGATTTAATCCCCATTGGTATAAACAGTTCCATTATTTAGAATACAGTACCGTTAAAGATTGTGCTTACTGTTTTGTATGCTTCCTGTTTCCTGATGGTGTTGGTCAAGAAAAGAGTGAGGATGCCTGGTCAAAAACTGGAGTGAGGAACTGGGGGAAAATGCGAAGTGCCGGAAATTACAAGCTCACTTTTCTTCTAATTCTCATAAATCAGCTCTTGAAAAGTATTGCAATTTTTTATTAAAGAAGCATCACATTGATGTTCTCCTTGATCAGAATAAGAGACTAATTCTGATAGAAAATGAAAAAATGCGTTTGCAGAACAGAGAAGTTATAAGAATTTTACTTGATACTTGCAGCACTTTACGACGTCAAGGCCTAGCATTTCAGGGTTCGCAATCAGATGATGGTAATTTTAGTCAAATTATATCATTAATTCCAAGACATAATAGCACCCTGAAAAAATGGTTTGATGATAGATCATTTCGCACATATCATGTAACTTACATGAGTCCCGAGTCCCAAAATGAATTTATATCACTTGTTGCTCATGAAATAGAAAAAACAATTATTACAGAAATCAAGGACTGTGATTTTTTTTCCTGTAATGGCTGACACTACGCCTGACAGTTCGAATAAAGATATGATTTCGATTGTTATCCGTACAGTCGATGAAAATTGCAAGCCAAGAGAACGCCTGCTAAATATATCTGAATGCATTGACAAAACAGGTATTGGAATGGCAAATCATATTTTTGTAACTTTACAAAAAAATGAAATCAACACTTCTTGCTTGGCATTTCAGTCCTATGATTTTGCCAGTTCCATGTCAGGGCAGTTTAATGGAGCTCAACAAAAACTGTCAGAGATCATTGGGCAACAGATCCCATATATTCCATGCCAAGATCACATAACCAATACAGCTGTAGAGCATAGTTGCAGAATCAGTATCATTATTCGGGATTTATATGATACGCTTGAAGCATTGTACGTTTTTTTTAGTTCAAGCTCTAAACGTTTTAGACAGCTGAAAAATAAAATTAAGGAAGTTGAAAACGCTCTTTTGTTAAAAAATTTGTCTAAAACTCGGTGGACAGCCAGGGCGGAAACTATAAAAGCAGTAAATATATCTTTTGAATTAATCCTTTCTCTGCTAGGAGAAATAACTGAACAAAAAGATTTGGATTGTGCTATAAAAATAAAAGCATACGGACTATACAAAAAGATGAAATCATTTGATTTCATTGTTGGATTATTTTTTATGAAAAATACAATGAATAAAATGAAAATTTTAACAGAAACTTTAGAAACCCCTGATCTGAATTTAATTGATTGTATTACAATTATCGAAAATACAGTAACTATTCTGGAACAAATAAATACTAACAGCATTGATACGGACAATTTAATAGAAAGTGCAGAAAATTTTGCTTTAACCCTTTCAATTGATTCTGAACAAGAATTTCAGCTACATCATAGAAGACGACTGAAACCGAAAAAGATTGACGAATATTCAAAAAGTGAAGCTACGCTGGACCTTAAACAGTTTTACAGAAAAGAATTTAAGGCTGTTCTAGATACTCTATGTAATGGGCATAGAGACAACGTTGATGCTATTAAAACGTCAATTTATCCACTTTATTCAATTTTTTCTTTTCCATTAAATAAAGATAATTTGACATTCGAGGCAATACAGAAGGCTGTAAAAATGTTCCCTCCAAATTTTCAGCCTGATGTATGTGCTCTTCAGAGTGAGTTACAAGTATTTTTTGAAATATGCAAGGAGAAACAGATAATGTCAATGGATGAATTAACAAATGCTGTGATTCAGCACAAAAAAGCTTTAAAACTGATTTTCAGTATGTGTCAGTTAATTGTAACAGCAGGCTATGGAATCAGTGCGAATGAAAGGGCATTCAGCCAATTAAAAATTGTAAAAAATGTTTTAAGAACCACAATGGCTGATGAGAGGCTTAACAATTTGATGTTGATGAAATGTGAAGGCGATTTGATAAATATCTCAAATTTGTAAAATGCCGTGGATAGATGGTCTTGCTTGAAGCAAAGAAGGATAAATGTATCTACATCATAGGTAAATATAATAAAATCTGATATTGTTGGAGCTTAGGCCACATTTGTAAAATCATTTAATACTGATTAAATATTTTATAAGCAAAAAGTAATCTTATTTATTAAAAACCTTATCCAATCCACAGTTCAGGGTAACAGTGAAGAATTTGCTGCATTATTTGTAAATTTGTAAAGACACATTTCATAAAATTGTGTATTAGATTTATTTATGTTAAAGAAATTCTCATATTACTACATTAAGTACCGACTTCTTTTTTTTCTGTAATAAAGTTTATTAAAATCTTAATATCAGTATTTTTTAAAGGATTGATGATCTATTTTTTCCTATCCGATTTTAGTTATCACGACTAAATAACAATGGCAGCAATTAATACTCTATGAATCCATTAATTTGAAATACTTTTAACCAGAATGTGTATAAAGTGTTTTTGAATTTAAAATATATCCATATTTAACGAATTCCCCAACTCTTCTTTTTATTTCGCCATCGAAATTAGAAAATTCCTTTCTATTTTTAATAGCAAAAATACAAGATCAAGAACAAGTCTGTTTTTGTTTCAAAACTTATTTGTTAATCAAAATTTTATTGCACATCACCATTCTAATAAATAAAGGCATAATTTATAGTTTTAATTAAAACAATTAATGATTTTGTAAATTAGTTTTGTCATTTTGCCAAATCTACCAAAATTAAGTCTATCATAGATTTGATTAAAAGAGAAGAAAGTTTAACAAGTTTGCCAAACAGTTTTATAATTTTGCCAACTTACCAACCAATATTAGAAAATGTAATATAGATCTTATTTTTAAAAAGTTTAGTAATATTTCCTATTAGATTTGTAAATTATGCCAAGTTTATGAGAAATAAAAAAATGTGTTGTTTTCATTAAAACAGTGTTGAATTCAGGGAATGGCCCAGGGGGACATCCCCCCCGGTACAATGAAATGTTTCCCCCAGAAAATTTGAGATTTTGAGTTCTTAATGGTCAAAAACTGCAATCCCCCCCCCCCCCCGGAGCCACAAAAGTTCCTTCATGAGCAAAGTATCAGAATTCAACACTATCATTAAAGTCGTAAACAAATTTGCCAATTAAGTTTGTAACTTTGCTAAGTGTAACAGTGTTCTATAATTTATGGTTTATATAATTTTTAAAAAGCGATTTTTCCAATTAGTTTTGCAATACTGCCAAATATACCAGAATCAAAAAATGTATCATAGATTTGATTAAAAGAGAAGAAAGTTTAACAAATTTGCCAAGCAGTTTTATAATTTTGCCAAGTTACCACAATTAGAAAATGCAATATGGATCTTATTTGTAAAATGTTTAATAATATTTCCAATTAGATTTGTAACCTTTTTTCAAGTTTTTAAAAAATAGTGTATTGTAGTTCTTAAAGTTGTAAACAAATTTGTCAACTAAGTTTGTAAATTTGCCAAGTGTAACAGAATTCGCAAATGTTTGGAGGGGGGGAGGCTCCCCCCCCCATCCCCCCCTTAGCGAGGCCCCTGATTACCAGATGTCACTGTTGAATAAAACGCTTCGTCCACTGTAATATTCCACTTTTATACTGCCGCATAATAACACATTATGCTATAATCAGACGACACCTTGTAAGGAAGTGTACAATAAGTTTTAAAATCCTTCTCGGCTCATGTAAAATGCAGCTCAATGAAAAAGCAATTAGAAATGGCTAATGCTTGATGTAGCATTTACCAAGAGCACTCAAGCATAGATTATTTAATTAGCAGTCACAAATGGTACACGGTGACAAGGCATAAAATTAATTCCTAAATTGAATGGAAAATTTCCCGTTCAATGAAACATAGACGACATCCTTTAAAAAAAAAAATTATTCGTGCTTCAAATCACAGTAAACAATTTCATGAATACCTCGGTTTAAACTTCGTACCGACGTAATATGCCGTCATCATACAACAGAAAAATGATAATAGAAGGGCCCGGCAAAAAATCAAAGAAAATAATAATATTTGGGATCACCCTGTGCATTAAATTGTCTGAAATGATCTATCGCTGCAGAATACAAATATGTGAATACGGTACAACATATCCACTGATCTTACTGTACTGATCCACTGTACGAATAGCACGTATATTCACGGAGATATAGCGATGTTTTGAAAATTTGTGGGAAAACGTAAAAGCGCAATACTATTACCTAAATTAATTATTGAAATACGGTTCTTATCATCGATCGAAAAGTAGACGTCAAATACCAGCAAGGTGCGCTTTAAAAAATTGTTTTCTGATATTTTCAGTACTATTAAGAGTGTTCTTAAATCAAAAAGGGCAACTTTGTGACATATGCTTTAATTTATTTTTGTTCGGAAATGCATGAAAATAGCAGGCGTTGTTATTCGGAAACTGTCTAATTGCACTCAATTTTCTGCTTTTAAAAAAACGCAATAGATCTTTCATAGCAAGCCTTCAAAGTTGACGTTTTTGAGCACATTTCCCGACACCCTTAAGGAGATGATGAAATACCATCAAGTGGAATTTTTACAGTTTATGATTTTTTTTAAATATTTAAAATTTAAACAGATATTTTTTTTATAAACGCACCTCGTAGGAATCGGACGTCCATTTTCCGATCACGAAACCGTATTTCCATAATTATATTATGCAGTAAGTAATCGCGCATGTAAGATTTTTTATGCGTTAATCATGCAATTTAGGGGTCGGAGAACTTCAATGGAGCGGTCCCTTAATATCTCCTTTAGTGCAAAATGAATGAAAGAGTGAATGAAAAAATTAATAGCAGCTAAATATCTATGTTACTGTTATTATTTAGTCTCCATATCTTTCTTTTCATCTTTCTTAAAATTACTAGATGCGCAACTAAGTTTCTGGGTTTCACGCATGGATGGCGCAAACGACACGTGAAGACGACATAAGTTATGTTTTTTTAATAACTTGGACATCTGTTAACAATAAACTGTTGTAATACCAATACATATCACAACGCAAAAATATTTTTTCTAACAACGAAGACGTCGAGTTTTGCGCCAAATAAACACCGTTTTGCGGGAAGTTCTGTTTTTTTGATTGAATCTGGAAAAACGTGCAGATGAAGGTGGTTGGTTGTATAGGGTTTAATGGCACAAGCAGATGAAGGACGTCATTTGTTAGGGAAGCCTATGGCGAACATGCAGCATCGAAAACTACCTGTGAAGATTTGTTTAAATGTTTTAGAAATGGCGATTTCTCCGAAAAACCGAAACAATTGAGGATGCCGATCTGCAAGCGTTATTGCCAGATGATCATAGCAAAAATCCAAGATTAACTTGGGTAAGTATTAAACATGACTCTCCAAAGTACTTCCAAACGCTTACACTGTAAAAAAAAAATCTGTAAAGGTACTACACTTTATCTAGGAAACTGGGATTCCAAGAACTTTTCCTGTAACGGTAACAACAAAAACTCAAGTTTTAGAATCGGCTACATGGATTTTTCTTGTTATCGTTACATGAAAAGTTCTTGGAATCCCAGTTTCCTAGAAAATGTTTAGTACCTTTACAGATTTTTTTTTTTTTTTACAGTGTACATGTCATGAGAAAAATTCAAAAGAAAGAAAATGGGTGCCGCATGAGTTGACTAAAAGACAGATGAAAAATGGAAGAACCATTATCGGAATTTTGCTTTTTCAGCATGGAAGAATGTTCCCTGCATCGAATTGTTTTTCGTGATGAAAAGTAGATCTATTTCGAGATTCCCAAAAATGCAAAAAATCGTGTCTTTCACCTGGCGAAGCATCAATATCGAACGGCATGGCCAAATTGCTTCGAAAAGAAGACAATGTCCTGTGTTTGGTGAGACCAGAAAGGAATTGTGCACTATGAACTGCTGAAACTGGGCAAAACTGACAATAGGCATCGCTACGGACAAAACTGACTAATTCGAACCATGCATTGCTCGAAAAACGGCCAGAATGGGACACGAGAGACAAACGGAAATAGGATCTGCTACTGCACCCGCTATATTTGTCAGACCTGGCTTCTTCCGATTATCACTTGTTCTGGTCGATGGCGCATGGCTTAGCTGGGATATATTTGGCTAATTTCGAAGACGTGAAAAATTGATTGGTTAAATAGTTTCGGTCCAAAGACGCGTCATTTTATCGTCATGGCCTTTATGTATGATGAGGCAGATGGCAAAATGTGTAGCTAGCGAGGGACGATACTTTCAATAAACCATTTTTTGTATTTCTCTTGAGAATTTTCATTTTTTATTGATTTAAAAAAAAAAAAAAAAAAAAAAAAAACCAGAAACTTAGTTGCGCACCTGGTAATGTACACTGTAGAAAAAAACTTGTAAGGTTATTAAAATTTTTCTAGTAGATTTGTATTCCAAGAACTTTTAATGTTACGATAACAGCAAAATTTCATGTAACCGAGTTCGGTTATATTAGTTTTTCTGTTACCGTTACATGCACAGTTCTTGGAATACAAATCTACTAGAAAAATCTTAGTAACTGTATATATTTTATTTTACAGTGTACGGGCTTCTTTGCTGAAATATTTGAGGAGGTGAAAGCTAAAATTATTTCGTCTACTTTTGCTTTTCATTTAGTTGATTTTACGCATCATAAAAAAAAAATTTCATGGACAATGCAAATATTAAAAATGTTCATTTTACAAGTTTTAATTATTTAAAGCTTCTAGCAGGTGAAATCTTCCTCGGTAGTGCGGTGCGCTAATATTTATTAAATCATAAATGGAAATTGATATACATGTTTTAACACAAAGAAAAGTGTGTCTGGAATATTTGTTTGCTTTTAACTATGCTGAAAACTAAATTTTATAATTGCAGAAGAGGAGTGTTGGGAAAAATCTACCTTTTTACTCAATTTCGGATTTTTTTCACGAAAGTTTCTTTTTTCCAAATCTAAGTATAGTACATAACAGGCTTTATAAAATAAAATAATATACATATATATATATATATATATATATATATATATATATATATATATATATATATATATATATATATATATATATATATATATATATACAGGAGTCATAAATATCGAAACAATAGGCTATCTCCTTAAATATTGCCCTTAGACCCATACTTCCAATTGCAAAAATTCATAAAAAAGGTGAAATTTTTGATAAGATAAATTGCGACTCCATGGGGGGGGGTGTCTAGTTGAAAAAATACGAAAATAAGTTTTATATACGGCCCCCTTAGGATAAAAATTCCAATTAGAAAAACTTTCTTTATTCAGTCCTGAAGACACAAAAAGTTGCATCTTCATATCTTCAAAACTCACAAAGTTATAGCCGTTTAAAAAATTCATTAGGTTTTAAGGGATTAGACACAAATCGAAATGTGCGAAATTCAAAAAACAATGTTACTTTAACAGTTCTAGGAAACATGCAAAAAATCTATTTTTTGAGTTAGAATTTTGATTTTTTTTCTTTTTTTGTGATGGTTAACCTTATAATTTGCTAAGAAAAACACATCCTAAAATTTCTCATACAATTTATAAAAGTTTCATATGGTTAGTACTGGTTTAATTAAAAATGGGATAACTAAAAATCATAATAACTCGTAACATTATTTATCGGATTTCAGTTTCTTTAAATTTAATTAAAGATGAAAATCTGATTTTAGTATTGTTCCAGGGTTTTTGTTTTTAATATTAATTTTAAAAATATTAAAAATATTTATTGAAAAAGTTATATGACTTTTAAAAAAATCATATTTTCAAAAGTAAATATTTTTTCAAATTTGCCGAAACAAAACTAATGTAAAAAAATAAAAAATGACGTGTTTCAAGTTCTTTTTTCTTTAAAATTCTTACCATTTAATATTAAATTATTAGAACAAGAAATAATGGGGAAAAAATTCATTATGCAGAAAAACGAAGTGTACTGTTTAAATGTCTGTCATTTATTTAAAAAAATACTTTTTCTAAAATGCCTTTTTTTTTTTTTTTTTTTTTTTTTTTTATATAGCCCTGACAACTCCAGACTTTTTATCGTCCTGAAGAGGCTGTTAAAAAATCTGTACTCTGGGCCCAGGCCGGGCCAGGACCGAGAGGTTACTTTTTTCCGAAGAATCGCCAGGTCGGACCTAACATACTTTTCATAAAGGAGGGTACTGCTTCCTTCTTCCTAGATGTACACTGGACGAAATTTTCAATCTCGGTATCGACGAAACCCGTATTAAAATCACTGTCTCTCACTGGCTTAATACCTGCATAAAATAAATTAAATTCGGCTCAATCGAAATTTTTACAAAAAACACATAGATTTTAAAATCTTTATTTTACGAAAGAAAAAATTAAGATTCATTTTTTAAAGAATAGTATGATATTCAAAGGCTAAAAAATTAAATACAATAAAAGACTCTTGGGATATAGGCCCTAATGGGTTGGATGCCCTCCGCGGGGGTCTTTCTAAGGGAACCTAACCCGTATTTACGCAAGGGAATCCAAGGTTCGAAGAAAACCATGGAAAACTCCGAACGATTAGGCCGACGGTCGCGACTGGGTTCGAACCCTACCAGTTTCGAGGGCAGAACCTCGCAGCCACTGGTGGGGCCCTACTATGACGGAATTTTGTCTTAAACGGAAAATATGTTGATCCATGCAAAATAAATACAATAATACCTGAGGAAAAAATTAAACTCCAATTATGCCTCCTAGGGAGGGCATCCTTTTAACGTATTTTTTTTCCTATGTGATTTCGTCTTAAAAGGTTTTACTGTATAACATTTTTCAAAGTCTCCAATGCATCCCACGCGTTGGAGATTAACGATATTAAAATATAAGTGAAACATTTATATATAAATAGAGATTCATTGATAAAATATAAATATTACAGCCTTTTGCGCTTCTTTAATAATAAAAAGTATAAATATAAAAAACTTAAAAAATATAAAAGGAATTTTTGGTCAGAACTCTTAAATACAAAACAATTTTTCCCCACACCGATGTAAAAAATCTATGCAGAAATTTGGGACTGAACTGGGCTATGATTTAAACTAGGGATGCACAACCTTTTTGCCAGAAAATCGTTTGCCACCGGAATATTTGAAAAGCGACGTTTGTTTTACTTAATAGCAAAGATTCTGTCATTATTATAAGGAAAAATTTTCTGAATAAAAATAGTTGTATCATTGTGGCCCGCGGGCCACAGGTTGTGCATCCCTAATTTAAACTATTTTCCAGACCGGTCCGGGTTATGATTTTAACATTTTTTCAGACCGGGCTCAATTTTTCTCCTATGTGTTGGTTTGGGACCGGACTTAGATATTTCGATCCATGCAAACCTCCAGGGCAGACTAACAACATATTTTGAAAACAAGTTTAGATTTAATTCAATATGCTGCTTTGTTATGTCCAAATGAGAGGCACCGTCTTAAATCGACATTTAATAATGAACAATTTATGGATGATCCCTCTTGCTTTGAAAATGAGCGAAAAACTTTCAGTTTACAGGCATGGTAAAGTGGTGTAATACACGAATTTCGGAGAATTTCGAATTTTAATATCTCTGTCATATTTTTAGATATTTAGATGAAATTTTTTTATTCATTTAAGGAATGGATAAGGAATAATTTCCTAATTGGGAATTTCGCCCTACGGGAGCCGCATAAAAATTTAATTTTCGTAATTTTTCAAATAGACCCCGCCATGGAGTTGCAACTTATCTTATCAGAAATTTCACCTTTTTATTTATTTATTTTTTTATTTTTATTTATTTATTTATTTATTTTTTAAATAAATTTTTGCAATTGGAAGTATTGGTCTAGGGGCAATATTTAAGGAGATAGCCTATTGTTTCGATATTTATGACTCACCCTGTATATTGGTTTAAAACGTCTTTTTTTTTTTTTTTTTTTTATTTTTTTTATTTTACAAACGCTGGCAATACAAGGCAAATGGTAGCACCACGGAGCAAAAGCTACGTTATCAGAAGAGAAATGTTGTCCTCATAATCAAAATACAGCAATTTTCGCTAAAGATGGGAAGCAATTCCCAACATTTGCCGAGAGCATACACTGGTTGCATAAAACACACTGTAAAAAAAAAAAAAAAAAAAAAAAAAAAAAAAATCCCTGTCGGCTTGGCCTATAGGCGGAGGTAGATTTCGAAGAGTGCCCATTTCAACAACAAAAATAAAATATGATTAGAGATAAATCCAGTTTAATAACTTTATTTGGCCGCTTTTGAAAAATTTTTAATTATTTTTATGTAAGATCTGTTTTTTATCAAAATCATCTTAAGCGAAATTCGGCTCAAATACCCATTTTGACAACATATTTTGAAATATATTCTGACTTTATTATTAAAAAATCGACCAATACGTACATTATATAGTTCCTAAATAACAAAAAACTGTCAATTGAATGCGTTTGAAAGCAAAATTGAGTTTGAAAATCAATCATAAAATAACCAATTTGTTATTTGAATACATCATCAATTCTTAAATCATGACCGCTTTGGGAAATTTTGTGCTAAATGCCTACTTTGACAGCATTTTTTGAAAATATATTTAGCCTTTATCAAAAAATCGACGAATCCGCATATTATATAGTTCTCAAATAATAAAAAACTGTCAATTGAATGCGTTTGAGAGTAAAATTGAATTTAAAAACGAGTCATAAAATAACCAATTTGTTATTTGAATGCATCCTCAATTATTTAATCAAGATCGCCTTGGGAAATTTTGTGCGAAGTGCCCATTTTGTCTTTATCAAAAAACTGGCCAATCCGTCACATTATATAGTTCCTATATAAGAGGACCTGTAAATTGGATGCATTTGAGAAGAAAAATGGATTTAAAAATGTGTCAGAAAAAATGCAATTTGTTATACTTCCTCAATTTTCCAATCACGATCACTTTGGGAAATTCCGTTCAAAATGCTCTTTTTGGCAGTCTTTTTTGAAAAATATTCTGCCTTTATCAAAAAACTGGCCAATACGTCACATTATGCAGTTCCTAAATAGGAGGATCTGTCATTTGGATGCGTTTAAAATCAAAAGTGAATTTAAAAATGATTGAGAATATAAGCAATTTGGATTTGAGGTTTTTTTTATCCAACTCCTATTTTTGTTTAATTTATTTTTGCTATAACAATTGGTCCTATGAAAAACTTGTTAATATAAAAGTTGTAGATATTATTGAGAAGATGTAAAATAAATGTCATTAGATTTGATTGCTTAAGAATTGACTAAGTTATGTTTTTTTCTTCCCCCCCCCCTTTTTCTTTTCGTTTTAAATTTTTTTCATCGGTAAAAGTTGGTCCAATCAAAAACTTGTAAATACAAAAGTTTTAGATAATTCTAAGAACATTTATAAAAAAATTAGTTAGATTTGATATTTAGAAAATTGACGAAGTTATGAATTTTTTTCTCCCTAAAACCCCTTTTTTTTTGCTCCTTGAGCCCATTTTTAACTTTATCAAAAATCTGTCATGCATAAACTTTTGGTCCATTTTTTAGAAGTAATATAAACTTTAAACTGATTCGATATCTTTTTTAATTTAGAAGTTATCGCGTTTTTTCTGTTTTCACAAAAACCGTCCCTACTTCCACGCCCTTGGTCCGATTTTGCCCATTAACGAACTCGACCGAGATTGTATGCCCCTTGATTTTATGTAAAAGTTTGAAGAAGATCTGAGCATAATTATGGAAGTTATCGTGTCTAGAAGAAAGTGATATACACCGATAGATAGATAGATAGATAGATAGATAGATAGATAAACTTTTTTTATTATTGGTAGTTTTGGGGTCTAGGGGTCGTGATCGGTGTAGATCTGCAAAAAATTTTCAGAAATTCCAACATGGGAGCGATCGCAATAGATAGTATTTCATACGAAATCTACCTAATTGGAAAATTACAAAAACATTTCTAGTAGAATTATATTCAAAGAACTTTTTATGCAATGGCAACAACAAAAATTCATGTAACAGATACAGATTTGCACTTTGATCAAAAAATTTTTAACGTTACTAAGAAATTTTTTGGAAAAACGTATTCCCAGAAGTTTTAACTAACGGTAACGAGGATTACACATAAAATTTTATTAAAATTACCAAAATTTTAGTAAATTCTTTTGTAAAGTTATAGGTGTCTCTAGTTTTGCTTACAAGTTTTGTAGATTGACATCTTTTTTTGTACAGTGTACAGTGTAAAATTTTAGTAAGCATAACAGATTTCGGAAAATTTAGATTACTAAGGTTACGGATTTTATTTTACAGTGCACATAACCTCTTTATTTTCTATGCGATAAAAGGAGAAGAGACACTACTGTAATGAAGAGTCTCTTAAAAAGAAGGAATTTCTCCTATATACTCTATAATAAAGACGGAGACTCTGATCATTATCAAAACACCTATGACGCACTGAACGACCCGAGATATTGAAAAACGCCTTAAAGACAACTCAGTGAGGGAGAAAATTGTTGCATTATAAAGACTTTCTGAAATTGTCGTATGCAATGTAAAAAATTTAGTTGCATTCAGCAATATCATATTTACTTAGAGATAACTTTCTTTTTAAAAAACAGTTATGGAATGAATATTTTCTCTAAAATATTTTTGAAGTTTAAAATCGTTATCAAATCATCTATAATGCACTGAATAACCCGAGACATTGTAAGAAAATGCCTGAAAGACAATACTGTGAGTGAGAAAATTATTGCAGTATAAAGACTTTCTGGAATTATTGTATGTTATTATTGTATTTTAGTTGCATATTCTTCAATATCATTCGAAAACTTAAGGATAACTTTCTATAAAATATCAGTTATTAAATGAATATTTTCTTAAAAATGTTTTTGATGCTTAAACAATGTTTACTGGGTGTATGATGACTAACATACACGAAGGAGGAACCGCCGCAGATATGCATAATTTTTTCTACTTTTGTCGAATTTTCATCAATTTCTTACTTATCTTATTATATTTCAGTGTTTTATTGGTGATTTTGATATATTTTAAGAAGCTCAATACTGTGATTTTTAGTATTTATCCGTTATAATGACAATATTTCATGAAATAACACATTTTTTACTGTAAATTATGCGTATGAAACTCTTCTGAATATTTCATATTACACTAATATACATATATATTTGTAATTTTATCTCTCCATTGTTTAATATTTTGCCAGTTATTTTTCTATCTATTTTTATATATGTGATTTAATTTTAATTGTATATAAACGCATACATATACATTGAAAGAAAAACGCTTTTCATATACGGCCAAAAATAGTGATTTTTGTGTAAAGATATTCATTTTTACTGTAGTGAAATTCTCATCATGATCACACATTTCCGTAAACATTGTTAATGTTTCTTTTACTTAATGTTTCCTTATTCAACTTTTCACAAAGTATCTCTGACGGCAGATTTCTTACTAAAAATTGTTGAAATATAAAGGAGTGAGACAGTTGAAAAGTAAATGTTTTTTGTTCAAGCAATTCGGCTAACCGAGAAAAACCACTTGGAAAACTACATCTCTTGAATTTTTTGTATGTGTACATTTTATTTACCTCAATACATGTCAAAAGCAGCAGGTTTTCCCAACTGGCTGTCGTTGGCATGACTCTGCGACTGCGCGCCCCCTGTTCTGTCTTTGGCAGGTCCCCTCCATTGAATAAACTCCTGGCTCCGAGGAACTCCCGGAGTTTAGGAAATTACTAAGATGGTGCGCCGAATCCCTGGATAGCCCATTATTGGCAAGCGAGAGAGCTCGGCAGGCGGGCCGCTTCTCCTGTACTCCTCTTGAAACCCTGCAGTGCGCTGCCACTACCATTCTCCATATAGGAACGGGCGGCGTTATTACCTTTAGTGGAAGCTTTAATTTGCCCCTTAAGAACAGTATTAGTAGAGAAAAGGGATATCGTCTTCTATCTATTTTAACAAGGAGTTAGAAAAAAACTGAAAATTGAACTTGTTAAAACAAGATATTTTTAAAAAAAAGAGAAAGACTTTTCATCATCGTTGTTTTTTAAATGATAAATAGTAGTGGAATTATATAGAGGTTGAACGAAATTATATATAGGTTGTTTATATCTTATTGGTATAAGGTATATAGTTTCCTATAGGATATCTTTAAGGGGACTAATCATTCAGCTTCGGAATTTTCATGCGTAACATTAAATCTATGGACGGTCGAAGCATTCGTATATTTAAAATATCTTTTGGGGAAATTAATATTTTAAATATCTTTTTTGCTATGTACAAGGATGTTTCTTTTTTTTTCTTAGTCCTCAAAATATTTCTAAAATCTGTGGTTAATTTAATGTTTCATGTGTTAAAAGCTGACGAACTGAGAGTAAAATTTTAACATTTCATATAAAATTAAGTATGTACTTTAGAAAAATTTTGTAAATTAAGAAAAAAATGACATCATTTAAGAAGTGTATAGAAAAAACAGAAGTTTAAAATGTTAAATTCCCAAGGAGATATTTTAAATATACGAATGTATCAAACGCCTATACACTTTGGATTAATGAGGAGAATTTGGATGCTGAGTGGCCAGCCCCCTTATGTCTTATTATGCATAAATAATGATCTCATTATCAGAAAACTAAATGTTACATTTAAAATCGAAAAAAGTATACACTGTAAAAAAAAATCAAGAGGTTACTAAAAATTCTTTAGTAATTTGTATTCCACGGAATTTTTTAATAACCATTACAAACTTTTTTTTTGCAAGTGAAACAAGCATTTCTTTTGTAAACTGAACAAAAGAATTTTTTGTATAATTAACTTAAAAATTTTTAGTATGAGCCACCAAGAAAATTTTAGTAATAGCTCCAAAATTATTTTTAATAACCTTTACGTGCGCCCGAAGAACAGGAGCTTCTCTCGAGCTGCATCCAAACTTCTGAAGCGATAGATTTTCGGCAAAACCTCAATAGATGGCAGCACCAAACATTGCTACCTGCTCTGACAGGATTTTCATAATCCCTTTATTAACGAGTACTTACACACTGTAAAAAAAATCTGCGAAGGTACTAAACATTTTCTAGGAAACTGGGATTCCAAGAACTTTTCATGTAACGATAACAGGAAAATTTCATGTAATCGATTCTGAAACTTGAATTTTTGCTGTTACCGTTACATGAAAAGTTCTTGGAATCCCAGTTTCCTAGAAAAAGTTTAGTACCTTTGCAGATTTTTTTTACAGTGCACTACATACATTCGGGACGTATTTGGCGGTGCCCGGAATCGAACCCGGGGCCTTTTAGCCTGAAGTCCGTTACTATAACCACTATGCTATCAAGGCCACACCAAGTGAGTTTTAGTAATAGCTATTACAAATGTAAAACTATTAACTCTTATCCATTGCTAACTTTTTTCTAGTAATTCTTACAGATTTTCTAGTAACCGACTAAGATTACTAAAAATTTTTTAGTAACTACAAGGATCACTAAAGTTTTTTTAGTAGATCAACCTTCTTTTTTTTTTTTTTTTTTTTTTTTTTTCACAGTGTACCCCTGTTCTTTATAAAGTATCTGAAATTAGACATAAAATACTCATGCACTGCGGCACAGCACATCGTAAAAAAATCTGTAAATTTACTAAAGATTTTCTAGGAAACTGGGATTCCTAGAATATTTTATGTAATGGCAACAATAAAAATTCATGTAACAGATACACGTTTAAAATGTAAATCAAAAGATCTATACGGTTATTAAGAATTTTTTAGGAAATTGGGAAGACTAGAACTTTTTATGTAACTGCAATCCGGGTTACAGATAAAATTTTAATGTGATTACTTAATTTTATTAGATTCTTTTGTAAAGGTACAAATTTCTGTATCGTTATAAAAACTAGTTTTGTAGATTTAGTTCTTCGTTTGTACAGTATACAGATAAAATTTTATTATGATATGTGCCTACCCTTAAATCGCTTTTTTTTTTTTTTTTTTTTTTTAAATATTCGATTTTTTTAATTATTTTAAATTAAAGCTCAAATATTTGGGATTCCAAAAATGCCGTTCTTTGGTTCAGAAATAATTAAAAACAAAGTTATAACCCGGCAATGAACATTTTAAAACTGGAAATGACTCTTTAAAGAACCACAGAAAGATAAACAATATTTTTTAATGCATAAATACATAATCTACAATAATATATACACAAACGTACAGTGCGAGTCAAAAGTTTAAGCACAACAGAAAATTTCAAAATAAAATTATATTAATGGATGAAAGTACTTCCCTTTTCACATAGCCTACAAATTGTAGTTTTAAAAAGATAGTTAACAGATTCATGCTATAAAATTTATCTTAAATAATAAATTTTATCAAAACAACAAAAATGAATGCGTCAAAAGTTTAAGCACAGTAGTTTTTTAATCTTTAGCAGAACAAGAATAAAAAAATTAATACTTGATTATTGCTCCTTTCTGCTGAATTACTTTAAATATACAGTCTTCCATTGTTAAAATGAGGTTCTGTATTGTTTCTGGTTCATTTTAAAAACAAGCGTTCTCAATGGCATCTTTCAAATCTTTAACTGAAGAATACTGCTTTCCATTTGGATAAACTGCATGAGTGAGAATACCGCACTTATTTTTTTTATAAAGTTTAAATCAGGACTAATTGCCGACCATTTCAAAACAGACATTGTTTTCGACTTAGGCTAGGATGAAGTTGAGTTTGAGGTATGGATGTAAAAAATTATCATGTTGAAATAACCATTTTTCTCCCCCTAAAATCCTCGGCAACAGGAAGCAAATGATTGGCAAGTGTCTCTTGGTAGTTTTCAAAGTTTTCACGACCACTGATGAATGCTAGAGATGTCTGACCATTGAAAGAAATAGCCCCCCCCATACCATTACAGAACTACCATTATGTTATTGGCTAAATACACTCCTTAGGTTCTTTGCGGAGATCATGTCAATAGTACTTAAACCCATCAGGGCCATCGAGGTTCCATTTTTTTTTCATCACTGAATATCACATTCAGCCACTTTTCACCAGATGACATATGCTCTTTGGCCCATTGAAATCTAGCTTCTTTATGGTGTCGTTTGAGACACGGTAATCGAGCCATTTTACGGTATTTGATGTATTTGAATTCCAAAACTTTTCTATAAACAGTTTTTTCGATATTTCTTCTCCAACTGCAAATTTTATTTCCGAAAGGGAGTAATTACCAATTGAAGCCAAATTTCTGATGCAGCTATCTTCTCTCAAACTAGTCACTCGCGGCCTTCCTGAATGAAATTTTGGTTTAAAATCATTATCACGAGCCAAAATTTTATGAATACCTTGTTTTGACCTTTTTAATGCACTTGCAATTTTAGAAACAGAATTACATTTTGCTCTCATACTCCAAATTTTCATCATTTCCTCCTCTGAAAATTCTTTCGACTTGGGCATTTTGTATTAACTCAAAAACAAAGGCGGACTATTTCTTATACACCCAGAAATTGTTTGCGTGCGCAACCGTTTACGTCAGACTGTAAAATTTGCATAAAAACGATTTTGTGCTTATACTTTTGACACGGTCATTTTTCTTCTATTCTTAAACTCCATGGTTTGAAATAAAATTTAAAAGTTAATTTAAATGAATATGGTGTAAAAATAGATATTATTAACATATATAAGACAGATATTGAAATTAAAGGTAATATTTAAAGTTTTATTTTAAAATTGCTATTGTGCTTAAACTTTTGACACGCACTGTATAAGCACCTACAAATATGGTGGGTTTTAAAGTTGTAAACTTTATGCATAAATTTTTGTGCTATATCAAAATTTTAGTTTGCGTTTTTCATGGTGTACGTTTACATGAAACATCATTTCTAAAGTAAGTTTTTACGATATCGAAATAAAATTTTGTCGCAAGGTTCTTCGCATCTTTTGCTATGTTTATGCAGCTAAATATGAATCTAGGAAAAAAAGTGACCGGAAAAAAGTGACATAAACTATAAAAGCGAAAAAAAGTGGTACGGGAAAAAAGTTATCGGAAAAAAAGTTACCGGAAAAAAGTGACAAGGAATTGATTTTGGGGATTCATTATTGATTTTGGTGGTTCATTGGTTAAGTATGAAAGGGGATCGAGGGGAGGTTCATAATTTAAGTAAATGGGTTTTTCATGCTGAACTAACTGTTTTGATTCAATTTTTGGATACACGTTCATACTGAAAAGACATTTGCCTGATTAGTTTTGGGAAGGGATGATTACCCCTCCCCCCATCCGCCCTAAATTAGATAAGTGGGTTTTTATGCAGAATCATCCAACGTATGTCAGATTTTGGATATAGGTTCTTTCTGATAAGACTTATATATTGTATATAATGCCTGAAGAGATTTGGGAGTTTGATGGTTAAGCATAGAGGGGGAACGAGGGAATAACCTCGCTTAAATTAAATTAATAGCTTTTTACGCAGAATTATTGCTTGGAATTTTGGATATTGGTTCATTATTAATTAGTATTCAGATAGAGCTTAGTGCAATGCAATGGAATACAAAAACTAGCAACGTTAAAACCGTTGAGCATTGACGACGGTACGCTAAATGCTACCGAAACCGGTCTGCTGTTTATATACAATATTTGGTGCTTTTTAACGTTACTAGTTTTTGTATTACATAGGTTCATATATGACATATCTCTGGTTAGTTATAGAGCTCTTTTCAGTGGCGGAGCCAGAATTCGATTCTAGGGGGGATTTCTGATAAGGTGGATTTCTGAAGTTTCTGATAAAGATGATTGTCGGTTACTAGAATCGCCGGTTAATGGAATCAGCACTAATTAGAATATTCACTGTACAATGCTTAAATTCAAAGAGCATCTGTGTGACAGGAAATCATCATTTTTTTAGCATGATGCGTCTCAGAAAAGTAATTTAGTTCAAATAACCAATTTTTACTTAACTAATCCATGTAATATGCACTTTCACAATTTTAAGTAGAATTTTCACCATTTAATTGAATCACTTTATTAAATGAAATCTGATTCAATAAAGCGGCGAATTCCTAAATGTGCCAAAGAAATGCGCAAAAGTTTGGCTTTGATTCATATAAGCAGCAATTATATCGATTTTTCTTAGCGCTGGGAGGGGTTTTAACCCCAAAACCACCCCCTTGGCTGCGCCACTGGTTCTTTTGCTTATTAATAAAGGCGGGGGCGGGGAATTATCTCGCCTAAAATTAGATAACTCGTTTTTTTTTTTTTTTTTTTTTTATTTATTTATTTATTTTTTTTTATGGAGAATTATCCAATGTATTTCAAATTTTAAATGTAGGTTCTTTCTGATAAGGTGAATCCCCGAATAGTTTTAAGGGTTTAATGGCTAAGTATAGAAGCGGAATAGAATTTAACCCCCCTTAAATTAAATAAATTACTTTTAACGCAGAATTATCGAATTTTCAAATTTTGGATTATAGGTTCATTATGATAAGGCGTATCCTTGATTAGATATGGGGTTCTTTTGCTAATTAAAAAGGGGGCGGTTAATTATTACCCCCCTTTTAATTAGATAAATTGTTTTTAATGTACACATATCCGATGTATTTCATATTTTTGATATAAGTTCTTTCTCAGAAAGTGAATCCCTGAATAATTTTAAGGGTTTAATGGCTAAGTATAGAGAGGGGAACGGAGGATACCCCCCCCCCTATAAATTTAATAAATGGCTTTTTACGCAGTATTATCCGATTTGCTTCAATTTTGGATGTAGATTCATTATGGTAAGGCGAATCCCTGATTAGTTGTGAGGTACCCCCCTCTATACTTAGCCATGAAACACTTAAAACTATTCAAGGATTCACATTATCAGAAAAAAACCTATATCCAAAATTTGAAATACGCGGATAGTTGTCAAAAAAAAAACAAAAAAAAAAAAAAAAAAACTAAGGTGGGGAGATAATCGCCCGCTCCCCCTTTTCAAATAGCAAAGAATCGCATAACTAATCAGGGATACGCCTTATTATAATGAATATACATCTAAAATTTGAAGCAAATCGGATAATTCTGCGTAAAAAAGCCAAATATTTAATTTAGGGGGGTATCCCTCGTTGCCCCGCCTCTATACTTAGCCGTTAAACCCTTAAAACTATTCAGGGATTCACTTTATGAGAAAGAACCTACATCCATAATTTGAAATATATCGGGTATGTGTGCATAAAAAAACAATTTATTTAATTTAAGAGGGGGGAAATAACTACCTCCCCTTTTAATTAAAAAAAAGAACCCCATAACCAATCAGAGCTACGTCTTATTATAATGAATCCATATCCAAAATTCGAAGCAAATCGGATAATTCTGCGTAAAAAGTTATTAATTTAATTTAAGAGAGGTTATTCCCCCCTTCCCCCTCTATGCTTAACCATTAAACTTCCAAATTTCTTCAGGAATTATAACTATACTAGATATAATATACTATATATATATACACTATCTACCAAAAAGTATTTGTACACTTTCAGTTTTTGACATTTTGTCAAATATTTAAAAATATACTGGTCGGATTCTTCTGAAACTTCAGAAATATAAAGATTATGTTTCACTTTATATTTATTTACATTCATTTGTTAAGCGGGTAATTAGGGGGCCGGCAAAAAAACAAAGAATAATAGAAATATTTGGGATCGCCCTGTACATGAAAATGCACGAAACGACTTATCGCTTTAGAATACAAATATATGAATTTAGTAGAATATGTACACTAATTTTTGTGAGAATAGCATGCATATTTATGGCGATAGAGCGATTTTTTTGAAAAATTCAAAAAATTCTGGTATGTTTTTTGTTTATATCATGCTGGGATTTTGACCAAATTTATCGCAAATTTCAGAAAAATTGGCAAAATGCAGTAGAAAAAATGTAGCGCAATTGGAATATAAATATATTAAATATTTTATGAAATATGAGTAGTTGTATAAAATAATTTTTATCTGCGCATGCGCGAACTAGAAAAACATTTTTTTTACATCATTTAATAGTCAATTCTATGGAGTGACTTATAAAAAAAAATCCAATCAAATATCGTGAAAATTCAAAAAGATATCATTATTTTAGTGAGATGTTTTTACTCTGCTCTCTAAAAACGGCTGAATCTTAAGGGATTCTCCACAAATTGACATTTTTTAATAACTGACTTTAAAAAAAACTAGTATTGAATTAATACAATATCTAATACAATATTGCTGCTAATAAGTACTTGACAATTGTGATAGAAAAGAAAAAGAGCTTTATTCACATTCAGGGCCAAAACTAAGAGAGGGTTGGGGGAAAAGGGCATGTGCCCCGGGCGCTAGGATGAAAGTGTCCCAAATGTACATTTTGTTTGGCGATTTTTTCCATGTCTATGTTTAGCATGATATTGTCAAAATCGTCTCATTCAAAGCATTTCTCCTATACCAAAGCATAGAAGAATCTAATGATGATGGCATAAAGATCCCGCATAAAGCAGATTTTTTTTTTCGTTTTGATTCGGTTTCACGATTTTAAGGTATCATTTTTTTAAAACAAAGCAGACTACTTTAATCAATATTACATATTTTAAGTTTTAAAATAAGTCGGCTATTAATAAATTAGAAAATTTTTCTTTGCAAATACTTTTGCAGATTATTGCAAAGAAGAAAAGGGGGGGGGGAGTTCACCAAAATTCATTGAAATATAAATATATTAAATATTTTCTAAAATGTTCTATGTCATGCAATATTTTCAACCAAATATAAAGCCACATTCAGAAAAATTCGCAAAATGTAGTAGAAAGAATAAGGTGCTATTGAAATATAAATATATTAAAAGTTTTCTAAAATATGAGTATTTGTATGAAATATTTTTTAATCAGCGTATGCGTGAACGATAAAATTTATCATTTTACATAATTTAATATTCAACTCTATGGAGCTACCCATAAAAAAATCCGATCGAATTTCGTGGAAATTCAGAAAGTTATTGTGGATAGGAGTGAACTGATTTTCAATTGGTCTCTGAAAGCAGTTGAATGACGTCAGATTTTACGCAAATTGCCAAATCTCCATTTACGTTTTTTACTGGTGATTTACTTCTTTTCTTAGATAATTACCAGAACGAACCTATTTCAGGATAAAAATAATTATAAAAAATCGAAGCATTTGTGTCAAATCTACCCATTGATACATAATTGATAATGGCTCTTATGCAAATGCCGATATCTGCGATCCTGATACGTCAAGTTCTCCACTGTTAAATGTGGTGTCGAAAACAACACTGACATCAATCGCATGCATGATGCCAAGAAGAACAGAGCTGTCTGATTTTGAGAAAGGTGTGATCATCGGGTACCACCGAAATGGCCGATCTTTAATCGACATATCTAGCGAGCTTAATTATCCCAAAACGACTGTGGCTTATGTGATTAGAAAATGGAAGCTGAATGGTGATTGTCAGAATGTGGCCAGAGTAGGCAGACCGACGAAACTGGGAGATAGAGACCGACGGGCTCTGTCTAGAGAAATTCGGAAGAACCGCAACCAACCAAAGTTACACATACGCCAAGAATTTCAACAAGCTTCAGGATGTGTTGTTTCCATGAATACCATCCGTAAGGAAGCTCATCTGCTTAATTTTTATGGCCGTGCTGCCGCCTATAAGCCTTTAATCACCAAGTCCAACCGCGCAGCTCGGTTAAGTTGGTGCAAAACACGCCAGCAATGGACTGTACAGCAATGGAAACAGGTTCTCTGGAGTGATGAATCAAGGTTCACCCTCTACCGTTCTGATGGTAGGGTCTGGGTCTGGCGTCTGCCTGGAGAACGCCTCCTACCAGAATGTATTGCGCCCACAGTTAAATTTGGCGGAGGGGGAATTATGTTCTGGGGTTGTTTTTCCTGGTTCGGACTAGGACCCTTGGTCCCAATTCATGGTAAGCTCAATGCCGATGCCTACTGTAATATACTGGACAACAGTGTACTTCCTACGTTGTGGCAATACTATGGATTGGACCCATGTTAATTCCAGGATGACAACGCAAGCTGCCATATAGCGAGGTCCAGCATGGATTGGTATGCTGATAATGGAGTGCATCGACTCGAGTGGCCTGCCCAGAGCCCAGACCTGAACCCAATAGAGAACCTCTGGGACGAGTTGGATCGTCGAATTAAGGCGGGTGACACACGCCCAAAATCAGTAAAAGAGCTTACCTGCCTTGTGCAAACAGAGTGGAATAAAATACCATTAAATGTAATATAAGGACTAGTTGAGAGCATGCCCAGGAGAGTCGCAGCTGTAATTGCCTCTCGAGGAGGATCTACAAATTATTAAATGTGAACAGGGCCAAAACCAGTCTTTTTTTCCCGAGGCAAACGTGGATTTTGAAGGTACCCCTTTCCCCCTCCTTCGCAAAGCATATTTACAAAGAAAATTTCTCCAATTTATTAATAGCAGACTTATTTTAAAGCTTAAAATATGTAATATAAAATAACGTATTCTGCTTTATTAAAATACTCCAATTTGATACTTTAAACCGAATCAAAAAAATTCTACTTTCAACAGGATCTTTAAGGCCCTTGTCCCTGCCCGCGAAGACACTGCTGAGCTAATGCTATTCCTGTGGGGAGGCATTTTTCTAATAACTCTTTCGCATTTTGAAACTTTCAATTTTTTTTTTTTTTTTTTTTTTTTTTTTTGCATTGGATAGCGGAAGTCCCTCTCAAAATCGCTCCTTGACTACTTTTTCGATTTGAGTCATAGATATTTTTTATAAAGTTAGTTTCACTTTCAGAACCGCTTTTGGAAGTGAAAGAAACATTATAAAAATATCTACGCCAAAATTGAAAAAGTAATCACGGAGCGATCTTGAAAAGGACTTCCGCTATCCAATGCAAAACATATTATTTAAAAATGTCCAAATGCAAAAGTGTTAGAAAAATGCATCCCCATAGGAATAGCATTAGCTCGTGAGCATCTTCGCGGGTAGGGGCAGGGACCTTAAGCCATCATCATTAGATTTTTTTATGCTTTAGCATAGCCCAGATATAATAATTTTAACAACATTATGCTAAACATAGCCATGAAAAAAAATCGCCAAACGAAAGATACATTTGAAACACTTTCATCCTAGCGCCCGGAGCACATGCCCTTCTCCCCCCCCTCTCTTAGTTTTGGCCCTGAATGCGAATAAAGCTCTTTTTCTTTTCTATCACAATTGTCAAGTACTTATTAGCAGCAATATTGTATTAGATATTGTATTAATTCAATACTAGTTTTTTTTTAAAGTCAGTTATTAAAAAATGTCAATTTGTGGAGAATCCCTTAAGATTCAGCCGTTTTTAGAGAGCAGAGTAAAAACATCTCACTAAAATAATGATATCTTTTTGAATTTTCACGATATTTGATTGGATTTTTTTTATAAGTCACTCCATAGAATTGACTATTAAATGATGTAAAAAAAATGTTTTTCTAGTTCGCGCATGCGCAGATAAAAATTATTTTATACAACTACTCATATTTCATAAAATATTTAATATATTTATATTCCAATTACGCTACATTTTTCTACTGCATTTTGCCAATTTTTCTGAAATTTGCGTTAAATTTGGTCAAAAACCCAGCATGATATAAACAAAAAACATACCAGAATTTTTTGAATTTTTCAAAAAAATCGCTCTATCGCCATAAATATACATGCTATTCTCACAAAAATTAGTGTACATATTCTACTGTATTCATATATTTGTATTCTAAAGCGATAAGTCGTTTCGTGCATTTTCATGTACAGGGAGATCCCAAATATTTCTATTATTCTTTGTTTTTTTGCCGGCCCCCTAATTACCCGCTTAACAAATGAATGTAAATAAATATAAAGTGAAACATAATCTTTATATTTCTGAAGTTCCAGAAGAATCCGACCAGTATATTTTTAAATATTTGACAAAATGTCAAAAACTGAAAGTGTACAAATACTTTTTGGTAGATAGTGTATATTACTATATATATAATATACTATATATATAATATATTACATATAATATACTATATATAAATATGCTATATATAAGTTTTATCAGAAATAACCTATATGTAAAATTGACACACGTTGGATAATTCTGCAAAAAACCCTATTTATCTAATTTAGGGCGGAAGGGGGGTGGGGTAATCGTCGCTTCCCAAAACTAATCAGGCAAGCGTCTTTTCAGTATGAATGGATATCCAAAAATTGAACCAAAACAGTTAATTCAGCATGAAAAACCCATTTACCTAAATTATGAGCCTCCCCCCCCCCCGATCCCCCTTTCATACTTAACCAATGAATCCCCAAAATCAATTCCTTGTCTCTTTTTTCCGGTAACTTTTTTCCTTGTCACTTTTTTCCGGTAACTTTCTTTCCGTGTCACCTTCTTTCCGCTTTTGTAGTTTATGTCACTTTTTTTCCGATAACTTTTTTTCCGGTCACTTTTTTTCCGTTTACCGCTAAATATAACTTGTAAAAGCCATAGTCGGATAAGCATGGTAAACATGCTTTTCAATCAAATTACTTGATTTTTCCCAGTTCTACCCCGTACCATATGACAATGTATTTCCCCTATTATCATTTCATATATATTCATATTCATGTTTTATCAGATAAAAATATTTTTTCGATTTTTTTAAAAACCTCATTTTCTCAAAAACTACTATACCGAATTACACGCCCTTAATTGAGTTTATATAGACATCAAAGATGCATAACTGGGAATTTTTGTATAATTTCTTTATCATAAAAAGTTTGTGAAAAAACGATTAAAAAATTTACACAAATAAAAATATAGTTATCCGACAATTCCCATTTTCTTGTAAAAAATTCCTCATATGTGCCCGCATATTATATATAAATGCCGAAAGTTTGCATTGGGTGACACATGTAAAAATTTACAAACATATGTATAAAATTTATTAAAATTAATTCATTTAAAGGCGTTATTTGGGACGGCGCTACTTAACTTCGACACCCGAAAAATTTTTAGAAAAATGTCAGCAGGCAATGTGTCAACTGATATTTTAGATTTTTAATTTAGCGTAATAGGCCATAATTTTCAACACTGTCGATACTATTTTTCGATATGGAAAATGGATGATTTGTTTCGGAGACAATAAAGAAAAATATTTTTTCTTGGAAAACAACAACATACTTCGATATCGAAATGTAACGACAGTTATTATAATGATTTTTATTCAAACATTTTCACCACTTTTAACGAAAGATAATAAGAATAAGTAGTTCCACTATTTTTTTTTTGCTGCATAAAAATTAAATATGGATGTTATATAATTAGAATTAAAACTTAATGTGTTCTTTTAATTCTGAGATATTATCTGGATTGTGTGGTAATAGACAATGTTTTATTCAAGATATATGCTAATAACAATTTTAGTTTTTCCTTTTGGCAGATTTCTGTGGTTGTTTAGTTCGAAGATAAATATTAGTGTAAGGTATATAATTTTAGTTAAAAGGAAAGAAAAAAAAAAGAATGCTGAGAACATTGGATGATATCTTGTATTGAAAAATATACTTCTGTAATTTTGAACCGTTTAATATTTGATAAAATAATTTATTTAATAAACAAAACAACAAACAAACAAAAGAAGAAACAATGGAAAAATTACCAGGAGATTAAAATGTTGTAAAGAAATAGTTAATTTTCTGCGAATATATTATAAACTTATATGTAAATACATGGTCATATTTACTGCTTTAGGCCTCAAGAACAGTGACTTTTACGGGAAAAAACAGCTGATACTTGATAATGTATTACATTATTTTATACGTAAAAATAACAATTTAAAATTTTTTTGGAACCACAAATTTTTATTCAAGAAACTTCAACAACAATCACATTTCGGATTTTTATTCTTAGATGACATCATAACCTGGGCTCCCACTAGGTCCTCTTTTGAACATAACTTTTATTTAAAGAAAAATTTTATTCGTAAATTTAATAGAAACATATAGTGAAGAACTATTTTTTTTTGTTGCAGAAACCTACCACGAATTTCTTTAAAAAAATGACTGGTTTTCAATAAACGGACCAGTAGGAGCCCTACTTAACAAATAAAAATCATTTACAGCAATAAATCAGTTTCGGATTGTGGCGGTTAATTATTACTTAAACATAAACATTTAAGACGGTGGTAAATAGAGCATATCGTTCGACAAACGAAAACTTCTGATTATAATTTATCTTAATATACTGGTGAAATATGCCTCTATGAATCTATAAAAACTGGTGAAAACATTTTAATTTAAATTGATTGTAATCACTGTCGTTACATTTCGATATCGGAGAATAAAGTTTATTTCTACGTTAAAAATATTCTTCCCTGTTGTTGTACGCGACATCAACAACAAATTTTAATATCGAAACAGTATCGTCAGCGTTGAGAATGATGCCCATGTATTCATTAAAATTTAAAATACAGCAATTCTGTAAGTGTATATTCCAAAAAAATTTCAGGTATCGAAGATGAGTAGTTCCACCCCAAATAACGCTTCTAAATGAATTTTAATAATTTTTTATTAATTTTTTTGTAAATATTTATATGTAGTACCCAATTCAAACTTTCGGCATTGTTATATACTATGCGTGCACATATGAGGATTTTTTTTTTCTTTTTTTTTACAAAAAAAATTGGTAATTTTCGGACAACTATAAGAAATGATTTTTATTTTTGTAAATTTTTAATTACTTTTTCACGCACTTTTTACAATCAGAAAATTGTACGAAAATTCCCAGATATGCATCTTTGATGTATATATAAACTCAATTAACCCTCTAGATCCCAAACCGCCCGACATCGCCTGAGATATTTTAAGATATATTAATTCGTATATCCTAATTCCCAACAGAAAATTAAAATAGCAATATTGGCTTTACTTCATAACAGACAATCCGGATTTAAATTAACCAAAATTAGCCATTGAAACTTTCTGGTGTAAAGTCAGATTTTCTGAACTACATAATTTCTTGAACGTGTTCTATTATGGGAAATAAAAGGTTAATAACATGTAATTCGGTACAGTAGTTTTTGAAAAAAATGAAGTTTTTAAAAAATGGAAAAAAACATTTTTATTTCATAAAATATCAATATTTATAAGTCGATAATAGGGGATATACATTGTCCAGATAGGGTAGTAAAAATAAAAAAATTTGATTGAAAGGCACGTTTCCAATGCTTAACCAGCTATGCCTTTTGTAAATTAATTTAAGAGCTATTTTTATTGAAAAAAAAAACATGTTTTATTTTAGAAAGAAATCATGTTTTGTATATAGAATTTAGCATATGTTGAGTAAATTTAAAAGGTATTGCTTCATAACTTAGGTAAGTGATTTGCTAATATACTGTTGCAAAACAAATGTGAGATATATTTCATAGATTTCGTTACAGAAGGTAGGCGCCAACCCTAATTTTTAAAGGTAATGATTATTCTCAAGTCGAAAGAAAGATTACTTTGAAAAATATTTCGGAATACAATATGCAGAAATTTTAACGCATAAAATTGGCAGGTGCAGGTGATGTTATCCAGAAACTATGCGATCGAAAGAAATGAGTTTTAATTTTTTTTAATGGATAAATTACCTATTGAGTTATAATCGATTTCAGTGTTGAATACAGACACTTTTCCCCGGGAGGAATTAATGCACGGATGTATTGGAGGGTATACCGAAGCACACGCCTTGTATCTTCGGGTTTTTTAAAGAAATTCCGTATACCCTCTGTTTCACAAATAAAGCATTCGCGTTTAAGCTAGTCTATGAACGTTCATGACGTCAACGTATATCGTCTGCATATGCCATGTACTCTCTGTTTGTTTTACGACTACAACACTGTAATTATGTGCTTCCGGGGGGGGGGGGTGTTAAACATTTAACCGTTGAAAACACGAAAACTCAAATCTTCCGGGGAAAATCACACAGGGGGGGGGTATCCCGTCCGGGCCACCTCCAGAATTCTACACAGCGATTTACAGTAATTCCAATGTAAATAAATAACCATTTTAATATGCCTGGGTTTAAAAAGTGGTGATTAAAATACGCGGTTGTGTCCTTGAAACATTACATTTTAATCTTTTAAATGGAAATTTTTAAATACGAAATATGCAAAAAATATACATTTTTGTAGTATTTACGTAAGATAATTTCCATTAAAATACGTAAATAAAACTGACGTTTTGATTGACAGTAGAGTTTCAATATTTTAACAAGTATTTTTTACAGTGTATAATGGTTACCAAAAAAGAAGAAAAAAAAAGGTTAAAATATGGCTGCTTGTTGCCGACAATGGGTCAAACATGGACGCGATTCAGATGCTTGAATTGTCTTAAATTCAGACATATTCAAGTGTCTTACATATTAAGGCACTATAAAGCGTTTGAAAATTGAACACTCCGTTTTAAGACACTTCTGTGTCTGAATTTCAGACATTTTAGTTATTTTTAATTTATACCATGATCATAGCAAGACACTTAGGTGCCTTAATTTCAGATTCCTATGGTGTCTGAAATTTCGTATTAAGACGCCGCAAGTGTCTGAATTACTATTTCAGCCACATGTGTGTCTAAATTTAAAACGCCTCTATTTGCAGATATGAGTAAATTGTGATACAGTTTTCAAAGGAATTGTGAAACAGTTATTAAACAAATGACATTTGAAAGTACACTTTTTTTCTATTTGAAATTACAAAATTAAAAATGTCCGGTGTTTAGACATTTTAAAATTTGTAATAAAAGTTAAATTTAACCGTCTGCTGTTCTTCCCAACAAAATGACCTCAGCGTTACGCACAGAGACGTTTTTAAATTATAATAATAATAAAGCACGATAAAACAGGCAGCTACGCAAACACATTTATTTTGAATACGACTGAAATTTTATACGGGACCACCATGAAAATAAGCAGTTTTAAGCATTTTTCTTCTTTTATGAAAATCAAAGCAGCTCTTCCTATGAGTCTAGAAACATTTAAATGTTGCACTCCTCGACGATGAGAAGTACTCAGATTCCAGCGTTACAAAGCTAAAGCCCATCTAGTGAGTTTGAGGGACCTTAGAGTTGTTTCAGTGAGAAATTTTAATGGATTATAATCAGTGATGATCTCGATTTGTGATCCATAGGTCGATTTTTCAAACTTTCACTACCCTAAGAGAACACTCCAAGCCTCTTCTCTATACTCGGTCAAGTACGCTAAGTCCCTGATAATTTTTGACCAGCAAAAGCTATCGGCTTAAACTGACCTTTTTCATCTTTCTAAGTATAATAACATCCTACTGCCAGATCTGAAGCATCGGCATGAAGCTGATATTTCAGACCTACCGTAGGTGTAGTCAAAAATTACTTTATACAATTCATCTTTAAGGGGATTAAATCTTTGTTCTGCCCTTTTATCTCATGGCCCAGTGTTTTCAACTTTCCCTTTAGTTAATTCAGTTAAAGGTATGATAATTTCAGCATAATTTGGAATATAAGATTGGTAAAATCACATTAATCCCAAGACAAATCTAACTTCCTTTTTAGTTTTCGGTCTTTTTAAATCCTTCATTGCTGCTGTTTTCTCCTCATCCTGTACATGTGTTTCATCCCCAATTACATGCCCTAAAATCTTTGTTAACTTTTCTCCAAATTTACATTTATCAAGTCTAATCGTAAAATTATAATTCCTACGTTCCTCGATAACTGCTCTAACATAATTACAATGCTCTTCCCAACAGTCTGAGAAAATGATGACGTCCTCAATATATGCTTCTGCATATCTCGGATGAGCTTGAACAACATTGTTCATTTCCTTCTGAAAAGTAGGAGCTCAGATCAATGCGGTGCTCTCGTACCTCCATAGATTGAACAAGTAAGACAATAAATACATCATTAGTTTTCCTCAAAATGAACATAATATCTCTCACTTGGCTATTAGACAATCCTCTTATTTCAAAATTTTCTATTCTCTCTGCACTGTTGTTCCCTGTTTAAAATAGGAATCGCTCCAACTTATCCAAATTCCCCATCTCTTTCACAGACAATAGTAACAGCGTTTCTCCTAGTGATAAACTCTTATTTTATTTTGAGGCACATGCTTTCTACTCCCATCGACTAACTCAACTATAAAAGAATGTTAGAAACTTTTTCGACCATAGTCACCGGATCTTGCCACCTAGAGTATAACTTGTTAGTTGAATCGGTTATTAACAGCATTGCTTTATCGCTTACCTCAATTTTCTTTCTTTCAATTTTAAGTTATAATGATATGCCATTCTGCCTTGTTGCACTTCGGACTATAATTTTGCCTCATTTGCGGATCTTTCTAAGTATCCATTAGGTTTGTTTAAATTTTTATGAATTGTCATAGTATCTAATTGATCTACGTTATTTTCTCCTGCCTAGGATGATTTCAGATTTTATAAAGGACCCTCTGATGCTCAACTGTATAATAATTGAAAAGGTGCGATTCCTATCGAAGAATTTGGAATTTTCCCATATGGCATAGTATAAATGTTATTTGTTCGTGCCACATATTTTCTTCTTTTCCAATTGTATGATGCACCATACGCTTCGGCGTTTGATTAAAACGTTCCACCAGACCATTAGAGTGGGGATACTGTGGAGTTGATTACCTTGGACTAGCACCTAACTAATTAATTTTGAAACATTCTTACTGAATTAGAAATGGTATGGACGTTAAATATTCCCTGTTTTTGATTTAAAATTTAAGCATCATTTATTCAATAAAAACTATTTTAATTCATATACATCGGTATTTTCTTTAAAATAACTACTCAAAGATTCTTATTTTAATAAACTAGTCGGCAACTAAAAAAATATTTTTCTTTTATGTGGTTGAACTTGATAAAAATATTCCAGAGCATTTTTTATTTTGTCTACAGGTTAAAAAATGGCTGTGAATCAATAGCTGTGTCATTTACACTTTGAATTTATAGCCTAGATGACATTTTGAAACAATCCGATTTTTGTCACGTGATAACACGTGCAATTATGAAAAGATTTGGATGTAACTTGTTGTGTACGTAGAACATATCGATAACATGATCGAGTTTGTTCGAAAGTTTCATCCGCCATATTGTTTCAATATAGCGCCCATTAACTTTTTTTAATTTAAAATTTTAAATTAGGTACAAAAAGTGAAAAATTGAAAACAATTTTCTTTTATGTGTTTTACCGTGATACAAAGATTCCAGAGTCTCTTAGGTAGCTTTCATTACAAAAAGTAGAAAGCCGTCCGGAGGAAAGCACTTCCAGAAAATTTTTGGTATATTTTTGCCGATCATGAACTCCATGCCCTAAAACCACCCTCTGTTCAAATACTGACATATATATAGGTATATATATATTAGGGTGGTCCTTAAAAATGAACTTTTAAAATTTGTATGAGGCACCCCTTTATTTTGTTTTATGTATAAAAAAAGACCTCCACAAAAATTTCAGAATTTTAAAACAAATTTTAAGTGTCGCTACCAAGGTTTGAAAATTTGAAAAATGAGAAAATTTGACATCGTTTTAGTCTAATTTTTAAGTTATTAATACATATCCATAGTCATCGCGAAAATGAGTCATAGTATAGCATTAGGCTGTATAGACTGTCGAATGTTTCAATTTTTTTCCAAAATTCATACTGAGTTTTTAAAATTTTTCAGCGATTTTTAAATATATTCGAGTTTTTCGCATTTTTAAATCTTATTAATTAATTAATTAATAATTATTAGAATGAATAAATTACTTAATAAATGAATTTTTATAAGAACCAATCTAGAAAACAAAGCACTAGTCACGTGATATACATCACGTGACCAGTTAATGTCACATGTTCTATGACGTCACAGATCTCTTGATAAGTTTATCTGATAACATTTTCTGATAAGAACTTGGAATCTTTCATTTCTTCCTAAACCCTTGAATGAGTTGGATGTGCTTTTGTGACGGTGTTGGATTAGGTGAGTATAGAATGTTGAATGAGTATATATTATTTAACTATTTTAATTTAATTATGCATGAAAAATAATTTTTTTCCAAATTTTAGCACACCTTGAAAACAATAACTTGAAAAAATAAAATATGAAAATTAGAATTAAAAGTTTTGCATGCACATTTCATAACACAGATGCCTTTTGCAACAGTATAATTTTATTTAAAAATGTTTTTAAATTATAAATTTAAATTATAGAAGTGAAAATAATTATCTATAAAAGACTAACTGCATATTTTTAAACATTAAAATTGAAGGTTATTTTAGATATATTTTATAATGCCATGCTGGGACATAACCAAACAGGTTGATTATCATATAAAACTTATGAATATTACTAAGCTGGAACAGTGAAAACCTGCTTTGCCAGGTTAACTTTTCAAGTTAGTTCAATAATGTCACTTACAAATGAGATTTTTTATTAGAATAATTATTAAAAACCTTGTTGATTTCTAAAGATGTTTGGTAAAATGTTAGTAAAATACTAAAAGAAGTGTGAAGACCTTGTCTGTTAACTTTAAATTTGTGTATTAAATGAATTTTTCAAGTTTTACCATACACATGCAAAGGTTTCATTTAAGTAAGGAAAAAAATTTATTACATAAGTCATTGTTTTTTCGAATGAAAATGATGAGTCTTGCATCTTAAAAATTTTGTTCATGTGTCGATAAAAGCTGTTCGGTCACTAGGGTACACAAATAGCTGGTTGTTAGAGAAAATAAACAGTTGATTACGTAAAAAGTTGGTTGGCTCGTTGATTAAAACTTATCAATGAGATGTAATTGAAGTGGAATGTAATAACATAACAACTAAAACTGAAAACCTAACTCACGTACTAGTTGTTTGCGAAAACATTTGAATGGTTGGATGGTTGATTAAAACTTATTAATAGGAGATGTAATTGAAGGGGGTGATATAATAATTTAACAGTTAAAACAGAAAACCTAACTCACATAAATTATTATGGCTATTAAAATTCATCGATTACTAAATATTAGTGAAACATTTTTAAATAATTTGTAAAGTTTTGTAAAATTATTCTAACAATTTGTTCAAACCTTTAACACGAACTTGTATTTTTGATATAATTAACTTTTTTTTAAAAAATTAATTTTTATTATTATTTTTTTTAATGACACTAAAATCATTAACAAATAATCACACTATCTGTTAAACTAAAATATAAAAGATTCTAACAAAGCAAGTCTTTGAAAATTTAAGCATAAGTAGTGATTCATAAGGATTGTACATTTCTATCTTACTGATAAGGTGACACATAAAATCTCAAAGTAATCCTAAATATGTGTGATTTTTTTTCTTTTCTTCGTGATTTTTATATGTTCAGTCACAATAAAAATTATTTTTACATGTGCGAAGTAACCACTTTCGATGATCATTCTTACATTTTATATACTAAATGACAGGCCCTCCGTGACCCAATGGTTAGCGATACGAGTTAAAAATTGATTGGATGATTGTGGGTTCGAAACCTGCGAGTTATTTCTAATAACATAGACGAAAATTGAAAAGCACCTAAAAATATCAGCTGTATAGGACTTAACCGCTTTCTTATCTTGAAGGTTATAAGCTTTTCCAGGATGAATGTAATCACGTCAATTTCATGATCTTTGAATCTTCCTAATTTGCTCATGAGGTTGTGTGCGTCATAATTTTTCAAGCTGTTGAAAAAATTCGGTTATAATAATGTGTTAATGAAAATTCAAATTATGCACAACATGGGCAGCTCCTCTATACTCTCCAGTGATATATGATTATGAGAAGATGAGTGTTTTCCTCCTAAGGTTTGTTTACAAATATGTTAAATTTCTGCTGCTTGAAAGGTTTTCTCTTATTTTTATGAAAGATTTAAAATATTTAATAACATTCCCCCACATATATCCTTCTCTCACACAATTTGAGTTGAAAACCATTCAACACAAACTTTACATAAATATACTAAGTAATGATTGTTCAGAATAAACACCTATTTGATAAACACTAGTATAAAAAACATTGAAAATGAGAAGTTTGAATTGTATTGTGATTGATTAATTTAATGAAATCGTGTGGTATGCATTATATATTTCTCGATAAAGCTATGAAGAGAAAGCTAATTATTCAACTGTGATAGTCTTTCATTGAAAAAAATTTAATAAGCTGTTTAAAAATCATTAAATTTGGTCACTAAGTACATTGTAAGATGTGAGTGTAAAAAATGTATGTCCATTATTTGATATTTAATAGTCAATTTTCTTTGTTAATTTTTAAATGTTTATAATCTTTTTGAAAACTTTAGAATAATATTTTTACTAACACACGTGGTTCAAGGGGAAATTTTTTATGAAAGAAATAATTTATTTTTATTTTTATTGTGTGATTCATATATTTATATTTATTCATCTCTTAATTACAAGTTTGTTGTTGTTGTTTAATATTTTTAAATGGTGTTTTGATTTTTTAGTATAAATTTAATTTTATTCAGTATTTTTAATAAAATTATACCTATTGTTAGAGTTATTTGTAATTTATGTTTGGAATCTGGCATCACATAACTTCGCTAATGTATGTAACTATAGAAACGCAAATTGTCTGTGTTTTTCTTAGTTGTTGTTTTGTTTTTGCTTGAAGAGCAAGCAACGCTTTCGCAATATCTTAAAATAAAGCATGTTACAATCTACTAAAGCATGTGAGTTTATTAATTACGTTAATACGCATCGCCGCAACATATTATCCTGGTTACGTCTCCCGGAGTCTGTACATTTTTTTCTTCACTTTGAAAAAAAAAAGTTCGATAATAATGAACTGTTTTCATCATTGAATTTTATTTGAACATTATTTCACAAGCTGGCCTGATGAAAGAAGAAAGAAAGAAAATCGTCAAAAAAAAAGAAAAATTTATTATTCTTTTTGCTGTTATTATAAGTTTTTGAACATGGAAAATATTGAAAAATTAAAAAAGAAGCGTGCAACATTACGCACTTCAATTACGAAATTAATTAGTAAATTAGAAGCTTTGATAAACGATAAAAATATTGATATTGATAGTTATTTAGAAATTTCAGAACAATTAAATGACAGAGAACAAACTCTAAATAACCTAAATAAAGAAATAGAATCTGGTATTAGTTTAGAAAAAGAATATGAAATTGATATGAACGCTAGCGAAGAATACCAGGAAAAAATTATAAAGGCCAAATTTCAAATTAAAAAGCAACTTAAAAATTTAGAACAAAGTAAAGTTTCCAATGAAATTCAACCAAATTCTACTCAAATAAACAACGCGATATATATTAAATTACCCGATATATCTCTTCCGAAATTCTCCGGAAAACCAGATGAATGGGGTCTATTTAAATTACAATTTAACAACTTAATAACTTCAAATGAGCAACTATCAGATGCGCAAAAGTTGCATTATTTATCAGCAGCATTAATAAGTGATGCAAGAGCTTTGATTAGCACAGAAGACACTTTTTCATCTTTATTTCAAGCATTAAAAGACAGATACGAAAATGACAGAGTAGTAACAGAAATACACATCAATTCACGCTTAAACACAGATAAACTTACACAGCCTTCCGCTAAAGATCTTCGAAATCTAGTCGATAATGTAAAAAAAAGCATTCGCGCCTTGAAGATTTTGAATTATAATAGAAATAATCTTTCAGATGTTTTAATATTGAACATCATTCTCCAAAAGTTAGATAGAGATACTCGAAAAAATTATGAAATGACGATAAGTTCAAAAGAAGTTCCGAGGGTAGATGAATTACTTTTATTTTTAGAAAAACTATCTCAATTTTTGTAAAATATCCATGTCACGTCTGTTAAACAATTCAGTAAAGATCAGAAACGTTCATTTAATTCTAAGTCATTGACTTTGTTAGCAGAAGGTCCCCCTTTCTCCTTTCGCCTTTACACATTTGTTCAATGTGTAAAGGCGATCACATTTTAATGAGATGTTCCCAATTCTTAAATTTACCTGCAAAAAAAAAAAAAAAAAAAAAAAAAAAAAAAAAAAAAAAAAAAAAAAAAAAAAAAGGTTTAGTGTTGTTAAAATGAAAAAATTATGCTTCAACTGTTTATCAACAGTTCATAACATTAGCCAGTGCAAAAGTTCAAGCACGTGCAGAAAATGCAACAAACATCATCACACATTGATCCATCTGGAACGCGGTGAGGAAAATATTGATACTAATCAGACTATAGCAATTCAAGATGAAAATACTATGAGAAGTAATTTATCGCCAACCGCAAACGCATTTACTCCTCATAGTTACACAATAATCAGATGTCTGTTACCGCTTTGGGTGAAAATACACATTCATTTCATAACACTCATTCAACTATTAACAATACTGTAATGAGTATGACGTCTTCTTCTAGTAAACAAGTACTGCTTTCAACTGCGATAATATATGTACAAAATGCTAGACGAGAATTTGTTCCTCTTAGAGCATTGTTAGATTCAGGATCGCAAAATAACTTTATAATAAAGGAATGTTCTGAGTTATTGTTCTTGAAAGGAAGGAAAATAAACGCATCAGTTTCAGGGCTAAATGGTTCAGTTATGAATATAAAGGAAAGTATTATAACAACCATAGCAAATAAAAACAGGAGTTTTAATGAAACATTGCAATTTTTTGTTGTTCCTAAAATTACGCGTATAACACCAGCTACATATCTAAACATCATGCTTATTACGCATTTACAAACTATTCAGTTAGCTGATCCACAATTTGATAACCCAGGTCCAATACATGTTTTATTATCAAACGAAGTATTTTTAAAATTAATTGGACAAAATAAAATCAATATGCAAAATTTGGTTTTTCAAGAAACTGTTTTTGGCTATGTTGCCAGTGGTTCTACGTCTACGCCACAACATAATTTTAATAATTATTGTGGTCTTGTTCGATCTGTGGATAATTTATCCAACACTATGCACAAATTTTGGGAAAATGAAGCGGTTCATGATAAAAACCCAATAAAAAGTAAAGAAGAGCAGTTTTGCGATGAACATTTCTTGCGTACACATACTAGAAGAGAAGATGGTAGGTATATTGTGGAAATGCCAATTAAAACTGATGGGCTTGCATGTTTAGGAGAATTAAAGGAAAACGCACTTAAACGATTGAATCACTTACTTAAGCGATTTGCGCACAATCCAGCCACGAAATTGTTATACGAAGAATTTATTAACGAATATAACAATTTGGGACACTTAGAAGAAATCTTATTGGAAAATAAGCCCGAATTTTCATATTATTTGCCGCATCATGGGGTATACAAACCCGAGAAACCAAGCACGAAATTAAGGGTTGTCTTTGATGCTAGTGCAACTACTACCAGTGGTGTTTGTTTAAATGATATTTTATTAAACGGAGGATTAGTCCAAGATGAGCTCTTCGATATCATTTGTCGATTTCGAACTCATAAATACATCTTTACTGCTGACATCATAAAGATGTATCGCCAAATATTAATTTCGGAAAATCAGAGAGATTTGCTTCGAATTTTGTGGAAAACTGATGAAGAAAAACCAGTCAAAATATTTAAGTTAAAGACGATTAGATACGGTACATCGAATGCGCCTTATCTTGCCACGCGGACTTTGAATCAGCTAGCAATTGATGAAAAGGACAATTTTTTGCAAGCATCACGTATAGTTCTTTAAGATTTCTACGTGGACGACATATTAACAGGAGCTAACACTTAAATAAGGCTCAACAAGTGCAAGCACAATTAATCGCATTGCTTGAACGTGGTGGCATGAATTTGCACCGGTGGTGTGCTAATCACCCCGAACTCTTGAAAATCGCAACTAGCAATCAAGAGTATACATTCAATGATCATAATGCGGACCAGAGCACTAAAACTCTAGGATTGTTATGGAATCCAGTTCGTGACTGCTTTTCGTTTAATTCCTCAGTTAAGGAACCAGTTGTATACTCAAAAAGAACTGTTTTATCCGACATAGTGCGTATTTACGATCCATTGGGATTACTCGGTCCTGGAATAGCTGAGACTAAGATTTTCATACAAAGACTCTGGCTGTTAAAGCTAGATTGGTTGGTTGATTTTTGTTGTCCGATTATCTACGCTAATGGGATATAGGACCAGGGGGAATGCCCTCCGTCGGGGTCTTTCTAAGGGAATAAAGCTAGATTGGAACGATCCCCTTCCAGATGACATTAAAGATGAATGGCGACGCTTTATCAGAACGCTTCAGAATATAAACAATTTAAAAATCAATCGTTTTGTTTTAAACGAAGGACATTCGGAAGTTGAACTGCACGGCTTCTACGATGCATCCGAGCTCGCATATGGAGCAGCCATTTATCTACGCTGTTTCACAAAATTTAATACATCTTTAAATTTACTGTGCAGCAAGTCTAGCGTTGCACCATTGAAACCTTTGACAATTCCACGATTGGAATTGTCCGCAGCTGCCTTATTGTCTCAACTCGTATCTAAGATAGTGAATGTGCTAAAATTGAACATCAGTAAAGTAATATTATGGTGTGATTCAACCATCGTCTTAGCGTGGATTCCGACTCCTCCTCATCTACTTAAAACTTTTGTGGCCAACAGAGTTTACAAAATTCAAGAGTTGCCCCAGACTTTTCAATGGAGACATGTAGCTCAGAGGACAATCCAGCAGACCTTGTATCTCGAGGACTAATCTTCGACAAATTAATTGATTGTGAACTTTGGTGGCATGGCCCTCTCTTCTTAAGAAAAAGAGACATTGAATCAGATCAGAACATTGATTTAGAACAAGTCAAAAACAATAGTGATTTTTCAGCAGAATTAAAATTGAAAAACAGTACAGCACTAATAAGTTTAAATTCTAGTGAATTTGTAAATGAGATTTTAAGTATCAGTAACAATTATACTAAAATATTACGTATTTTAAGTTATATTTTCAGGTTCTTAGATAACACAAGAAAATTAGCTGAAAAAAGAAAGGGACACGTAAGTATAGAAGAATTATCACGATCAGAAATATTTTTAATACGGGAAATTCAAAAAGTTGAATTTAAGGCAGAATATACTGCATTGTTAGAAGGTAAGCAAATTTCTAAGAAAAGTAAATTGCGATTGTTAAATCCCTTTTTAGATGCAGATAATGTGTTAAGAGTAGGTGGGCGTTTAGATAATGCAGACCTAAAGTTTTCTGAAAAACATCAATATATTCTGCAGCTAAGGGTAAATTGTGTAGCCTAATTGCAATTTACTATCATATATCTCCATATAGGTTCACAAGCATTGTTATGCTACTTGAGGCAAAAATTCTGGCCTCTACAGGGAAGAAATTTAGCAAGAAAAATAACGCATGAGTGTGTAACTTGTAGTAAAAGCAACCCCATAACCATTACAACAAATCATGGGTTCCCTACCCAGAGAGAGTACGTCCTAGCGCACCATTTAATTACGTGGGAACAGATTTTGGTGGCCCCTTTTTCATAAAATATAAGGGACAGAGAAAGGGAATTCTTAATAAGGTGTATTTGGCAATCTTTGTTTGCTTTGTAACTAAAGCAGTGCATCTCGAACTAGTGTCAGAATTGACTACGGATGCATTCATTGCCACCTTAAAAAGGTTCATTGCTAGGAGCGGAAGGTGCGCAGTAATCTTTTCAGATAATGCAAAAAAAAAATTGTTGGTGCTAACGCCGAGTTACAGAGACTCCATAATTTACTAAGACATCCTGAGGAGAAGTTAGCGAATTATTTGTCAGAAGAGAATATTATTTGGAAATTTATTCCACCCAGAGCACTTAATTTTGGCGGGTTGTGGGAGGCAAGAATAAAATCGGTAAAATATCATCTAAAGCGAATGGTAGGTAATGCAAGGCTAACGTTCGAAGAGTTATTAACTGTAATTGCTCAAATAGAGTCTATATTAAATTCACGGCCAATCACTCCATTGTCTTCAGACGTGAATGACTTGGAGGCCTTAACACCAGGCCATTTCTTAATCGGAAGGCCTAGGACAGCCATCGTTGAACCAGAATTAATTAATGTTAACGAAAATAGACTATCTAGATGGTATAGAATTTCAAAATACATTCAATTGATATGGAATCTTTAAAATAAAGAGTATTTAAATACGCTCCAACAACGCTCCAAGTGGGAATTTGAAAATAATAATGTTAACATAGGAACCCTAGTGTTGATAAAGGAAGATGACCTCCCTACAAATAAATACTTACTAGGACGCATTATAAACATTTTCCCAGGTGCAGATGGTAAGATTAGGGTTGTAGAAGTTAAAACCGCTAGGGGAATACTTAAAAGAAGTGTTTCAAAAATTGCGTTATTGCCACAACAAGTCTCAGAAAATTAATTGCGAAATGTAAAAAAAAAAAAAAAGGGTTTTGTTATGCATTTTTAGTTTTAGTTTTCCTATTGTTGTATGTTCATAATTGTATTTTTCATTGTTACAAGAAAATTGTTGTATTGTATCATATTACTTAAGCATTTGTAATGTTAATATTTTGTATTGTATAATTTATTGAAGTTGACCCTTCAATGTCGTGGGGGGGGGGTATGTTAGAAATATTTGTAATTTATGTTTGGAATCTGGCATCACATAAGTTCGCTAATGTATGTAACTATAGAAACGCAAATTGTCTGTGTTTTTCTTAGTTGTTGTTTTGTTTTTGCTTGAAGAGCAAGCAACGCTTTCGCAATATCTTAAAATAAAGTATGTTACAGTCTACTAAAGCATGGGAGTTTATTAATTACGTTAATACGCATCGCCGCAACACCTATTATAATTAAATGTTAGTATATTATATAAATAACTTTAAAAATGTGAAGTTTAAATCATTGGTAAATGAATAATTTTAAAGATAATTAGTAAAGAAGGATCCACCACATAACGAAATATATCAATAAATTTGGCTACCTAAACTTGTTTTTATAACATACGAGAAGAAAAGAATATGTTTAATATTTGGTATTCAATATTCAATTTTCTTTGTTAATATGAAAATATTTAGTAATATTCTCAGTGATGATTCATCATGATTAAAGTTTGTAGTTATTCAAAATATAGCTTAATAATAACTTGTGTTTCTTGAAAATTTTGAAAAGAATTTCTTTTTTATTCTATTAATTAAGATAAAAAAATATATTAGGATTTAATCAAATTCTAAATTATGACCTATCAAATAAATTAAGTCCTTTTTAATTACATGTTATGTTAATTATATTCGATATGAATAAAGTAAATTCATTAACACAAGTCTTAAATACCTATTTGAACGTGACATCATATTTATCTCGTGAGTCAGATGTTTGGAAAATCCCTGAAGATAAGAATATGTGGTTATCAGACAGTTCCCAACAGGCAAGCAACGATGTAGGTTGGACTGAAGACCTGATGAGAGAAAATTTTAGGTAAGAATATTTGATTTTTATATTTTTTTCAATGAATAATTTTCATTTAAGTCAAATTTTAATTTGTTAATTATTAAATTTTATTAATTGCTATTTTCTAATTTCATTACAAATTAGTATTTTTCAAGATGTTTCGAATAAACATTTTTCATCTATAATTATTTCATGCTTTATAAAGTGATATTTTAATTACATGAGAAATTAATATTTTTCCTTAAGTTTTTAATCCATATTTTAATTAATGCAATTTTTAATTAATATTTTATTAATGTTAATTAATATTTTTCATTTGTTGTTAATTCATATTTTTCATTTAATATTTATTTCATATACACCATACACAAAAGCATAAATCTTTAAAGTTTTATACGGATGCGTGTTTCTATAATATCTAAATTTCATTTAAAAGATCACATACTTCAGCCTGCTTTAAATATGAATATTTTTACTGAATTTTAATATTTTTTATTTATTGTTAATTCATATTTTTCATTTAATATTTAATACATACATTATATTATACACAAAAGCATAAGTATTTAAAATTTTATATGAATGCGTGTTCCCATATTAACTAGATTTAAACCATTAAACTAGATTTAACATTTAAAAGATTACATACTCAGCCTTATGTAATCATTTTATTTATAGGTTAGTTTAAATTTTCAAGTAGTTAAATCCGAAATGAATGAGATGCATTCTTTATTTTGCTAACAAAGTCTACGAATAAATAAATATTTCAGTTTTATTTAAAATAAATCGATAAGAAAGAAAAAGCCTCTAATTTGATTTAAATAATTATATCCTAAATTTTCAAAAGATATTGCTCAAAAGACGTTATTTTATTTCACGTCAAATAATTTTAATTAGACATAGTATTCATTAAGATTAATTAAGATCAACCTCATCTCCCTAATTCACATCAACCTCAAAGAGTTCCTATCAGCTATGATTCAGAGATTCAACCCTTTCCGAAAAACGCTATCAGATAAGCAGATAAGAATGATTCATCTATGTTTACACACACATATGCAGGAAAGAACTTAGTATCCTCTCTTTGAGAAAATACTTATTAAGCTCAATATCGATTTGAATTTAACACTTTCTTTGATGGTAAGGTGTGTAAAATGTTATTTTCGATACAGTTTTAAAAATATTTAAAAGCATTTTTCACAAATTATTTTAATCTGAAGATAAAATGCAGTGCTAAAAAAGTACTTTTTTCCGTGGAGAAAACTGTTACATGCTTCATTTTAAAAACAGCAATTCAATTAAGTAATAACACTTTTGTTGTAAAATCTTATTAACAGGGTTTGAAAAAGTTCCGCGTTACTGGTTATAATATTATATATTTTTAAATTAAAGAAGATGATTTCATTTCAATAATACAGTTTAATTTTTTTTTAACCAACAAGTATTAAAACATTAAAAAAAAAATCCTGTTTTTCTTCGGAAAGTTAAAAATTCTATTTATATTAAAATTTATTTATTTGAAAATTGTTCTGGCAGTGAAAAATTACCCATGGTCAAAATATATTTATGTTAAAAATCGCTTACACTTTCAAAAAAGAAAGGACACACAAAAATTACTTATATTAAACACATTGTTATGTTTAAAAATATGCACGAATTTTGAAAAGGGGTGTCTGGTGAGGAACACTTTATTATTTTAGTTATTAAATTTCATTGATTGGAATAGAAATAGTTTTCATCAACATTTATGCAATCTCACACAAAAGAAATTTGAATACAAATTGCAAACTTCAGCAATTAAAAATTACTCCTAAAAAATCACAAGATTCTTTTAAGTTTCCCAATAAAAAATTATTACCGCTCAAAAGTTCTACAAATTGTTTAAAATCATTAAAATGAATATTTAAAATAATTAAGTTCAAATTCCCGTTACAGACATGCATTATTTATAACGGTTGAAGGGAATAAAGGTTATTCAGGTCTTTTTAAGGAAATCTAACAGTTATTCACACATGATTAGAGGAAAATCACAGATCCCGAACGGTTAGGTCGACGAGCGCGAATAAATGTTAGTACGAAAAGTTCAATTTTGAAACACATTTTTTCATTCAAATTTTAAAGTTATTTTTTAATTATTCTAAAATATCAAGTGTATAACATAGTTGACTAAAAATAATACTCGAAATAATTTTAAAGTTCCTTTATTAAATTAATATTTAAAATTATTATTCCCAAACTCCCATTACAATCATGTGTTATTTATGATGGTGGATAGACATAAAGGCGGTTGAATTTTTTCTAAGATATTCCAAGCCAATATCCACACATGATTCGAAGAAACTTACAAACTCCGAACGGTTATGTCGACGAGCGCGCGTCAATCATATCGAAAAAAATTAAAGTCCCCCTATTAAAAATATATCTCCACTTAAAACTCGAACACATGAAAAAAATAATTAAATCTTAACAAAATTACTCCCTTAAAAAATAACTCATTAATTTACCATGAATGCTCTCTCCTTAATTATTTCTTCGTTAAAATATTAACCCTCGAAAAAAAAATAAATATCCTTCATGTATGATTAGTCTAAAATGATAATAATTTCGCCCAAAATGCCCGCTTAACTCATCATGTAAGAGCACGGTGAAAAAAAAAAAAAAAAAAAAAAGGATCCCTTTTTTGAAAATTTCCGCTTAAAATCAAAAAATAAATCCTAAAAATAAAGTTTACCGAAAATTTTTAAATCCCGACATAAAAAATAAAAAAACCTTTTTACTATTGATCAGCAAAAAAAAAAAAAAAAATTATGTCTTTGAAATACCCGCTTAACCCCTCATCTAAAACACGTCGAAAAAAAAATTAATCTCCTCAAAATTTACGCTTAAAATCGAAAAAATAAATCCTTAAACTAAACCGCACCCAAAATTTTTAAGTCACCATATTAAAATTAAAAAACACTCGTACAATAGTACGGAAAAAAACATGTCCCCAAATGTTCGCTTAACACCTCATCTAAAAGCACGGTGAAAAAAAATGAAAGCCGCTTCATTCCTTATTTTTAATTACCTTTTTAAATGATTAACAACATAACTCTATCGAAAAACATACCTATCGTACTAAAACACGCCGAAAATTTTAAAGTCCCCATATTAAAATTAAAAAACCCCATCGTACTATAGTACGGTAAAAAAATTCTAACTCCCTGAAATTCCCGATTAAAATTCGAAAAAAATCCTTTGACCCCTCCTCTTAGAGTAGAATCGCCAGAGGAGGTGCACGGGAGGTTGTGCATTTGAGTAGGTGCTTGGGAGGAGGTGCACGGGAGGCGGTGCTGCTCTCTGCTCCTTGCTCCTGCACCGCTGCACCGCCTCCTGGAGCCGGACCCCCACTTTTTCTCTACTATGACGACACATGCCTTAACAGAGATTTTTAAACGAACCCGTAATTTAAATCAGTTTCAAGAAATTTGTTTATTCCTAGTGAAAGTGATAAAAATCATTATATCTATAAATTTGTTCAAAAGTAGATTTGTTGAAATAGGGAAAATTTTTATGCTTCAAAATATCTTAATCGAAGAAGAAATGCCGTCAGTACAGTATTGAGTATTTGAAATATGGATCTACGCACTCTCCTAGAAACTAATAGTTACATATGCGCTTAATTTGCCAAAAAGTTTTTTCAAGTGAAGTCATGAAGCCTTCAAGGCTATAAGACCATTTGAATAAATGCTTGGTGATAGAAAAGACAAACATATGTCCCATTTTTCAAAGACTGGAAAAGAAAACTTTAAAACAGTCAACTATATCAAACCTTTTCAGTCGTTTTCTAAACGAGAAGATGACGGACTACGAGACTCTTATAATATATTGTTAATCGCAAAAAAATGAAAAATGCACACAGTCGGCGAGAAATTAATTTTGTCGGCAATCAGAGAGATAATAAAAGCTGTTCTTCATCATAAAACACCGTCAGATATCACCAGAAAAAATCCTGAGTAATAATTTCGAACAAAGAAGAATAGATGGGTAAAGGCATTGAAATATCATTATGTTGTTACTTAAAGACCTGCAAATTTTCCATTCAATTCGATGGATCAGCGTTATAAAATAACAAAAACTCATAAAAGAAGAAAAAAAATGTCAGGAGTTATTATTTGCTAAAAAATTGGAAACTGATGCAAAAGATAATCGATATTGTACCACGAAGTTAGTCTAAGAGAAACAAATTCCTTTTCATAATATTTTGTCACTTGCTACTGATGTTGCTCCAGTAAGAACGGAATAAAGGGTTTCATTAAAGCATTCGAAACAAGCAGAACTAAATGTACTCTCTTTACATTCTGTTACAAATCATGAGCATTTGGTTTCAAAAATTGGAATGAACACATGTATACGTCGCTTCATTACATTATTAAAGTAGTTAATAAGAATAGAAGCAATTCATTGAATGACAGTCAACTTTATAATGAAAATCATTTCACAGCAAAGTGAAATAGTTGTTTCTGATTGTATTGCAGTTGTCATAATTACTTTGCGTCAATGATTAAAATCAAATGATTACAATCAAATGATTACAATCGTTTGCTGCTGCATACAGAAGTTTGTTGTCTCTGAAAAGGTATTTGCCTAAATTGTTTTCCGATATATTTGATTCAGTATTGAATTTAACTGAAAACACAGGTGTAAAACTGCTCTAAAATCTGATTGCATTAAAAATGAAATCGATTATTTGACAGATCTGTTTAGAATATTTATTTTAAATCATAGTTCATATATTCTGGATATTTATAAGGCATAAGATGATTGCAAGATGATGAGTTAAATTTAGGTTTAAAAAAACCTCGTAGATGCTTTTGTGGGTAAACTTCTTTTGTTCAAACGAAATCTAAATAAAGGAAAATGTAGTAACTTTGTCACATTATTCGCAGTCTGTGAAAACAGGAATGTTTACTTATTTACTGTCAACACTTGAACGTTCATCATGAAGTTTTCTCAGAGCGATCCAAAAATATTTATACATGAATATACCGAGTTTGTTTTTAGATATTTTCGCAAATGCAGATACAGCAGAGCCATCATATTTGGAGGAGGAAATTGTGAAGCTTATAGCAAACGAGAACTAAAAGTAAAATTCAGAAATGGATACCAAGAGTTCTAACTTCAAAAGCCAATACAGCTCTTTAATCTGAATTGTGAGTGACAATAGATAAAATTTTAATTGCTTCTCCTTCATCAGATTTGGTTGAGAGTAGGTTCCTAATTCACTGTCTAAGAAAAGAAACAGGGTTTTTTGAACCTGACAATTTGTGAATGATGTTAAAGAAATGGGAATCCGACGTGAACAAATCGTTAAAACTCCATCAGCCTCAATAATTTCATTATGTCTTAAAAAAGTCTTATTTGTTTTGTGTTTATTTTTATATTTTTAATAAAAAAATTTACTACAATTGAAGGTCTTTTTAATTAACTTCCACTTTGTTATTCTTAATAGATAGACATATAAAATATAGATAATATTCAACTATATTTTAAATTAGTATAAATAACTATTGTGGAAGAGGGGGCGCTGGCATTTTTTTACTTGTAAAAAAGGCGGAGGTCCAGAAAAGGTTGGGAACCTATATATTAGATGATGATAATTACTCATATATATATATATATATATATATATATATATATATGTATATATAGAATATTGTCCTTAAAAATTGTAAAGGAGGTGGGCTGATAAGAGCCATTTTTCGCCCATCAGCAGCTAGATGTGACATACATTTTTTTCATTAGTATACCTCATAACAAGTAAGAAAATATTAATATCTTGAATGGAAGCTTAATAATTGATGAGAAAATGAAATATAAATTTAAGTAAAAATTATGTATATTAATGAACATAAACACTATTGTCATTAGCTTTAATCCATATACTCAATAGTAAATACAACAATAAGTGTAAATTTAAGATGAATTGAGCTTATTAAGATTATTATTTTAATATGTGTAATATCGGTAATAATCAATAACTAAAAAAATAATGATAATCATACAGTTTCAGACCCTTTGGACAATGTGTTTTAGATTATTTTCCTTATTGACTGCTTCACCAGAATCACTTCTGGACCATCAAGAGGTCGCGTCTTGTAGTATATGAACATATCCAATATTTGGTTTTTTAATTTATGTTCAGTTATACATAAGTAAGCCAGAAATCATAATATGAAAGCAACATGCACCCAGCACTCTACGACACTTGCGCTTACATTACACCGACAGTACCATTATGTTATGTTGTTTCGGTGTGTTTTTATCCAAATATTATAGGTTTTAGAATTTGTGTGCTCAACAATCAAATTTTGGTTACGAGAGGTGTCCCTTAGCATCCTCTGTTGAAAACTGTTGCTGCTTATTTAAGAATCTTGGCATTTCATGTTCAATATTCTTTTCGTGCAGAAGATCCAAACAATCCCGATAAAATCTATCAATACCCCCAACATCATCTGGCTTCAGCCACTCTCTGGTATTATATGAATATTTTTTAATGTATTTGTAAGTATGTTAGTGTAATTGTTCCTTAAATCCACGAAATAAGGAACGAAGACATCGAAAATCGAATTTGAAGTAGTGACGAATACCATAGGCTTAACGAAATGTTTTCCTTTCTATAATCAGAAGGAATATCTCTGAACGGAATAGTTCGCACTCTTCTGGATATAAATGCACGTGCTATCGAAAGCAATCATCACAGTATCATTGTTGTCATCCGGAATAAATAATCTTCTTGTTGAAGGCCTCGTATAATTTTCAATAACTTGTGTCCTGGTGATGTGTTTCCTTCTAATTTGTTTTGGAACAACGCTCTGAATAAAAGCCTGTTTTTAGGTGCGTTCGTAATTATGTAAATACGTAGCACCTATTGTTGTCGCTCAGTCCGTCCGTCTGTCCGTCTGTCTGTCCGCATATAACAACGCAAAAACTACCCAACCGAATCGTTTGAAATTTAAAATACATAATTATAACATAATTTTGTCGAGTCATTTCAAATTTTATGAAAATCGAATGCATAGATCAACTACAGGGACAATCAAAAGGATTCCGTTACATTACAGTCAATGGGGAAAAAAGTTTCAAATGCATTTTAATCGTTTGAAATTTAAAACATACAATTATTACGTAATTTTGTCGAGTCATTTCAAATGTTATGAAAGTCGGATGCATAGATCATTTAGAGGGACAATCAAAAGTATACCATTACATTACGGTCAATGGGGAAAAAGTTCCGAATGCATTTTAATAGTGTTACACTCATTCGAACATAATAGAATTGGCATGAATCTATGAAATATATACTAAAATATGCATTCCATGCAATCTGTGATGCAAATAATTTTTATTATTAAATTACAGGTCCACACAAAAGTATCCCACTACATAATGCTATACCGGGAAACATTGTTTGGGGTGTGTTTTAATTATATTCAACTATTTCACATTTTATGAATAAGATATACGTTGCCGAGGTGTAATAAAAATTACTTCCTGCACATTTACTGAAGCACAAAGATTTCGACTACTATACTGTATCCGAAGTACGCCCTACTATATCAGGAAGGTTTGAATATTTTTAAAACTTCGTTATCGCACCTCATTTGCTACGTTCACGTGCAATTTCCAACTTGTTCATATTTTACAGAAGATATTATTATTTTTCTTAAATTAAATAATGTGGACAGAACACCATGATAGAGACCACTTCTAAGTTTTACAAATAACATTGCAAAGCAAGTACGAGATGACCTCTCTTTTGAGAAAGGTATTTTGGACTTTACTAGTTTAACGATATAATTAAAATCAAACATAAATATACCCATGAGAATATAATAATAGATTTCGGAAAAGTGTCCCGGTGTATCAAAATCGAGATCTTCTTTGCTACATTTCTGACATTGTTTTAAATATTATCATGCATTGTATTTCATACATCAATTTATTCTCACTTACAGGACTTAAATCTTGCAGAGTCAATTTACCGATCAAGTAATATAAGTTTTACTGTATCGTTTTCCCGACGAAATATACATTCTAGTTTCTATAAAGCCTTGAGTTTCAGTTGTTTTTGTTACAATAACGAGGCAGTTCTTACCTTTACATACTGTACAACAAGTGTTAGAATTGTGAAAATGAGGTGTTGATAAATGTACTTTGGGTGCATAAATAAGTAATGGTACTTTACATATTTGTGGTTTCATCGACAGTTATTGTTGACGCATATTCTCTTATTGTTACATCAGAAGAGGATATAGAAACATTTACAGCCTGGAGAGCAAGAAATACATATTATCTGCATTTAGAGCACTACTTAGAACCACTCTGTAAATTTCAGTTTTTCGAACATCTAAGTATCGATATAACTTTTTTGTTAGAACAAATACGAAAAGTTTTCTGCCAGACTTTAAATCAATGTAATTGACATCCAAGCATTATTTATTAGTAATTTCTTTAATAAATATTTATAAAAACAATTTTAGAAAATAATATTGACGCCTGAACAACGTTAATACTTTTTGAGTTCAGCAAAAGAAATCTGAACGCGTTCCGATAGCAGTGCATTTGATTCTCTCGCATGATGCAATTTTTTATTTAATGAGTAGAAGCGCACACTGAACCCAAATAAAATAATGCTCATATAAAAGTTTATAAAGAGTAGAATCGTGCATGTCAAAATTAATTGGGTTCATCGAACGCTTTTTAATGAAAAATTAATTCAAAGGCACAAAAAACGTGAAAAAGCAGAAAAAAGCCAAAACACTCTACGTTCAGGATATAATTTCCATGACTTTCCATTTTATTTATTACGTAAAACTGATATTAAACAAAAATACATATCTGTAACTATACAATTTCAGTAAAAAATCATTCTAATTCGAAAATTTTTTTTCGGGTATATAATGGGCGGAAAATAGCCCTTATTAGCCCACCTCCTTTAATTTGTCTCAATTATATGAGTAACATTTTATTAAAATTTTAGGCATATTTTATCAACTCAGTAATGATTATTTACATTATTGTTTCTATTTCCTTTTTTAGTTAAACTAAAAAAACCATAAGATCTGCTTCAGCTTATCTGCTCATTCAATGCTGTTATAATGCTGATTTATTATCAAATATGATTTTGTACCTAATTTAAATATCTACAGTAAAGCTTAGTAAGTTTTCTCATGAATAACATACAAATATTTCTCGCGCTTGTTGTTGTAATACTGCGATAAACACTTGTCAGGCCATCATTTATTTTGCATCGAAGTATTTTGATACATGAGGGGAAAATTCCAGTCTAGATATTTAAAAATTGCAAAAATTCATCATCATATTTAAAGAACACCATAACAACAACGCCATTTATAATAAATACTAGTACACTGGTCTCCAAGAGTTAAGGTACAACCGATTTTTGCGTCTAATTTTCAAATGAATGAATATAGAAACAACAAATTTGGAAGAAATGTGAGCTAAACTGTTATTTATTAAATGCGACATAGAAATTTACTTAAATTAAAAGTTTAAATGAAATTACAACAGAAAAGCACTCATGGTGGAAAATTCCATTCTTGGGGAAATCAGCACATCGCAGTATTATGCAATAAAGTGTGACAAAAACATTAAAAATCTGATTCTAATACGGAATATGTCCACCCCAGACTTGAATGCATTGGTGACATCGACTTTCCATGCTAAAATTAAATTGTCGGACACCGAAATAGATAGCGCTGACCAGACATGGAGTAAGCCTTGTTCCAGCTCATATAATGACCTTTGAGGAGGACTTAAAGCCTCAACCTGTCTTCTAAGATAGTGGCAAACATATCTTATCGTATTCAAGAGTGAGCTGGCCATTCCATTCTCTCCAAACCGTGATCCTCAAGAAAATCCTCAATAAACACAACTCGGTGTGGTCTCGCATTATCATCCATGGTTACATGTAATTCCATGAAAATTTGTCAAGTCTGTCACACAGGTAAAAATCGCTATGCGTGTTCGCCACCGTTATTTTTGAAAAGTTTCCTTCGCCCCGTTCAACAGATGAAATATTGCTGATAAAATAAGTCAAATTTTTCCGTTCGAAATACTGGTAGCCAAAAATCGCTGTATGTGACAGACATGATAAGTTTTCATGGAATCAGCCCCATTAGAATGAAACCATTGCCAATAGAACCGGCATTTGGGTGCACATAAGAATCAAGGATCTCATCCCGATATCTCGCACCAATCAGAGTTCTCCCATGGAACACATGCAGCTTAGTGGCCTCCGAATGAGATCCCTGCCAAACCATGATTCCACCGTTTCTATACTTGTGTGTTTCGACAATGTTTGATTGATGGTATCGAGTGCGATATTCTCTCCAGATCAGAAGACGTCCTGACTCGCTCCCCAGTGTGAATCTGAACTCGTCTGTGAAGAGAAGCCCACTGTTTTTTGGTCCAGGAAACATGTTCTCTTTTCCAACATAAGCGGGCCCTTCTCTGTAGTCTGTTGAGGGTGACACACACAACTGCTCGCCTTGCATAGATACCTGCATTGTGAAAACGTCTTCGCACCGTAGTAGCGGAGATTCTTCTCCATGATGCTTTAAAGTGGTCTGCAATGAGTTGCGGCACAGTAGTGCGTCGTCTTCTTCTCGCCGAAAGAGCTAGAAACCGGTGTTCTGCAGACGTTGTAACACGTGGACGGCCTCGAACATGTCTTATGGACACATAATCTTCGGATTCATACTGATCCTAGAGTCGTTGGACTACACTGAGAGACACGTTGAGTCGTCTAGCAGTATCGACCTGTGATAACCCATTTCCATCCATCCTACCACCCGCCACCTTAATGAATCGGGCAAACGACTACTTCAAGGCATTTCTAGACTCTACTGGTTGTCCTGAACAAAACTGACAACAATAGTTCAAATACAACAAAACTTACACGCAAAATTACGAAAGCTTCGTAATTGCATATTTTTCTTCTATTCAAGAAATACCTATTCTTTTCTATGAAGTTAAAGCGGTAGCAGTAATTTTTGCGTAAGTTTTTTTAAATCTTATTATTGTTATTCATATAAACTATGAAGATTAATCTGACTGCCATTTTTTTTTCTGGTGAGATTCGAAAAATACACTGGTGTCCATAAATTAAGGATAATGCCAGTTTCAGCAAATAAAGGTACGGATACAAAACAAACTTGATTTATTCGTCAAGCCCATTTATTAAACAAAAGAAAAAGAACAAAAACGATGGTATATGTATGATAACATTCATAAAATCTACAATTGTGGATCCCTAGAGCAAGTTCAAAAAGTACCCCCCCTTAAAATAACTTAACATTATATAGTTAGTATGGTGGTTAATAAATTGTTTGTCTCCCAGACGATGAAATACAGTCCGCACAACGCCTAGGCATGTTGAGTATCCAATTATCAAGCTGATCTTGGGGAAGATTACTCCACTCAGTAAGCAATGCTCTCTGAAGTTCTGGCAGACATGTTGGAGGTGGTTGACGGGCTGCAACTCGTCAGCCAAGCATATCCCATACATTCTCTATCGGATTCAAGTCAGCCGAAAATGTTGTCCAATCCATATGGGTCAGAGATGGGCAGTATCGAAAATACATGTATTTGAAATACATTTTGAAAATACATTTGTATTTTGTATTTTGTATTTTATCCCAACGAAACGAAAGTATTTTAGTAATGTATTTTGAAACACTTTTTCCAAGTATTTTGTATTTTGAAAATACATTTCATACTCAAAATACATTTCTGTAGATTTCAAGTTGCTTCGTTTAAACCACCGCAGATGCAAGATTCACAAAAGCAAAACAGGTGCCTCTCTGTTTTGTTTTGTCTGATAGGATTCGTTTCTAGAAGTTAATGTAAACATATTTTTTCAACTATTGCTATGATAAGGATTAGAATGAATGCTTCTGTTTTACTTAAGTATTTTTGCTGAACTGTACATGTACAATTCTAACGTTCTAGTTTTTATGATTATAACGTTGCTGTGAGAACGACAAAAACTACTGTGTGATAAACAGGAAGAATCATTCAGTTTTGCTGTGTATAGAATTTTTTAAGAACCATAGAAAGGAAGCTAATGCAGTAGCAGAAAGAAATGTAATGTATGTTTAAATCTCGTGAAAGAATGGTTGATATTGCCCCAGATCCGGATAACAATATATCAATGAATTACGATAGTGCACGTTGCGCTATATTAGATGGAAATTTTTTTTAATAACTTCTGTTGATAGTAACGGCAAAGTTAAAGCAGCATACCAAATATATAAAATAAAGTCTACCGTTATAAGTGGAACATTCGATGCAACAGCGCATTTTAAAACAAATTTAAAGGTAAAATTTTTAGTTTTATACCGTTATACCTTGATTGCAATATTTTATCTAGTTTCTTTGTATCCTTTTTATCAAAGTTCGGGCATATTTTAACCCACCCCTGATATTCATTTAATTGGGAAATAGTTTTATTATATAGATAGTTTTATTTATTGATATAGAGATCCTACTTTTAATAATTGTATTTACGATTGAGTATGTTAAATACCGGAGTTTTGGTTACAGACCTGTCGTTAATGGAGATACGTGTTTATATAGCGTGATTTTTTTTTTCCTCATTTTATGTTTTATTTTATAATGCTTTTTAGTGAAGATATAAAATATAAAATAGTGTCCGACCGAAACGAAAGTTGCTGTCTGAAACCGAAGTTTTATTCCTGTTTTAATTTATAAGTAATAAAACTTCGAAAGGAAATTTTCAAACGAAAATTTCTCAGATAAAAATTTTATTATTGATAAAAATATTAATCAAGTTAATTAAAAGAATATTCTTTTACAGCAGATTTATTATATATTTATGATATTGATATTTATTTTGATATATATTTATGGTTTTAAATGTGCGGATATGTGTAGGGGCATGTGAAGAGAAAACCACGGGGCAAAAACTCCATTTCGCGCCACCCCGCGCCAATTTTTTCTTGTGACAAGCTAAAAATGACATTGATTGTATAAATCTAACGCCCTCTAAATTTCCGCGCTCAGGGCGACCACCTCCTTTGTTCCCCCTTTCGCACGGCTCTGGGTATGTGCATTATTTTTTTAGAATAAAATTAAAAAAATAATAATAATTAACATTATTTTGTACCGATTTATAAGTACAGAAATGCATACATTATTAATTGTGCAATTAGTTATGTATCCCGTGTATTCTGAGATTATTTTGTATCAAGCGAGATTGATGTTCATTGTACAGAGTTCCAAAATGTTTAACATTTGGTTTGCAAATTAATCAAAAACAAATATCAATAAAAGATTCTTTAAGAGAATAGTAGTGTATCCATGCTTAAAGAAAATAAATAACAATTTTTAATTTGCAATCATTATAACAAATATAGTATGCATGAGTTTTAAATGCAGTTTTACAATATGAATGATGGAAAAAACGTTTTGAGTTTTTAAACTTATTTTAATGCTATGACCAGTTCAAGATTGTAGGGTCTTTAACTTCTTGAGGGGCAGTGAAATATATATTATATTCAGCGTTGAATTCAGGGGATGGCCCGTGGGAACATTCATTCCCGGAGCAATAAAATGTCACCTTTCGGAAAAATTGAAATTTTGCGTTTTCAATAGTCAAAAAGTACAATCCCCCCTCCCGGAACTCTATAATGTCCCACTCAGGAGCCAGCGAATTCTCTCCCGGAGAAAAGTGTCTGAATTCAACACTGATTATATCCCACTTAATTTTAATCAAGATTTGCACTAAATTTTTTACTAATTTAATAATAAAAATTTAATAAAAATTTTTTAATTATTTTACTAAATTTTATGTACTTAACTTTGGTTCAAAAATGTTTCAAAATTGTTTTTTTTTTTTTTTTTTTTTTTTTTTTTTTTTTTAAACTATAAAATTTTTTGATTATTCCGGTGTGAATTTAACATTACAGAGACACAATTGCTTCTCCTTCAAAGTGTTGAAACAGACCATGAAGAATAGCGATGCACAAATGGAATACATTAATTATCTATTAAACACTAAACACCATCACTTAAAAAACAACAAAAAATTATTTGGTGGCATGATATTCCAAACGTCGTATTGTTATATTTTATAATATTACCAGGATTTAAATGAAAATGTTTAACATGTTGTTTATTTAATATTTCTCATAAAATTTTATCTTATTTATTATTCATGGGAAATATATCTGCGAAGCTCTATCAAATTATATATATTTTTTTAAAAACTTCTAACGAAAGAGATTATACAATTATTTATGTATGTGTGTTTATGTATGCGTGTAAGAATAACTACTGAACTGACACTTTGATTTTCAACCTCTCGCTCCTTTTACTTTCCTCTATCTTTACAATAAGAAAGTATTGGATTCGCGAAAAAAGCTACTTCAGGTTTTTGATGGATTTGTATGTTTTAGAAAGTCCTGAATATCATTTGATTGTTTTTAGAAAGTGTCCATCTTGTGAGTTTGTAAGTGACAAAAATTTTGTGGGCGCTCTATCCAGCGCCGTGCAAAAATAAGCGGGGCGAAGGGAGCGGTCGTCCCGGGGGTGGAAATTTAAGGGGCGGCAAATTTATACTACCAACGTCATTTTTTAGCCTGTCACAAGAAAAAGTTGGGGCAGGGGGCGCAAAATTGAAACGTTGCCCCGGGCGCAGTTTTTTTCGCACGCCCCTGTCTCTAAAAATCTAAAAGGAAAAAAATCCTTTAACAGATTTCCTTTCAGCTGATACGCAGTTTTCTCTAAATTTATTATATTCTTTTTGCTTGTTATTAAATCCATTTTGCATGAATTAACACATTTGCCATTTAAGGCTGTTCTCATCTACTCTGCTTAACCCATTGGGGACGAGCGACACGTATACGTGCCATAAAAAGACTTAAGAATCTGTGTTAAAGTCTTTTAAGTGTTTATCCCCTCCAGTAAAATTTTACTGAAAAATATTACTTATTTAATCGGAGCATACTCTCGATTTAATAAGGCACCACAAATTTCTGTTTTTAAAAACCGGTGACAAAACATTAAAAATTTCGTAAAAGTTTTCCGTCGCGAAGGGATTAACAAGCGCAAAACATTTTGACACATTTACAAACTCATTTTTTAACGGAAAGATATAAATTGAAAGACCCGACTATGGAAGCGATTTGGAATCGAATTGTTTTTTCGATTTTTTTATCAATGAATTACTCATAAGCGATTTTGTCATGAGAAAAACAAGTTTCTTGTTTCTGTTTGAGTGGTTAATCTTCTTACGCGCACAAATGCAGTTCAAAATGAACACTTTGACAATATTTTCTGAAACACTTTTTTTTTTGTGTTTGTAAAAACACTTTCCATTACTTTTGAATAACAACATTTACTATTTTGATCCATTTCGAACAAAAAATAAATCAAAACTTATTTCAATTCTATTTGGATTTAAGAACAGCATTTAGACAGGATTTCTTGACAGAGTCATTTTCAGAGTTCCTTTTATTGTGCTTTAATTTTATTATCCAGAAATATATTTACCATTCTTTAAAAATGATAAAATTAAAACTTTTAACTGTAAAATTACAGCAATTTAAAAATACATACATTATTTGGAAAAAACTGTTGCGTCTAGCCAAATTGTACTATTTTTTGGATAGTTCAGGCCGGGATGGGATACCCAGCTTAGGGGGGGGGGGGGGTGGATTCGGAAAAGTATTACAATTTTTGACTTATTCAGACCTCTAGGAAGGATGAAGTCTAGTCCTGGTCTGGTCTGGACAGAATAAATCAAGCCCGTCCCGAATTCGCAAAGAAAAAAGTAAAGCCCGGGACCCGAAAGAGTAATGAAAAGGTCCATTTGAGACTATCCTTCAGGAAAATATAAACTGGATATCTGGCCCGGACCAGCTTGGAATGACTGAAGAGCAAGTCCGGGCCGGCCTGGCCAGAGTGTTGTGGATAAAAAAAAATGTCCGAAACCGGACTGCTGACAGTGCCGGACACGGTCTGTGAAAACCCCCAATGTTATACACAAACTTTTAAAATTTTCAAATGTATTTTGTATTTTAAATGTATTTTCAAAATACATGTATTTTGTATTTTGAATTTTTTTGAATAGGAAAGTATTTTGTATTTTGTATTTTAGGTTCTAAAACTAATGTATTTTGTATTTTGTATCGAAAATGATTTTTTGATGTATTTTGCCCAACTCTGATATGGGTGATATCCTCAACATGAAGGCATTCATTTACGATGTTTGCTCGGTGAGGACGGGCTTTATCATCGATATACACAAAATCTGAGCCCATGGCACCCCTAAACAAACATATATGTTATTCCAGAACGATGTCCCGATAAATATGGCCTGCCATGGTTCTGGTTTGAACATGTCGATCTGTTCTGGAGCCCAGTATAATTCCACCCCAAACAAGCAATCTTACATTACCGTAACGATGTCGTTTAACGATGTTGTCTTGGTGGTAACGGGTGCCTGGCGTTCTTCATATGAAAGTCCGACGTGAATCAGACTGCAAGCTAAACTTGGACTTGTCTGAAAACATTACACAAGTCCACGGTGACGATGTCCACATTGCACGTTCTCTACTCAAGGCTAACCGCAGGCGACTGTGAGTTGCCTTGAGCAGAACACATCTAACAGGACTGCGAGCATATAGAACATTATTTCTCAAACGTCTGTACACGGTTTTTCTTGAAACAGTCATACCCATGGCTGAAGATAGCTTACGAGTCAGGTCTCATGCCGAGCTCCGTCTGTTTCTTTTGGCAGTTACTGCCAAATAACGGTCTTCATTCATGGTTGTAACTCGGGGACGACCTGTACTGTAACGTCTACTGGCATTTCCATCATCTTGGAATCGTTTCCAAATTCTAGAGATTACACTTTGGGCAATTCCAAGCTCCTCGGATACTTCCATCTGAGTACGCCCACATTTCAGACGACCGATAATTCTACCACGTAAAATATCATCCATATGTGTCCTCTGTGTCATAACTGTTCGGTTTTGTCACTGAGAGGCATAGGAAATGCTTGTTAATTTTTACTTCTTTGCCACGCTTCTTATATATGCCTCTGTCACACTTTCGTCATTGTGACGCACTATCGGCGCCATCTGGTGGCTTTCTGAAACTTCCATACTAGTCTTGAAGATGTGTGTGATAATTCTGCAAGTGAAATTTTTACTTTAGAGTTTGATTTCCATGTGATTCTGAATTATCCTTAATTTATGGACATGAGTGTATGTTGTACTTTAATTTTTGGAGGCCAGTGCACCTAGGAAAAAAAAAACATTTATGTAAATTTTTTTCGGAATACTGCTAAAAAATTCATTAGTAAACCGCTGCAAAAATTTTGTTCAGTTACAAATATCTTTTGGTAAGTGTAAATAAAATATTTTAAATACAATATTAAAAAAAAAAAACACTAGCAAATTTACTGCATTAACCTCCTCAGTCTTGATGTCGCCTATGGGAGACACTAAAACACACACTTTAAATGGTTTTTACCCTTTCCGGCACACTGTGCCCGGTCTGGGATGCCTTTTATTCCAAACTTGCAAGCGGCACCAATAATATTTAAGTAAAATTTTGTTTTTAAAATAAAAGCTTAAATTAAGGAATTCAAAATATCTAAAAAATTCGTTCGTGAATTGCGGTGCCAATCAATATTTTCTTAGTTTACTTACAGATTTTTCCCGTGCTGGAAAGAGTTAAATACTTCTATAATTGTTAAAATTATTTCAAGACATTTTTAGTAAATGTGTCTATATCACAAGTATTGAAATATAGGCTGATTCATCTTTGGAGATATTTTATAGTAATTTTAAACAAATTTTTGTGATTCCTCGTAATATTTGTTTTAGGACTGAGGAGGTTAACACTTTACGGTTGCAAAGAATTTTTTCACGAGAATGAAAAAACTGTTATAGATACAGTACTAAAAAATCACTGATAATTTTTCTGACAGTACCTTAAAAAAGTTGCGTTTTTTTGTGCTAAAGTGCATAAAAAATTAGGGTGCATTACTAAATAAAAAGAATATTGCCCAATTAAACTGATGGCATAGAACTCACAGTCTCTGCACGCTAATTGTATATAACAGCCTTAATAATAATGCCCTTCGAAAAACAAATTAAGGGAGGAAATACCCCCCCCCCCATTTTCTTTCTTTATACTTAATGATTGAACTCCCAAAACTAATCAGGGATTCGCCTTATCATATAATAAACCAGTATCCAAAATTTGAAGCAAGTATTGTGAATAATTCTGTATAAAAATCCTTTTATGTAATTTTAGAAGCGTTGTCCTCCATTCCCTCCTTTATACTTAATCATTAATCCTCCAAAACTGTTCAGAAATCCAACTTATTTGAAAGAACCTACATCCAAAATTTAAAGCATACCGGAAAACTCTGCATAAAATTCTATTTAGCTAACTGAAGGGGTGGGTAAACTCCCGTACCCCCCTTTATACGAAAAAAAAGAACACCGCAGCAGATGACGGAAACTTCTTACCACTATAAACCTGCATCTAAAAATTGAAACAAATCGGTTAATTTTGCATGAAAAACCATTTACCTAAATTATGAGGGGTAGTCTCCCTTTATACTTATCCAATTAATTCCAAAAACAAATCAGGGAAGCGCCTTTTCAGAATAAACTTACATACGAAATTGGAAGTAAATTGGTAAATTTTGCGTGAAAACCCATTAACTTAAATTAAGAGAAGGGGATTACTTACCCCATTCCCCCCATTTAAACTTATCCAATGAACACCCAATAATAATCACGGAAGCACCCTATCAGAATGATTCTATATCTAAGAGTTGAACGAAATCTGATAATTTTGCATGAAAAACATATTTACATAAATTAAGGGGAAGGGTATTAGCCGCCGTTCCCCTTCTTAATGTTTATCCAAAGAACACTTAATACTAATCATGGAGGTTTCTCAACAAAATGATCCTATACCTAAGATTTGAACGAAATCTGATAATTTTGCATGAAAAACCCATTTATATAAATTAAGGGGGGGGGGCATTAGCCACCGTTCCCCTCCTGATACTTATCGAATGAACTCTCAAAACTAATCAAGGAAGTACCTTATTAGAATATACCTATATCCAAAATTTCAAGTGAATCGGATATTTTTATCACGAGTTATCGCGTTACGTACGCACTTACGCACATACATACAGAACGGACGGGCACATAAGCTCTCAGGCTTTTTTTCATGAATTTTTAGCCTGTGAGCTAAAGATTCGTATTAAATGTACTATAAAGCCTCTCGCAAAGTTTCAAAAGAATTCTTAGCAAATATATTAAAAATCTTTACGTGTACAAAGAAAATCATTAGAAAAGTTATAAAATGTTATTTTGAAAACTCTCATAAAAATTGATAGTACGTTTACTAAATAATCTTTAGTAAATTTTGCAAAAATTCTTTAGTAAACTCCCTAAAGAATCGCTAGTAACTTTAGTAAACAATATTTAGTACATGTACAAAAATTAACTGGAGAACCCCCCCCCCCCTTCAAAAATTATTAGTAAATTTACTAAACAATTGTAGTAAATTTGCAAAAAAATCTTTGGAAAACTCCCTAAAAAGTCATTACTACATTTACAGCATAATCAATAGTAAATTTATTAAAAATTCTTTACAAACGGTCTTTGGTAAGTTTACTGAGCAATATTTAGTAAATTTATGGAAGATTCTTTGTGAGACTCCCTAAAAAAATCGTTAGTACGTTTACTAAGCAATTTTTTAGTAACAGTTTTAAAGCAGCTTTTGTAATTTTATGTGATTTTCCTTTGTTGTGGTTCCATAATGTTGCGACATCCCAGTTTCCTAGAAAATTCTTAGTAACATTAGAAACATGATGAATTATCAGATTTCATTCAAATTTTAGACACAGGATGATTCTGATGAGGAGTTTTCATGATTAGTTTTGGAAGTTCATTGGATAAGTATAAAGAGTGGGGAAGGGAAGCGAACTCTCCCTTAATTTAGATAGTTTTAATTTAATCTTAATTTAGATTTCATTTAAAATTCAGACATAGGATCATTCTGACGAGGGCACCTCCATGATTAGTTTTCAAAGTTCATTGGATAAGTGTAATAACAATAGCGATAAAGATGTTATCGCTACCACAGACATTCAGGCTCTTTCCGATTTGATTTCGCAATATGAAAATGAAGATGATATTGATGAAGATCCAGAAGGTATTGTGCCCTCATTGGCAAAAACCATTGAAAGTTTAAAAAATTAGAGAAATTTTTAACTGGACATGAAAATTAAGAAAAAAGAATCTAAAATTTCGCATGTATCGAAAATAGTATATGTGAAATTACACTTAAAAGAAAAGCAATAAAAAATAATATATTTTTTAAAAATACTAATAAGACATTGTCAAGTTTATTTTTGTATATTTATTTTCTTAAGGGTACAGTTGACTCTAAAAACTAATTTTTTAAATTTTCAATGAATTTTTTTAAAAATTTGGGGAAATAGTCATAGCATATATATCTCCTATTTCACATTAGAAAAAAAAATATATATATTCAATAGTTTTTGAGTTACAGATTTTTCTTTTTTTTAAATTAACGAAAAATGACAATATTTCAAAATGCTCCATGCGAAATTCTTTATGCCCAATTTTTCTTATTTTTTGTTTAAAATGCTCTTTATGTATGTGTTAAAAAATGTTACTAAGCATTTTTAGCATATTACTTGTATCCCCCAGGGGAATACCTACTTTAGGTATTTACGGGTTTCGCGACCCCGGGCTCCCGAGCGATCTTTCTCCTTTCCTTTTTTCTTCTCTTTTTTAGTTGTCTATCCTTTTCTCTTTGTTTCACACTTTTTAATCTCCTCTTTTCAGTTGTTTTCCCTCTCTGTTCTTGTTCATGCTTGATATTTATACTAACTTTTTTGTTAACATGGTTCTTTGTTCTACTAACACTGTTATCGTTCTTTTGTTTTGGGAAAAAAAAAGAAAAAAAAATTAAAAATGCTTAAAGACAATAAATACACCATTTTTTAAGCTCCCTCGTATATTACTTTTTTTACAATAGTGGTTTTTTTTTATACATGTAAGACACTCTGGGTGTTGAGGTTTCTTCTAACCTCATCGCCTCGTTTCATCCTTTTTAGGATGATATCGAGTCCCAGGGTGCAGGGCATCTCTGAGCTTCGGTTCCGAGTAGAGGTCTGCATGGGCCGGGCCTCGGGCCGATTTCCAATAATGGTATTCGGGCCGGGCCGGGCCTAGTCACTAATCCTTTCGGACCGGGCCGGGCCGGACCTAGTCACAAATCTTTTCGGGCCGGGCTGGGCTCGGGCCTTAATTTTTTTGCTGGAGTATCGGGCCGGGCCTAAGTTTTTTTTCCGTACGAAGCCGAGACTGATTCCATTCTTCCTTGTTTTCATGGACCAAAATAATCAGTTCCTATTGAATCTTTCTGTATGAAAATCCTTTTCTCGACTTTTTATAAATCAGTAATATTTGGCTTTCTCCAAAAATTTCTGTAGAAAAAGCATATACTTTTAAGCCGTCATTATTCTACGATTAAACATTAGAATTTATTCCTTTTAAAGAATCATAGATTACTAGGCGTTTTAAAATAGAATTAAACACACACAAAAGAAAATATATGATTATGACGGAATTTTTTTAAAAACTGAAAACTGAAAGTTTCTTTTAAAATGTTCATCCATGCAAAATGAATACAACAATACGGGAGAAAAAAAATATATTAAACATTTACATCTGTTAAGAAGGGAATGCATTTTTTTTCGTTCTAAAGCGATTTCGTCTTTGGAAATTTTACCATATACCGCTTTTTCGGTTTTTTGTCTCCATTAGAGGGAATATGGATTAATAATACTAGTGATAACTGAAACATTTACATATAACAAACAAAGATTCATTTAAAAGCATAAATATCGCAGCTTACGGCACTTCTGCATAAATGGAGATTATAAATATGGAAAAAAAAAGACTAATATAATTTTTTTTGGTCAGAACTCTTCCATAAGATTAAAGATCAATGTTCTGTAGAAATTCACTCGAGCCGGGCCAGGTTCGGGCCGAATTTTAAACTTTTTTTCCGGACCGGGCCGAGTTCGGGCCGGGCCGGGTCGGGCCAATATTTTTTCCGTTCGGGCCGGGCCGGGCTCGGGCCAAAATTTTAACTTTCGGGCCGGGCCGGGTCGGGCCAATATTTCTTTCGTTCGGGCCGGGCCCCGGCCTGGAAATTTCGGCCCGTGCAGACCTCTAGTTCCGAGTACGGGGGGCGCCATGCTTGCATGGTGGTGGTTAGGAGTAACACCAGAAGACTGGTGCCTTTCGACGTAAGGGCCGGCTGTAGGTTGGACAGAGCTGTAAAGGCTTACCTACAGCTACCCATTCTCCCTGGAAAAGAACTAGAGCTTCGGAGATGCTATCGAGTTTAACCCAATGTATGAAAAACGTGGGGGTCTGTTGAAAATAGTTTTCGCCCTTTTGAGACCTGCACCAGACGTAACGGTAAGAAGAAGGGTCGGTGACCAGGCCCGATGCCTGGCGTTTTATCATTCTCTCTCTCTCAATATGGTTACAATTATAGGAAATAAGACATGAGATGTGGAAGCCCCACAACCCACTATCTCACTTAACAGTCAACCCGAGACTATAATTTCTCCGCATACTTCAAGCTCTCAATTTATTGCATCAGGCTCAGGCCTGCAACCAAATGATAATCAGAATCACACTAAATCTTGGGCAGATAGAGTAGAAGAAGCATATGCTGAAAGATTCTTTATTGTCAAAAGATTAGAGGGAAGTTTTGATAGGGTATCTCCTTTTTTTATACACAAATCTATCTAGGGACTCATTGGGGAACCAAAAACAATAAAAAAAATAAAATCTGGCGATCTTCTTATAGAAGTAAACAATAGCACTCAAGCTACAAATCTAAAGAAATGCACACATTTTGCTAATATCCCTATTTCCATTAGTCCACATAGAACCCTCAATACATGTAAAGGGGTGATTTCTGAAACAGACCTCTTACATGCTACAGATGATGAAATATTTGAAATTTTAAAAGAACAAAATGTAACTGAAGCAAGACGAATAAAAATCTACCGGCGAGACGATCAGATACCAGCCAATCAAATTCAGATACCTACTAAACACATAATCCTCACTTTTAACTCTCCAAACCTTCCCAAACATATAAAAGCTGGGTATCTCTCATGCTCTGTCAGACCTTATATCCCGAACCCACTGAGTTGCTTTAAATGCCAACGCTTTGGGCATTCAAAAATAAATTGTCTAGATAAACTCACTTGTGGTCGGTGCGGTGTTGCTGACCATGAAAGTACTCAATGTAATGCTACCCCACACTGTGTAAACTGTAAAAAAAGATCATCCATCCTACTCAAAATCCTGTGAAAAGTGGAAAATGGAAAAATAAATACAAACAATACGTACTAAAGACAATATATCATATCCGGAAGCAAGGAAAATAGTTGAATCCAGGACACCCAAAGTTGGTTTATCATATGCTAATGCTGTATCCAAAGTACCTAAAAAAAATGTATAAGACTATTGCAACACAGACTGAGCCCCTAACACAAACAACTCGCCAAAATCAACCAAAAGAAAATATAAATTCAACTAAATCCCACCTGATATCCAAATCAACACAATCCACTTCTGCCAATTCATCACAAAATGTCTCTCCAAGATCAGTACGTTCTAATACTTCCAAAATACCATCTCATAACTGGAATACACAAATTACAACTAAAACTTCTTTAAAGCAAAATATTTCAAAAACTAAATCTACTATATCTCAAATACCCCCACCAAAAAAGAACAAAATCTCAAAAAGTCAGACAAATTCACAGAAAAAGGACAAAAAAAATCAAAGTATGGAGGATGACGATGCTATGGACCTTCATCCCGAACCGGATGAAATACTGGACGACGGAGACAGTAGTATGTCTACTGTCTCTGATCAAAATGACATAGATACTCATACCTAACTCTCCTAATTATGAATAACATCATCTCATGGAACTGCCATGGCTATCTTAATAAACATGACGAAATCCGTGACATTCTCTCTGACCATCAACCACTCTGCTTAGCTCTACAGGAAACTAACCTAAAACCAAATGACAAAGCGAAATTACGCAATTATGCTGCTTACAGGAAAGACTTCACTGGTAGTGATAGGGCCACCGGAGGAGTGGCCCTTTTCATCTCTCGCAATTTACCCCATTCCTATATCAGTTGAAATACTAATTTGCAAGCAGTTGCTACCCGTGTACATATTAACAGGCTAATCACTATTTGTACAATATACCTACCACCAAATCAGTCTATACAATCAGCACATCTAGATAATCTCATTCTCCAACTCCCGACTCCATTCATCATCGTTGGAGATTTTAATGCTCATAGCCAACTCTGGGGTAATTCTGAGAATAATGCACGTGGTGATGTTATAGAAAACCTTATTTCTGACAATGGCTTATGCCTGCTCAATAATGGTGATCATACATATTTTCATGAACCAACTCGCACTTTTCATGCTATAGATCTCGCTATTTGCTCCCCTTCTATCTATCCATATTGGAACTTCTGGGTCTCTAATGATTTGCACGGCAGTGACCATTTTCCTACCTTTATCACACAGACCACTTCTAACAGGGATTCTAAAAATCATTTTAAGCGTTATTTTTATGACAGAGCCAATTGGCCAACTTTCACTATTGAAGCTAACATTACTAATAACATCCTTGACTGTGATATTGACGATGCACTTGATAATATCACCCAGTGTATTATCAATGCTGCAGATAATAGCATTCCTATCTCCACTGCTTCTCCTAGGCACAAGAAGCCATGGTGGAACAGTCAATGTCAGACTACTAAGAAAAATCAACAGAAGGCTTGGAACATCGTCCGGAGGTATCCCAGTAATACAAACTATATCACCTTCAAAAAAGCAAAGGCAGATGCTAGAAGAGTGCGTCGCAAAAGCCAGCGTGACTCCTGGAAGCAATATGCATCAAACATCAGTTCTAATATTTCAAGCAAAGTTCTCTGGAAAAAAGTAAAAAACTGTCTAGGTCTGTACTCTAAAAATCGTATCTCAATCTTAAATCACAATGGCCAAACTATAGCTTCACCCAAAAATATTGCTGAAACAATAGCAAATACACTTGCTTCTAATTCTAGCTCTGACTCATACCACGAACCTTTTTTATCATATAAACGACAAATGGAAACTATCCGCATTAATTTTAATTCGCGCCAGTCTCATGCTTATAATATACCTTTTACTATTACAGAACTAGAAAAATGTCTTCAAAGCAGCCGTTTATCTGCTCCTGGTCACGATGGGATTACATACACTATGCTTAAACATCTCTCTACAGTTTTACTCAATAATTTACTTGCTTTCTATAATAGAATTTGGATCGAACATGTTTTTCCTCAGGCCTTGTATAATGCTATCATCATTCCTTTCCCTAAACCGGGAAAGGATCCCACTGACCCTAATAATTACAGACTTTTTGCACTCTCTAGCAGCCTTTGCAAACTTTTAGAAAAAATGGTCAACCTTTGCCTTGTGCACATTTTAGAATCAAATAATTGCCTAGCCTCTTTTCAAAGTGGTTTTCGACGTGGTAGGTCTACTATTGATAATCTCATGCATCTTGAAAATTACATACGGACTGCTTTTATTAAACGCAACCATTTGGTGTCAGTATTTTTTGACATGGCGAAAGCCTATGACACAACCTGGCGTTACGGGTTACTTAATGACCTGTTTAACCTTAACATTCGAGGGAACCTTCCCATTTTTATTAAAAATTTCCTCGCCATTCGTTTTTTTCAAGTTCGAATTGGAGGAATTTTATCAAACTTTCATGTAGAAGAAGAGGGTGTGCCTCAGGGTAGTGTCCTGAGTGTCACTCTCTTTGCTATCAAAATAAATAACATCCTTGGCCAGCTACCCCCTTCTGTCAAAGGAGACCTGTATGTTGATGACTTTCGAATTATGTGTATGGGACAGGATATACGCTTTATTGAGAGACAATTGCAAATTGCAATCACCCGTATTCTTAATTGGACTAACAAAAATGGTTTTACTATTTCTCATGACAAAACCTCTTGTGTGCATTTCTGTAGACGAAGGGATCTGCATTCAGATCCTGATATTTTTATCGGTTCAACCCAAATTCCTGTTGTGGATAGTGTTCGTTATCTCGGTCTCTATTTTGACAAAAAACTAACTTTTTTACCGCACATCTTACATTTATGGACAAAATGTGAAAAGTCACTAAATCTATTAAAGGTTTTATCAAACACTTCTTGGGGAGCAGACCGTACTTCTCTTCTTAAAATTTATCGATCTGTGATCCGTTCTAAAATTGACTATGCCTGCCAGGTCTATGGTTCAGCCCGTATTTCTGTACTCGAAAAACTCGACACTGTGCAATAGTGCACTCCGTGTTGCTCTGGTGCTTTTCGTACTTCTCCAGTCCTAAGCCTTTATGTTGATTGTAATGAACCCTCTTTGCACTATATCCGTGAAAAGAGTTCATTGGAATTGTATTATCGTATCCTGTCACATCCTGATCATCCCCTTCATGTTGTTATTTTAAATACTGACAATGATACTCATTATCAGCATCGCCCATCTTGTATTCCATCTTTTGGTCTCAGAGTAAGGAACATTATTGACAATGGCCCCTTGAGTAACATCGAGGTGAGACAATGCCAATTGCACATGTTTTCTCCCTGGAAACCTCCTTCTATTACCACCCTGCATCCCTTTAAAGGGTATGATAAAAAGAACTTGGCCCCTGCTGTTTTTCAACAGCTGTTTGCTGCACACCGCTCTAATTTTAATGACTATATCGACATCTACACAGATGGCTTCAAGAATGGAAACACTGCTGGTTGTAGGGTATTCTGCGAAAACACCTCACTAAGTTATCGTCTTCACTCCTCTATCTCTGTTTTTTCAGCTGAACTGATTGCAATAGAAAGAGCCATGTTCCACATCTCTAATCATCATAGTTCATCATTCATCATTTACACTAACTCAAATAGCTCTATTGACGCAATTAAATCATTAAAAAAACATCCCTATGTCATGTCCATCTTAGATTTTTATAATAAATTGACAAGACGTGGTTACAATATTTTATTTTGCTGGGTACATGGACACATGGGTATTTCTGGCAACGATAAAGCCGATGAGGCAGCCAAACATGCTGTTCTTCCATTACGAGTAAAAATTCCATTCTCAGACATAAAACTACTCATTAACTATTTTATTCATGATAAATGGCAGAAAAGTTGGGATATAGAACACAATAATAAATTACATCACGTTAAACCAACTATCAAGACCTGGTTATCGACATATCCTAGAAAGTCTGATGTTATATTGACTCGTCTGAGAATTGGACACTCGAGGATCACGCATAAACATATATTACTTAGGGAGGATGCACCCATGTGTCCACATTGTCATTTTGATCAACTTACCATATACCATCTCTTAACTGACTGTCCGGGCCTCCGGCACCATTATAGAACTTATTTTAATTCATCGTCACTACTTTTGACAAATCTCATTGGGGAAACACCTCATGGGGCACTCTTTACCTTTCTTAAACATGCCGGATTTTACTTTGAAATATAATTTTTTAATTCCTATGACTTTGAAACCCTGAACAACATCTGGATGGGACTCCATTCAGAGTGCACTTTCTATTTGCCTACTTTTACTTCCATATCTAATGATTTAGCAATTTAAATGCTACTTTTATATATTTGCTTGACTATATCTGGATGGGAAACCCCCATCCAGATATTTCTGTGCTTTCTCTTTTTTACTCTTGCTTTTTTTGTCTTTGGTTTGGCGCAGCATGTCCCACAAGGGATTTTGTGCCATTAAAACTTATACAACCAACCAACCAACCAACCATATTACTTGTAAAAAAAAATTAACTTAATTCTTTTGTATTTTTCGTTAAAAAATCATTGCAAATTCCATATAACTGAAATTTTAAAAATTTAAATGCGTCTAAAAAAGTTTATTTTTAGTAACATTTGTTAACACATAGATAAAGAGCATTTTAAACAAAAAATCAGGAAAATAGGGCACAAAGAATTTCGCATGGAACATTTTGAAATCATGAAAACGACAAAAATATTCATTCTGAGAAAAGCAGGTTTTAGTAACTACAATGGTTATAATTGCTTAATATTTTCATACTGACACAGTTTTAGCTATATATAAGGGGTATAATATCATTTCTAGCTAATATGTAAGTGTTTTATGTTTTTATGGCAAATTCACATAAAATATGTGGCTTTGACAGTAATTCTTGCAAAAGATGTGAAGTATCTGAACTTAAAAAAATCTTCTCAAAAATAACTTTTTGTATTTTCCAATGAAATTTTTTTTAATTTTTCTAGAAATATTCACGGTATAAATACCTCTTATTGTAAAAATTTTTGTTAAATATATTAAATATTTTTAATATATTAATATTTTTTTTTTATTTTAAGATTGGGGACAAAAAGCAATTCCTCTAAATACATTATAAACAAACGCTAGTAGTATAGGCCCCACTATAAGCTACAAAAAGGGGCGTGGCCGAAAGGGGCGTGTCAGCTGTCAATCAAATAGTCTTAGAGGACGAGGGGGTTGAGGTGTCACGTGACTGGATCGTATAGGATAACGAGGATGAATGTTGAGTTGTTTTTTGCTGAATGTTGAGTTGTTGTTTGCTGAATTTTTTAGGGGGGGAAGGGGGATGACAATATTTATGTGCTCGAGGGGTGGATTTAAGACTCGGTTTCTGAAAAGTATGACATAATCAGTGGATTTCAATTTAATTTCATAGATTTATTTTTTATTTAAAGGAACTTAATTTTAATTTGACTAATTATAAAGGATTTTTTTAAAATTTAAACGAATTAATTTTTAATGGATGATTAGTTGCAAATTTTTAATTGGTTTTTCAAAGCCATTTTTATATAAAACCTTTTACTGAATGTTTTATTCTCAGGATGACGTAATCGATGATTCGAATTTATTTAATTAATTAAAAAATTAAGCTGATTATTTTCAAACTGATTGTTTTTTAACCGATTTTAAAGTGTTTTTAATTAAATTTACTTTTAATGAGTTTTATTTTTAAGTTTTAATTTCCGCAACACATGATTTAGGCAAGATGGCTTATGTTCGAACATGAATGTGACGTCATGTAATGATTTCATCCTAGGCGAGCAATTACGAGGACCTTTTGTAAAGCTGAGCTGTTTTTGTAGAGTTAAAATGTGATTAACTGTAAAGTTGAGTTGTTTAAATGGCCATTAACTGCAACCGTTTTAGAAAAAAGTTTCTGATTCAGCAATTGGCAGCAATTGTATCTATCAGTTGTTTACAGTGTTCTGAAGAGTGTAGCATCGTTCGTTGACTTGTGGATTTTTATTTAAATATTTGTGCAAATTTTTTTAAACAAAGTTTTTAAAAACTAAAATGACTTAGTTCTGAAATCTGTCATTTGGAATCCAGAATGCGAAAGAAAACGTCTAAAGACTTAACAATTAAAAAGAAAAATAATGGTGCTAGAATGATTTTAGCTAGGAATGTTCATGTTATAGACTCTTTGCCTAAAGATATGATTCGTCCTCATTGTATAGATTGCAATGAAGTGTTTACAAGAAAGTGCGATTTAATGCAACATAAGAAGATTCATAAGATTCGAAAACAACACTCATGTACAAAGTGTAGTGAAATGTTTGGTCGTCAGTTGGATTTATTGCAACATTGTGATGCTTTCCACAAGGTTCTACCTAAAGCTGTGAAATCATCCTTTTCAAAAATACTATATCGGATACTATAAATGAATTAAACTATCAAATGCAAGAGAAAAAGTCAATAAAATGGTATGCAGCCGTTCAAGTGGATGTATGCCGTAAGATACAGGACAGTGACTTAGAGACTGCCACCCCTTTCTTCCGTTCAAAAACTGTACTGGAATTAACGAATCAAAACATACCTCTACATGTTCAGAAAGCTTTCATAAAAATTTTTAACTCGTTTGAAGATTTTACTGAACAAGCGTTTAGTTGGACATTACAAAACATTTTGAAATTAGAATTGTATACAATGCAATATAGAATGTTTATTTGATTTGTACTTTTCATTATTTTGAATGATTAATAAATAGTTTAATTGTAAAAAAAAAGTTTAATCTCTATCTTTCAACAAATATTTTTTAACTGTGGATGTAACACTTTTCAACTGGATGTTTTTTTGCATGACGTCACCTTGAATTGAACCCACTCTCTTTTTTAAATATTATTTGAAAAACATGATGTCATGGCACAATTGTTAGAATAACAGACAAATAATTGTGTCTCGACAGCATTTTACTGGTTCGAATCACAGCTTTACTTTTGGTAAAATAAAAATTCTAAAATAAATGTAAACGATAGATGGCACCACCAAAAATGTTATGTATTTTCGAAGCAAGTCTCTATGATAATGTATAATGTCTGATTAGTAAATTTAAGTTTGTTTTTCAATTAAAATTTATTATATTAATGCTTTTAATTTATTTGAAGTTACTTGTGTAATTTATTTTGAATTATAGTTATATTTTTAAAATAAGGTATATATTAAATGTTTCATTACAATACTTTTCATTTTAAGTAAAACTTTGATGAGATAAACAACGTACTAGTTGGTTGCTGAAACATATAAATGAATGTTAACATTCGTTTAGATCATAATCATTGTTGCAATGGAAGTTTTGACTCAGACGTATCAGGATCCGGAGATACCAGGCAGTTTCGGTGGTATCAATGCTTTACAACGTGTTTTAAAAGGTCGCGTCAAAACACATCAAACGAAAGATTCGTATACTTTACACAAGCCTTTGAGACACAAATTCCCGAGAAATCGTGTCATAGTCGGAGGCTTAAACGAGCAGTTTCAATCTGATTTAGTAGACATGCAGTCTCTATCTTCTTTGAATGACGGATATAAGTATTTACTGACATGTATTGATATTTTGTCGAAATATGCATGGGTCATTCCATTAAAAGATATAAAAGCTCCAGGCATTAAACGAGCTTTCGAAAAAATATTTTCGGAACGTAAACCACAAACTCTGCAGTGCGACGATGGGAAGGAGTTCACAAATAAGCTTGTTCAAGATTTCTTTAAAAAGCAGAAGTTTCACTTTTTCACAACCAATAACTCCACAAAAGCTTCTGTAGTAGAACGCTTTAATCGTACACTTAAAACGAAAATGTGGAAATATTTTACTGAAAAGAATACAAAGAGATATATTGACGTAATCGATAAATTAGTACACAGTTATAACCACACATGGCATCGTAGTATTAAAATGGAGCCAGCATCAGTAAACTTCGATAACCAAAGTCAGGTTTGGAAAACATTGTATGCAAACAACAAAATATCTCCAATGAAATCTGACCTGAAATTAGACGATACCGTTCGTATAAGTAAGGAGAAACTTCGTTTTGAGAAAGGATATGAACAAAATTGGACAAGAGAAATTTTTACGATTTATAAAATCATAAATCGAGTACCTGTTGTCTATAAATTAAAAGATTTAGCAGGAGAAATCATAAAAGGAACTTTTTACAAACAAGAACTACAAAAAGTTTTGGATTCAGGTTTTTACCCCGTGAAAAAAGTATTGAAAAAAAGAAAACAAGGGGGGAAAATAAAATATTTCGTGAAATTTCTAGGATATCCTGAAAAATTTAATGCATGGGTTGAAGATGTCCGAATGATATAAATAGAGTACTCATCATACTTACCGTTCATTTCACCAAAAGATGTCATTCTACATCACACTCATCAGCGATAGCTCTGTGAGCTTTTTCCCAAATAATAAAATATCGCAGTTTACAACTCAACTGCCCACTCCCATAAATTTAAACGGTGAATGGGAAATGTCTTTGGTCGATTTCATTTACCCGCATACATGGTATAACGTTAGAAATGATAATAATTTGTTTGGTTTTGACTTGGGGGATGGAAAATTTGAAGGTCGAAGAGTTCCTTCTGGATGTTATGAAACCATACCAGACCTCATTAAAAGTATGACAATACCATCGCATAAAAATAAGATTGAATTTCATTTTCACCCTGTTACGAAAAGAGTTACAATCAAGACAGATAAAAAATCGAAAGTAGTTCTTCATGAAGGTCTAGCAGAACTTTTAGGATTTGAGCCCGGGGAATTTTCAGGATTGCAACATAGTCCTTTTGTGGCCGACCCAATGTCGTCGTTTCCCGTGATGTATGTATATTGTGATCTCGTGGAGCCTCAAATAGTAGGCGATGTTCAAGCCCCTCTTCTAAAAATTGTTTCTGTTGAAGGAAACGATGGCGAAATTATTAATGCTCACTATCCGAGACCGTTGTATGTACCAGTTATTCGTCAACATTTTCAAACTGTACAAATTGATATTAGACTTCATTCTGGAGATTTAGTACCTTTTGAAAGAGGTAAAGTTTTTGTAACGTTGCATTTTCGTTTACGGCAAATCATATAAAAGAGCCTTACGTTTAAATTAGTCTCATTTTCCTTCTTGATTGCGATAAAGAAAGATCAACAAAATGTTGGTACCTTATACATGTTGTACACAAAAGTTCGAAGATTATTATGCCGGGCAAACAGGAGATGGGTTGCCTTACTATCGAGGAACAGTTTTGCAGAGAGGATACGGTATAGGCGGATTTTTTGCTAAATTGTTTCGTAGTGTGATGCCATTTTTGATAAGTGGTGCCAAAACTATTGGAAAAGAAGCATTACGAACAGGCACTATGATTGCGAATGATGTGTTATCAGGTGAAAATTTTAAATCGTTTCTCAAAACACGATCAAAAGAAGTCGGTAAGAAATTAGCGAGAAAAGCAGTTGAAAAAGCAGATCAAATGATTGGCCATGGAAAGCTTAAAAGAAAGCGAAAACCTGCGAAACGCATCATTTCATCGAAAGCACGGAAGGTGCAAGGACGTGATATTTTTGACTGTTAATCTACACATTATACTATGGCTTTCCTTTTAAAGGACTCTCCCGAATGTGCTAAATCAGAATTAGAATTATTTCATCTCCCTCCTACTCAAACAGTTATTGAAAGAGGCCAATGGGTTGAATTTCACCCACTTTCCAATGTTTCTGATGGAGGGCCTGTGGAATTTAATGTTTCTGGAAGCGGAGAGGACTACCTTGATTTATCCCAAACTCAGTTATATGTCAAAGTAAAGATTTTTAAAAAGGATGGCAAACCCATTCCGGATAAATGTAAAGTGGGACCCGTCAATCTTTTTTTGCATTTCATGTTTTCCCAAGTGGATATTAGTCTGAACGATAGACTCGTTTCTTCAAGCAATAATACTTATCCATACAGAGCCATGATAGAGAAATTACTGAATCACGGGTACGATGAAAAAACTTCTCAACTTTCCTCAGAATTATTTTTTATAGATACTGCTGGTCGTATGAATGTTGTGGATCCAGCAGATGCAAATCCCAATGAAGGATTTAGTAAACGTGCCGAATTGACGAAACACAGTGCTTCAGTTGATATGATTGGTCGATTGCACCTGGATACGTTTCACCAGCAAAGACTTCTTTTAAACATGGTTGATGTGAAAATTAAATTGATTCGTAGTAAACCAGAGTTTTGTTTGTTAGCAGGTGAAGGAGAGTTTAAAGTTTCCCTGAAACACGCTTCCTTATTTGTTCGTAAAGTACGAGTAAGTCCTGGCGTTGTTTTAGGACATGCTAAAAGCTTAGAAAAAACATCCGCCAAATACCCTATTAACAGAGTGCTTTGAAAATCATATTCCATTCCTACCGGCAATATGAGTTTTGTTCAAGATAATATTTTCACAGGTCAGATGTCCAATCGCATCGTGATCGCCTGTGTGGATAATGACTCATTTAACGGCGACTATAAAAAGTCCCCTTTTGAGTTCAATCATTACAATATTAATTTCATAGGCGTCTATGTGGATGGTCAACCCGTTCCCCACAATACACTACAACCTGACTTTAAAAACAATTTATTTTTTCGAGCTTATGAGAATTTATTTTCGAATGCAGAAAACAAAGGCTTGTACCTTTCGAGATCAGAATTTTCACAGGGATATTCACTATTTTCTTTTGATCTGTCACCTGATTTATGTGATGGTTCACATCTTAATCTCATGCGCCATAGTAATTTAAGATTGGAAATTAAGTTCGGAACGGTTTTGGCACAAACAGTCTCTTTGCTAGTGTATGCTGAATTTGAAAATGTAATCGAAATCAACAAATCTCGCAATATTCTGTATGATTTTGGAAACTAATGAATTCAACGCAAATTCATAGAATTTTATCTAGTGATCCTGTTTCGGCGAGATATTTTGCAGGAGTTTTCCCTTCTGGCAAAATACCTGATATTCAAAACTTTCCCTGTGCCTTAGTGATCAATACCGATAAACATGACGAAAAGGGATCCCATTGGCTAGCAATTTACGTTCAAGATAAGAAAACTCTGGACTTTTTTGATTCTTACTGACTTCCTCCCGAAACCTATGGAGAAGACATAACAAAATTTGCGAAGAAGTATCACCGAATTCGTTGGAACAAGACAATGCTCCAAAGTTTAACGTCCAATGTCTGTGGACAATATTGTATTTTCTTTCTTGTAAAACGATGTCAAGGACTTTGTATGAAATCTATTACCAATGTATTATCCAGAAGGAAGAATGATTTTCGAATGTATCAATTTGTCAAAAAAAGATATAGTGTAAACATGATTTTTAAAAAATAAAAATTATTTCTCTTATTTTATGTGTATCCAATGTTTCTTAAAACTCATCCCAGTTAGTGGATTAAATAAACAAAATCATATTCATTTGTTTTTTAGAAAAAAAAATGCATGCTTAAGATTTTTTTCCCATTAAAATCATAAAAGTTTTATTATTTATGTTTACTAAACAATAATCAGTCAAAATAGTAAAAAAAACTATAAAAATAGAAGCTTTCACTCCTTCTTGTCATTTAAAGCATGGAATTACTCAAGTTAGTACATCCTTCGACGGTCCTTATCAGAGGGGCCGACAGGCTCCGGTAAAAGCTTTTTTGTTAAAAAATTAATTGATTACAAATATTTTCATCCCATGCCCGTACGAATAATATACTGTTATGGAATCTATCAATCCCTTTTCAATTCAATGAAACATGTGCAATTTGAAGAAGGTTAACCCTCTAACCTTAATTCCCTTCGAGATGCTTTAATTATTATAAATGATTTGATGTCAGAATTATCTTCTGATGTACGACTGAGCAAACTTTTCACGAAAGGCAGTCATCACCGAAATCTATCAGTCATTTTTATTACCCAAAACGTGTTTCATCACGGTAAAGAAATGCGAAATATTAATTTAAACTCTCATTACATGGTACTATACAAATATCCTCGAGATAAAAGCCAAATAATGCATCTATCCAGACAAATGTTTCCTGGTAAATCTAAGGCTTTTCAAGAAATTTTTAATGATGCTACTGCATTACCTTTTAGCTACTTATTCATTGATTTAAGGCCCGATTCTTTTGAAAGCTTGCGCATGCGCACAAGTATATTTCCTGGTGATAAACATTACGTGTATGAACTTCGATGAGCCATTTGTGCAGAGTGAGTCATCCAGTGAGCATGTCTTCCGTCATTGTTGAATTCGAAGGTTTTCAAATTAATTCGAGTGAATTTATTATCAAAGAACTTGCATTTTTTGAAATTGATAATGAATATCATGCCCGTTGGAGCTTTCTTCCACCGCATCCTTGGGAGCAGTTACCCATCGCAAAAAGAAAAACATTTAACTGGTTGACTCGTTATCATCATGGTTTGCAATGGAATAGTGGTGATTTGCTTTATTCAGCATTAGAACTTATACTTTCATCATTATTTATATCTCATAAGAATGTTTACACGAAAGGATTAGAAAAAGCAAAGTTTTTAGAACGCATGTCCGGACGAAAGATTTTGAATCTGAATGATTTTAATTGCCCCAAGATTAATTTATTAAACATTTCAATGGTAAACTGTCCCTGTCATAAACCCTATTTTAAACACTGTGCTTTAACGAAAGCTTTTACTTACAGTAGACATATAAAAGAGAGATTAAGCTCATCGGCCATCATTTGAACTCAGGATGTCGACCGTGGAACATCTGAAATTGTTAAGCAAGACAAAGCAAAAAGCAGCCTTTCTTAAAAAGCGTCCTAATAGTATTATAAAAGATGTCTGTGAATGCGCTTTAAATCTTTTAAAGGGCAACATACCTGTCTCTAAACGTAAAAAAAAATAGATTAATAGCTTATAAAAGAACATTGCGCCGTCTGGGAGACAAGAAAGTACCTTTGTTTAAGAAAAGACGACTTCTCGTTCAAAAAGAAGAAGGGTTTTTGTCTATACTTATTCCCGCTGCAGTATCAGTGCTCAGTACGTTGATCAATGGAGCTCGCTCGTAAATTCAGACTTGTCCAGCTGACAGAGATCAAGAGTTTTCCGATGAGCATTTAAGTGATTTAGACAGACAGATTCAGACTATTTTGAAAAGAAAAATAGAGGATGATGAAAAAGCTAAGCTTTATACACAGATTTTGCAAAAGTTTGTATTATTCCCAGATATGAATGCAGTCAAACCCCCGGAAGAACAACTTCCCCAGAAATCCTTTGAAAAATCTCCTGATATAGAAAACGAAATTCTAAGTTCTGTCCCTATTAAACAAAAGAAAACTGCTGTTAAAATAATGGAATTTTTAAAACAAATAAAATTTCCTGTTCAGAAAGCAAAGAGTTGAAAATCGATGATACTGTAATTAACGGATCAGATTTTGTTCAACTAGTCGGATTTTTACTGAGAAATAGAAGACAAAAACCTATTGCTTTTGATCAATTTCAAGAACTTTTAAAGAAAATTAGCTTTCCTGAAGAATTTATAAAAAAAAGTATTTGAAGCCTGAACAGAAAACTATTTTTGCAAGACCTGAACCCCATCATAGAAAACGAAAATCATCTCAACACGCCACTTTACCAATATCGCAAATACCTTGGTTAAAAATGTAGAAAACTGTTTGAAACTTCAGTGTATTTTATGAACCAAATAAAATTTTTTATATTAAAATATTTATGCGTGCATCTATTTGTGTATATTTCTTCATTTTGTAAGTTTGAAAACTTTTAGAATAACTTTTCTAAATTTTTCTTGATAAAAGACATTGAAATGATTTTGAAAAGAATGCCCATAAAAAAAAAGAGCTAATGCGTTCAGAAGATTATTAAATTACGTTTGGAGATTAAAAAAAATTATATTTAGGAAAAAAGCAATTTATGTAAAAAAATAATAAGAATTTTTATGCTTAGAAAATATTACGTTTTCTAAAAAGAAATAATGTTTTGAAAAAAAAAATATTTTATGAAAAAAGTATTTTTGTGTTTAAATGTTTCGGAAAAAAAAATATTCGTATGTTTAGAAAAAGAAATATTTATTTAATAAAATAAAAATTTTTAAGTTTAGAAAAAAAAATGTTTTTTTTTATTATGTAAAATAAAAAATAAAAAAATGTTTTGTATTCTGGAAAAAATATTTTTATGCTTTGGAAAAAAAGTTATGGTTTTATACAAAAATTATCTAGAGTAAATTTTTTTTTTTTTTTTTTTTTTTTTTTTTTTTTTTTTGTGTGTGTGTGTGTGTGTGTATTAGAAAAAAAATGTTTAGTAAATTTATTCTTTTTCTATGCTTAGGAAAAATATGTTCAGTAAAAAAGATATGAATTGGAAAAAAGTTTTATATTGAGTAAATTATTTTTGTGTTAAGGAAAAAGTTTTAAGTTTAGTTTAAAAAAAATTGTGTTTAGAAAAAAGTTTTATGTTTAGTATAAAAATGTATTCAGTAAACAAAAAAAAAAAAAAAAAAAAAAAAAAAAATGTTAAGGGGGGAAAAAAAGTTTTATGTTTCATTAAAAACTGTATTCAGTAAAAAAAAAAAAAAAAAAAAAAAAAAAAAAAAAAAAAAAAAGTTATGTTAAGGAAAAAAAAGTTTTATGTTTCATTAAAAACTGTATTCAGTAAAAGAGAGAAAAAAAAGTTATGTATTGGAAAGAAAAAAGTTTTATGTTTCATTAAAAAATGTGTTCAATTAAAAAAAATGTTTGAGTTTTGTAAAAAAGAGTTTCAGTTTAGTGAAAAAAAGTTTTGTACATAAGGAAAAATTTATAGTTTGGAAAAAAAAACTATGTTTAGGAAAATATATATATATATATATATATATACTTGATTTCGAAAGTAAAAAAATATTCTACCTGAAACATTCTTAGTAATATAATAAAAAACAGACTAAAAGAAAAAGACAAAAATACTACGCAAATATGCATTTATTCAGATCTACAATTTACAAAGATAATTGCGGGAAATAATTTTCTTCTTGTAGTTGTTCTTCTCTAACATACTTTTTTTGAACAGATTCCAATATTTTTGAGGTAATTAATTTATCAAAAAATTCCTCTTGACCAAGTACAAATTTAAAGTAAATATTTAAGTTTTTATCCACAATGTCTTTAGCAATATCACGCATATTAATGGAGTAAAGTGCACAGTCAGAAAATTTTAACCATTTTTCAGCTCGAGTTTTTGTTAAACAGTCGTGCATAAAAGGAGCTTGATAGCACTCACGACATCCGAAACAGTTTATAAGTTCGGTAATTTTCATAGTAATTGCCATTGTTAGACATTTACTCAGAGAATCCAGAAGTTGTAAAAAAGCGTCTGGATTATCTACAGGATTCAATTGAAGATTGGTGTTGCTCAATTCTTGATAAATATGGTAAGCTAAAGAGTATGTGATTAGTCCATCTTTCACACGATCTGTGATATTATGCATGTTCTCCACTATCTTTTCAATCTCAGCAAAAGTTAGCACGATAAATTCAGGCACGAATAGGAGACTCATATTTTTCCTTTGAAAAAATCTTTGAAAAACGTAAAGTTCCACACCATCCTTTACTTGCATAGAAATGCACAAATCTGTTTCGATAACTGTAATCTTTTCTGAAGATTTATGATTTAAAACAGTCTTGATTTCACGACACAAGGATTGCCAAACTTTGGGGATTAAAGATACACCATTTTTAGTAGGCTGTAATTCACCGTCGGGATCAACAATAAATTTTCTAATGTGAACTCGAGTTTGCCCAAGAAAATAATTTACGGAAAGAAAGTTTTCTCCACCTAGGTATTTCATATCTTTCGAATCATGCCATTTCACCTTTTCTAGAAATGTTTGAACCTAAAAAAGAAATAAAAAGAAACAAAAATAAATAGAATATAAAAACAATAAAATATTAATCATAATATATAAAGATATATATTTTAAAAACGATCATTAAAAAAACTTACTGAAGTTTGATAATTCTTCGTTTTCTTGTTGCATTCTTTAATATCAGCAAGCTTACGCTTGTTGCTGCTATCTTCTTTGCGAAAGTTAAGTTCGTCTTCCCTGGCAAAAAGCAATAAAAGTTAAATAAAACCGAAGAAAATTTACAAGTCAAAAAAACGATGCTACACACTGCAGAAAGCTGTGAGTAATTGATAGATACGATTGCTGCCAATTGCTGAATCAAAAACTTTTTTCTAAAACGGTTGCAGTTAATGGCCATTTAAACAACTCAATTTTACAGTTAATCACATTTTAACTCTACAAAAACAGCTCAGCTTTACAAAAGGTCCTCGTAATTGCTCGCCTAAGATGAAATCATTACATGACGTCACATTCATGTTCGAACATAAGTCATCTTGTCTAAATCATGTGTTGCAGAAATTAAAACTTAAAAACAAAACTCATTAAAATTAAATTTAATTAAAAAAACTTTAAAACCGGTTAAAAAATAATCAGTTTGAAAATAATCAGCTTAATTTTTTAATTAATTAAATAAATTCGAATCATCGATTACGTCATCCTGAGAATAAAACATTCAGTAAAAGGTTTTATATAAAAATAGCTTTGAAAAACCAATTAAAAATTTGCAACTAATCATCCATTAAAAATTAATTCGTTTAAATTAAAAAAATCCTTTATAATTAGTCAAATTAAAATTAAGTTCCTTTAAATAAAAAATAAATTCTATGAAATTAAATTGAAATCCCCTGATTACGTCATACTTTTCAGAAACCGAGTCTTAAATCCACCCCTCGAGCACATAAATATTGTCATCCCCCTTTCCCCCATAAAAAATCCAGCAAACAACAACTCAACATTCAGCAAAAAACAACTCAACATTAACCTTCGTTATCCTATACGATCAAAAGTCACGTGACACCCCCCTTTCCCCCCCCTAAAAAATTCAGCAAACAACAACTCAACATTCAGCAAAAAGCAACTCAACATTCACCCTCGTTATCCTATACGATCCAGTCACGTGACACCCCAACCCCCTCGTCCTCTTAGACGATTTGATTGACAGCTGACACGCCCCTTTTTGTAGCTTATAGTGGGGCTTATACTACTAACGCTAAAAGAAACAGTTAAAAGTTACAGTCAAACTATTGTTTTGCGAAATCACAAAATTAGTAAGTATTCAGTGCAAAATAATAGCATTTTGTAAGGTACAAAAAACTAGGCTAAATTTTACGGATGCAAATCGGCAAAAAAGTAAACAAAGAGGCGTAGCAGAATCATCTGATTGGACAAAAATGCCAGTAAAAATAGTCGAAATTGAAAAATTCTTTTTGTGTTCAATAGCAGTGAGTTTATATAGTATAAGTATGCTAAAAATGAAAATTCGTCAGTTTGATGATTTTTTGCGATTTTGAAAGTCCACTGTACCCTTAAAGTGTTTTTCTCTATTTGACCCCGATTATACGTTTTCACATTTCGTAAGTTTTTTACTGCTAGTTCCGTAAAAAACGTAAAATCGAGGTTCCACTGTAGTGTGCATAGCTTGTGAGCTCAATGCCGTCAGTTTAATTGGGCAATATTCTTTTTATTTTTAGCTTACAGGCTATCAAAGCTTGAGAATTTATGTGCCCGCTTGTTCTGTATGTATGTGTATATGCAACGCGATAACTCATGATCAAAATATCCAATTTACTTCAAATTTTGGACATTGGTTTATTGTGATAAGGCACTTCCCTGATTAGTTTTGGAAGTTCATTTGATAAGTATAAGAGAGGGGGGGAACTGGGAGACTAATTTCCCCTCTTAATTTAGATAAATGGGTTTTTCATGCTGAACTATCAGATGTCATTCAAATTTTGGATGTAGGCTTGTTGTGATAAGGCACTTCCATGATTAGTTTTGGAAGTTTATTCAATAAGAGTAAAGGAGGGGAAAGGGGGGATAACCCCCCTTAATTTAGGTAAATGGGGTTTTCATGCTGAATTATCAGATTTCATTCAAATTTTAGGTATAGGATCATTCTGATGAGGTTCTTCCATGATCAGTTTTGGGTGCTTACTGGTTAAGTATAAAGGGGGGAGGGGATTAGGGGTACCCCCTTAATGTAGTTAAATGGGTTTTTACGCAGGATTTGCCGATTGCTTCAAATTTTAGATATAGGATCATTTTAAAAAGGCTTCTCCATGATTAGTTTTGGGAGATCAAGTATGTATGGGGTAAGTATAAGGCGGGGACGAGGGCTAATTCTCCTCTCTTTATTTAGATAAATAAGTTTTTCATGCTGGATTACCAGATTTCATTCATATATTAGATATGGGATCATTCTGATGAGCCGCCTCCATGATTATTTTTGGGTGTTCACAGGTTAAGTATAAAATTGGGAGAAAAATTAAGGTTAATCCCCCTTAATTTAGGTAATTGGGTTTTTACGCAGAGTTTACAGATTAGTTTCATGTTTTAGATATAGGATCATTTTGATGAGGCACCTCCACACTTAGTTTTGGGTGTTCATTGGTTAAATATGCAGAGGTAACTAGGGGGATATTCTCCCCTCTCTTAATTTAGGTAAATGGGTTTTTCATGCTGAATTATCACATTTCATTCAAATTTTAGATGTATGATTATTCTGATGAGGCGCCTCCATGATTAGTTTGGGGAGTTCATTGGGTATGTATAAGGAGTGGAAACGGGGGGGGGGTTAATCCTCTATCTCTTAATATTGATAAAAGTGTTTTTTATGCTGAATTATCAGATTTCATTCAATTTTAGATATAGCATCATTCCGGTGAGGCGCCTCCATGATTAGTTTTGGGCGTTCATTGGTAAAGGTGGAGGGGAGTAGGGGTGACCCCCACTTTAAATTAGATAAGAGGGTTTTTACTTAGGATTTACCTACTAGTTTGAAATTTTAGATATAGGATCATTCTGTTGAGGCCTTGCTATGATTAGTTTTGAGTGTTCATTGGTTAAGAATAACAGGGGGAGAGGAGTAGGGGTTAACTCCCTTAATGTAGGTAAATATGTTTTTTAAGCAGAATTTTCCTATAAGCTTTAAATATTAGGGAAATGCTCATTCAATGAGCCGCTTCCCTGATTTGTTTTAGGGCTTCATTGCTTAAGCATACAGAAGGGAATTGGGGGTGGGGGGTATCCCTCTTAATTAAGTTAAGTGGATTTTTCATGCATAATTAAGTGATTTGCTTCAGTTTTCGGATATAAATTCATACTGATAAGATGCTTCTCTGATTAGTTTTGGGGATCATTTGTTATGTATAACAAGGAGAATGGGCGATTACCCTTTCGCCTTTAAATAAAATGTATGGTTTTTATGCATAATTATCTGATTTGCTTTAAATTTTGGATATAGGTTCGTCCTGATAACACGAATCTCTGAATAGTTTTAGGGATGTAATGGTTAAGTATAAAGGGAAGATGGGGGATAGCCCCTCTTCAAGTAAATGAATGAAATTTTATGCAGAATTATCCGAATTGCTTCGAATTTTGGAAACAGCTTCATTGCGTCAAGGCGTATCTTTAGATAAGGATGGACTAGATAACGGATCCCTTTGTTTTCTTCTCTGATTCTTGAAGCATTCACCTACGAGATTTTATCGCCAAAAGGTTGTCGTCTTTTGGCGGTGATCCCTTCTTGGTAATCTTCCTCTTTCATATTAAAAGAAGCGTAACACACCCGAAATAGATCTTGGTGGCTGGTGGGATTTGGCGGGAGAAACCGGTTTTGTGTGCAGTCTGTCTACCATCACGTGATTGGGGGGGGGGATGTGGTCAATGCTTCAAGAAAAGATTGCTATTTCTGAGTCCAGTTATATGAGAAGTCTATGGGCGTATCCCTGATTAGTTTTGGGGGTGCAATCAAGTATAGACGGTAGAAATGGGGGAACTAATCCCCCCTTTAATTTGTTTTCGAGAAGCAGAAATAAGGCTGTAATATACAATTACTGTGAGCTCAGTGCTATCATTTTAACGGGGCAATGTACTTTTTTTTTATTTTATATGATGTCATAATGTATATACATTTAGATATTCGAACCTATATCGCCCCGGTTATGCTTTCATGTGCTAAACATTTAATAATTTTGGCTGGCAAGAAAGTAATACAATATTGTACATACGCAAAGTTTTAAAAAGGATAATTTTGATATAATTAAATGTGATTATTATCACTGAAGCATTTTGTGAAAAAAATGAGATTATCAAACAAACGAGATTGTTATATTAAATTAAAATATTAATAGATGCATAATTAATTAGATTATTATTACAAAATAAGAATAGACTACGTTCTGTTGATTAACAGAAATTTGAGTTTAAGACATTTATGTGAGAATTGAATTCATATTTTCCTTCAAAGAATCAAAGGATTTTAAATATGTTTCTAGTTTTCAATTTGGCCTCAATTATGAAAATATTTTTCTGTTTTGAAAAAGAAATATTTTGCACTTAAGTTTGAGGGAAACATTGACTAGTACTTGTGTTTCATCTCAGTGAATTTCTTCATGCAAAATCTTCCGTAAAGATTTCAACCAGAACACTCATCATTCATGTGCACAGGAACAACATATTGTGTAATTGATAAAAAAAATAATAAAAATGTGTAGATCAAAAATCATTGAGATAATAGAAAAAATGTGTTTATTATATTATATATAGTATATATATTTACATACAGATATTTTAACAAAGAATTTTGCTGTTATTTAAGCTGAAAATTTCTGCCAGTTTTGCAGGATTTCTTTTACAGTATATGCACTAAGACGCAAATGTTTTTGTACGGTCCTAAAAAATCAAAGGAATAAAAATAAACTTTTCTACCAAAAATTGAACCGACTTCAAAAGCTACTGCAAAGTGAAAAATAATTTTTTTACAGAATAGTATTAAGAAATTAAATTAAGAGCGTAGTATTTATCATGCGTATTATTATATTTATGTAGATTAATTTGATTTTTTGAAGTCGGTGCCAGCCAAGCCAAGTTACATGTAATTTTCCAATAGACACGCATCCAAGTATCTACGAGTTTTTTTACGATTTAATATTTAGTTAAAATTTTAACTTTATTCTTTTACGATTTGCATTGGATAATTAATTTTAATTTTGAACTTGGCTTGGCTGGCACCGACTTCAAAAAATCAAATTAATCTACATAAATGTCGATGTAGCGAGCCCATAGCAACAGGCTTGCTTCAGATGCATTTGGCCAACTCGCCATCTGCCCCGTATCAAAGTACAACACGTGGACGACCTTGTTAACAGCCACGTATGAAATAATTGTTGCATTATCAGCACTTTCCCACGAAAGGGCCTCAGCAACAGTATAGAAGAGTCAGAATGATGCCGGATCCAGCCAGGTGAAGACGTGCTCAGCCGAGCTCTGGTTAAAAAGACCGAAGATGCCCCTTAATCTTAATCTTTTACTTATTTTTCCCTTGTAAATATTTCATATTAATCAAGATTATTAAACTTATGTGATATTACCCCTGGACTCCTTAATTTACATGGGGGTCGGCCTACTTGTACCCCTAAACATCAGCGACATGAGACAGACGACAAACGGCCGATTTTATCCGCGCCATTGGATTACACCGATAGACAAGCAATTCAACGAGCTCTCCTGAGGATTTATCACAGCGGGAAATGCCACGTCTTTCGAGTGACCGTTCAAAGAGAACAGCTGTGTGAAACGCAATTTATGGGAGTAACCTATATTTCACAGTGCGCCGGCTAGGATAAGTTACTTTCTCGCTAGTGAGTACTTTTTTTTTCTTTCTTTCTCCGCTTGTTGCTTCCACCATGTTTCTGACGGAAATACCACAGATATGTGCCATGCTCAAGCTAGCTAAAGCAAACAAAATTAAATTGTTACACCAGTTCATTTTTGAGCGTGATGACTTGCGCTCTAAGAGGAAAAATTTGCGCAAATTTGAAGGATTTGAATTTGCAAGTGACAGCGCTGATTTTCGCGCAAAATTGAATAAAGTAACTGCTCAATTCTCGAAACTCGAATTTATCGCAATTGCCAATTTGTTGGCCATCGAAATTGATGGTACGGAAGAAGAAATTGCAACTCGAATCCTCACGGCATTGACCGACTTAAATTCCTTTGCGAATTCTATAAAAATTGCGACTGATTCTGAAATTGACGACCCGAACCACCCCCCCTCTCCTCCCCCTCTGTTAGTAGAAATGACAACATAACTTCCGAGTTTACTAGAACACACGAACCCACTTTAACTAGACCAGTAATTTCATTTACAGATTTCGAGAATTTAATTCCACCGTTCCGAGGATTACATACGGAGAATGTAATTAATTGGCTTGCTCGTTTTGAAAATTTGGCACAATCATTTGCGCTTACAGATGTTCAAAAATTCATTTTCGCTGAACGCGGGTTGAGAGATTTAGCTCTTCAATATATTCACAGTGAACCTCATATAACCTCTTATAACGAACTTAAACAAGCATTGCTATCAGAATTTTCCCATTTTGCGTCCCCAGCCCATGTTCATCAAGTATTAATGAATCGTAGGAAACGTCCCTCGGAAAATTTAGTACAATATTTTTTTTCAATGCGCGAAATTGCGAACAATGGAAACATCGATGATCTTTCGTTAATGCATTACATAATTCAGGGTATAGATGACTCCGCGCAGAATAAATCTGTGCTATTTGGATGTACTAATTTGCTACAATTTAAGGAAAAGCTAGTGATTTATGATGAAATTTGCCGATCATTGCGCGATTACAGCAATAAGAGAGGATTTTTATAAATTAGTTGGTTCCCCTCTCCAACAATGTGAAACCATACAACTGGGCGGTTTTGGTGGTGGCAGTTTAACGCCATTAGGATCATTTAAAACGGAGATTCAAATAGATGGAACTCTGTTCTCTACTAGAGTTTATGTCGTAAACTCATCACAAATGTCCACCCCCTTTATTGTAGGGCGGGGCGTGCTTACACTAACGTGTGGTCAGGATGGGATATCGCTCCATAAAACTCCCCAAGCGGATGTTTTCATTAACTGCATTAATGTGTTCGAAACACAGGACGAGATCGATCTAAATCACATTATTGATCATAACATTCGTACGGAAGTCGCTACTTTAATTAAAACCTACAAACCCTCAAAAACGAAGAGCACAGACTTAAAAATGTCGATAGTATTAAATGATGATATACCCGTGTATCAACGCCCCCGTAGAATGTCCCTAAGTGAAAAAGAATTAATCCGCGACGAAATTCAACAGTGGTTGCGGGACGGCATTATAAAACCGTCGTATAGCGATTACGCAAGCCCCGTTGTCTTAGTAAGAAAAAAGGACGATTCCATGCGCTTATGCATTGATTTTCGAAAATTAAATAAAAAAATAGTGAAGGATCGTTTTCCGCTACCCCTAATTGATGACATATTGGATCAACTCAAACAAGCTGAAATTTTTACGACCCTTGATCTTAAGAATGGGTTCTTCCATGTTGATGTAGACCCAAACAGTACAAAATATACAGCTTTATCACGCACGACGGGACTTATGAATTTTTAAAGGCCCCTTTTGGCCTTTGTTCAAGCCCCTCAGCATTTACGAGATATCTCGCGTGTGTTTTCCGTGAATTACTCATGGAAAGTGTATTAATATTATACATGGATGATCTTGTAATTCCTACAAAATCGGAAGAAGAGGGACTCCATAACTTAAAACGTGCACTAGATACTGCTTCTGACTACGGATTGGAGATTAATTTTAAGAAATGTCAATTTTTACAGCGCAAAATAGAATTTTTGGGGCATATTATCGAGCATAACACTATAGCGCCATCCCCTGCGAAAATTAAAGCAGTCCAACATTTCCCGGAGCCTAAAAATGTTAAACAGCTGCAATCCTTACTCGGGCTAACGGGTTATTTTCGAAAATTCATACCGGGATACGCTTGTATTGCACGCCCCCTAAGTGATTTGTTACGTAAAACAGCGACTTTCGATTTTGGTCCGGAGCAACGGCAAGCACTGCATATACTACGTAATCGACTCACCAGTAATCCAGTTCTACACATTTTTGTACCTGGTTCGGAGCTCGAAGTGCACACTGATGCCAGTAAATATGGCTTTGGCGCGACGCTTATGCAAAAATCCCCCGACGGTCATTTTCACCCGCTCCAATACATGAGCAAAAAAACATCCCCCCCAGGAAGAGAAGTTGAGCAGTTACGAATTAGAAGTACTAGCGGTCATCGAAGCACTAAAAAAATTTCGTGTTTATCTGCATGGCACTAAATTTCGAATCATCACGGATTGTCAGGCCTTTCAGAAAACGATGGAAAAAAAGGAACTCACACCCAAAATTGCACGTTGGGCATTATTTCTACAAGATTTCGATTTCGAAATAAAACACCGACCAGCTGCAAAAATGCAGCATGTCGATTGCTTTAGCAGATACCCCGTCATGCAGATTACGCATGATGAATTAACTCTAAAAATTATGCAAGCACAAGACAGAGACCCATTTATAGCCGGCATCAAGGCCGCAGCGATAAGCTCTCCGGTAGCTGACTTTGTGCTTCGTAACAACGTACTGTATAAAATTGAACGTGGCAGAGATTTATTAGTTATCCCCGAAGCGATGCAGCTTAATATTCTCCAGGATATACATGCTAAAGGCCATTTCTCGGCTAAAAAAACTGAGGAAATAGCATCTCAGAACTTTTTTATTCCGAAACTATCCGAACTCGCACGAACCATCGTGATAAACTGTATTCCGTGCATTTTAGCATCTCGGAAATTGGGTAAAAAAGAAGGTTTTTTACACCCGATTCCAAAAGGTGACACGCCACTGGATACATATCATTGTGATTTTCTCGGACCACTTCCATCCACAAATAAAAATTATAAACATTTATTTACTGTAGTGGATGCATTTACAAAATTTTTCTGGTTATATCCAGTAAGATCTACGGCGGCGCAAGACTTACTAGATAAACTGAAATTACAGCAAACTAAATTTGGTAATTCCCGACGCATTATCACAGACAAAGGTCCCGCATTCACGTCAGCCGACTTCGCAACCTTCTGTAAGGAAGAAAACATCGAACACCACCCGATCACCACGGGAGTCCCACGGGAGTCCCACGGGGAAACTCCCAAATCGAAAGAATACATGGCACACTCATCCCAATATTAACAAAGTTATCGTTGGACGATCCCGAAATGTGGTACAAACACGTCGCTCCGGTGCAAAGGATAATAAATAGCACCATTTCATCCGCTACCAACTTTTCCCCTTTCGAAATTCTTACTGGCGTTAAAATGAAAAATAAAGAAGACTTACACATCCGACAACTCTTAGAAACAGAAGAGGCTCAATTAGCAGTAGACCATAAAAAACAATTAAGAGATGTGGCAAAGACGCACATTTTAAAACAACAGCAAATGACACGTATGCAATATGATAAGAAACGGAAACCTGCTACTGCTTATCAAATCGGCGATCTGGTCGCGATAAAAAGAACTCAGTTTGGTACGGGCCTAAAACTCCGTCCTAAATTCTTCGGCCTATACCGCATTATCGCAGTGCATCCCAACGAACGATATCAAGTTAAAAAAATTGGGTTACATGAAGGCCCACAGATTACAACTACGGCAGCTGACATGATGAAATATTGGACACAGTCGATATAAACTGACTCATAGTGACTTGAAGAATTTATTGCAAGATAATTTCTATGTTTGCGAGTGGTTTTTTTTTTCTTCTCTTCTTTCTTTTGCAACATCACAAACACAGATGTGGTTTTAGTTTTTGTGTTTACTCCTCCACGCTACGAAGAGGGAATAATGGTGTTTTTTTTAATTATTCCCTCGAATGTGAAATATGCCACAGCAATAAATAAAGCTAAGTCAAGTGCTTTTTTTTGATTGGCTGGCTAAAGCATTTTTATCATTATTATTATTTCATTAACCGGGATTATGTTAACAAGTGCCAGGTGATTTTTTTGGCACAAACATTTAACTTCTACAATATATTAGACATTGGTGCTCAGGACATTTGACTTTTTTTTTCTCTTTTCTTTTTCTTTTTAGAACTCAGACTTATGATTTATTGTGTTTCATCCTATATAGGACATATTTTTTTTACATACTTAGTACCATTTTATATGCTTCGAAATATTGTATAATGATTGTTTTGGTAAATATGTTTATCTGTATAAACTATTTCTTCTACCCCCCCCCCCCAAAAAAAAAGAAAAAAAAAATGAAAAAACAAGATGTAGCAGGAAAGCTATAAGTTTAGATTTTTTTTCCTCTACTCTTTCTTTCTTTTTGACAGACAAAAGATAATTATTTTTGTTTGTTTGTTTTGTCTTTGTCATAAAAGTTTTTACGATTATTCCAATTTAAGCAATTTTTTTTACATAAAAATAAAAGTTTTTCTCTATTTTTTTGAAGACGTTTTAAGAAACACTACAATAAATTTGAGACTTTTTTTTTAGACGAGGACGAATATCTGTTTAGAAGACGTTGTGTTGGAAACCCCTTTGGGGAACGATGATAAAACAAAGACAGGTGTGCAAAGAGCACATTAACGACGCTAACTATTATGATATATTTTTTTTTCTTTTCATTGTGTGTGCTATTAATGACGTCTTCAAAATTCCTTTTTTTTCTTCTCTCTTATTAATATTAATTTTTTTTTAAAATTCATGTTTTACAGTGATCTTCTTGTTTTTTTTCTCTCTCCCTTGAAGAAATAGTTTATCTTAAGTATCCCTATCATTGTACACGTTCAGCTGCGGTCAGCTGCATGTCGGATTGGCCGAGTGTCGATGTAGCGAGCCCATAGCAACAGGCTTGCTTCAGATGCATTTGGCCAACTCGCCATCTGCCCCGTATCAAAGTACAACACGTGGACGACCTTGTTAACAGCCACGTGTGAAATAATTGTTGCATTGTCAGCACTTTCCCACGAAAGGGCCTCAGCAACAGTATAGAAGAGTCAGAATGATGCCGGATCCAGCCAGGTGAAGACGTGCTCAGCCGAGCTCTTGTTGAAAAGACCGAAGATGCCCCTTAATCTTAATCTTTTACTTATTTTTCCCTAATAAATATTTCATATTAATCAAGATTATTAAACTTATGTGATATTACCCCTGGACTCCTCAATTTACATAAATATAATAATACGCATGATAAATACTACGCCTTAATTTAATTTCTTAATGCTATTCTGTAAAAAAAATATTTTTCACTTTGCAGTAGTTTTTGAAGTCGGTTCAATTTTTGGTAGAAAAGTTTATTTTCTCTTTTTAGTTAAAAGTTAACGATTTTTTTATGTCAGTTAATAAAAATTATAATACGGGAAAAATCACTGTAAACCGTACACGTATGTCAGGAGTGGGGTTCGAACCCACGATCTCTTTCAAGAACCAGAAATCAAATCTGCTATCTTACACCGCTCACCCATCTGGCAGCACTCCATTCGGCGAGCTTAGTCATCGTCCATATTACTTTTAGTTTGCAAGAAATCACTAATTTTATTAGTTTTTACTTATTTAGTAAAAAAGTACTGAACCAGTTTCAATGAAATGGAAGAAGTACCAATGGAAGAGTAGCCTCTTTCATTTAACACAAAAAAACAAATTAATCGGTTGGATAGTTTCGGAGTAATCGGTGAACGTAGATAAAAAAAATACATTCACGCCGAATTGATAACATCCTCTCCTTTTTTTAAGTCACTTAAAAAAATATGTAACGCGGAAAATTTTTTTGTACATTATACACATATGTCAGGAGTGAGGTTCGACACTCTCTTTCAAAACCAGAGAATAAATCTGGTGCCTTAGACCGCTCGGCCGTCCGGACTTCATTCCCTTCAGAGAACTTATTCAATGTCATGTTACTTTTCGCAAGTCTATTCTCTTTTTGAGCACTCTTTCACTGATAAAGTATTGAATTAATAAAAAATCTCTGATACTCTGTGGTAACGGTTAAATACAAAATATTCCTAATAGCATAATTAGTATTTAACTTGTTAAATATATATTTAAAAATTATAACACGGAAAAAATTATTGTATACACGTACGTCAGGAGTGGGGTTCGAACCCACGTTGCTTTTCGAAAACCAAATCTTGAATCAAGCGCCTTAGACCGCTCGGCCATCCTGGCATCGGTATATTTATTCGACATCCATATTACTACTGATTTGAGAGAAATCACTAATTTTATTAGTTTTTGCCTAATTACTAAAAAAGTACTGAACATATTTCTATGAAACGGAAGTGGTACCAATTCGAGAGCAAGCTCTCTCATTTAACACCAAAATCAAGTTAATTGGTTGGATAGTTTCGGAGTAATCGGTGAACATACATAAAAAAAAATACATACGCGTCGAATTGATAACCTCCTCTCCTTTTTAGAAGTCGTTTAAAAATTGCATCACCTCTTGCTAACTCAGCCTCAAATCATCGTATAAAATATGACTGGTACTATTCTATTAGTAATAACATCTAATTAATGCTATACTTACAATTTACTTAGGGAGTCGTCTACACTATCTACCAATAAGTATTTGGACACTTTCAATTTTTGACATTTTTTCAAATATTTAAAAATATAGTTGTCGGATTCTTCTGGAACTACAGGATTATAAAGATTATGTTTGACCTCATATTTATCAACATCTATTTGATAAGCAGGGCAATTAGGGGACCGACAAAAAATCTATGAATAATAAAAATATTTGGTATCACCCTGAACATGAACATGAAAATGCGCGAAACGATTTATCGTTGCAGAATACAAATATGTGGATACTATACAACATGTACACTGATTTTTGTAAGAATAACATGTATATTCATGGAGAAAGTGCTATATTTTTGATAAATTCAAAAAAATCTGGTATGTTTTTTGTTTATATCATGCAAGGTTTTTGACCAAATTTAACGCAAATTTCAGAAAAATTGGCAAAATGTAGTAGAAAAAATATAGCATAATTGGAATATAGATATATTAAATATTTTATGAAATATGAGTAGTTGTAAGAAATTTTTTTATCTGCGCATGCGCAGATTAAAAACGATTTTTTTACATCATTTTATAGTCAATTCTATGGTGCAACTCATAAAAAAAAAAAATCCAATCAAATATCACAAAAATTCAAAAAGATATCATTATTATAGTAAGCTGTTTTAACTTTGCTCTCTAAAAACAGCTGAATGATAAGGGATTCTTCACAAATTGACATTTTTTATTAACTGACTTTTAGGAAAAAATAAGCATTTAATGGATACAATATTTAATACAATAATGCTGCTAATAAGTATCTTTACACCTGTGATAGAAAAGAAAAAGAGCTTTTATTCACATTCAAGATCAAAACTAAGAGAGGTGGAAGAAGGACATGTGCCTTGGGCGCCAGGGCAAAAGGGTGTCATCATCCTTTTTTTTTTTTGAGACAAAAGTGGATTTTGGTGAAATCCCCCCCCCCTCCTTTGCAAACTATATTTAAAAAGATAATTTCTCTCTGAATAGTCAACTTATTTTAAAATTTAAAATGTATAATACTGAACAACGTAATCTGCTTTATTGAAAATTGATACCTTAAAATCGTGACACCGAATCGAAAAAAAAAAGAAAAACAATCTGCTTTATACAGGATCTTTATGCCATCGTCACTAGATTCTTCAATGTTTTGGCATACCCTAGATAGGAAGATTTTGACAATATGATGCTAAACATAGAGATGAAAAAAAATTGCCAAACAAATGTACATTTGGCATCCTTTCGCCCTGGCGCTTGTGGCACACGCCCTTCTTCCCCTCTCTCTCAGTTTTGGCCCTGAATGTGAAAAAAAGCTCTTTTTCTTTTCTATCACATGTGTCAAGATACTTATTAGCAGCAATATTGTGTTATATAGTGTATTCATTAAATACGAATTTTTTCCTAAAAGTCAGTTAATAATAAATGTCAATTTGTGGAGAATCCCTTATCATTCAGCTCTTTTTAGAGAGCAAAGTAAAAACACCTTACTATAATAATGATATCTTTTTGAATTTTTATGATACTTGATTGGATTTTTTTTATGAGTTACACCATAGAATTGACTATTAAATGATGTGAAAAAAACTTTTTTATCGTTCGCGCATGCGCAGATAAAAATTATTTCATACAACTACTCATATTTCTTAAAATATTTAATATATCTTTATTCCAACTATTCTATATTTTCTACTACATTTTGCTAATTTTTCTGAAATTTGTGTTAAATTTGTCAAAAACCTTGCATGGTATAAGCAAAAAACATACCAGAATTTTTTGATTTTTTCAAAAAAATCGCTCTTTCTCCATGAATATTTATGCTATTCTTACAAAAATCAGTGTACATGTGGTATAGTATCCACATAATGTATTCTGCAACGATAAATCGTTTCGTGCATTTTCATGTACAGGGTGATCCCAAATATTTCTATTATTCTTAGATTTTTTGTCGGCCCCCTAATTGCCCGACTTATCAAATGGATGTTGATAAATATGAGGTCAAACATAATCTTTATAATCCTCAAGTTCCAGAAGAATCCGACAAATATATTTTTAAATATTTGACAAAATGTCAAAAATTGAAAGTGTCCAAATACTTATTGGTAGATAGTGTACATAGAAATTGCACTAAACATGAAAGTCTGAATGCCAATCATTTATTTTTGAAAACATATTTATATCTATTGGTTTCATTTTACTGTGGAATACCATACGGGAAGTTATTCGGTCAAATAGCTCGCTAATTATGCAAATTTAATATTAAAAATACTAAGGTAAAATTCATTTTAATCTTTCAGTATAAATTGCAATGTTACTAGTTTTTGAAGCATAACTCAAAAAATACTTTTTAGAATGAGCTGTAATTTTTTATTTCTATGTTTGAAGTTTTTGAAAGTGGATTTCAATCAAAAAATAATAGGTTACTATTCATATTTGTTTTCGAAAACTAATTTTAAAAAGTATATTTTTCAATTTAATTTTTGGCAACAGACCCTTATTATTTTAACTTTTCAAACAGAAATAAATTTCCAGAAGCTTTAAATATAAGAACCCAAAATTACGGCTCATTCCGCTTAGTAGTTTTGAATTATGTTTCAGAAAATTCATGCATTTTAATCTAGGACTTTTAAACTTTAAACCTATATAATTTCTCATCTATAACCGAATGATTTGTCGAGGTAAAATTTACTCTAAAATGAAAATTTTTATATAAAAATTTGATGATAGTATAGAATTTTTTATATTGGCAATGAATAGTGATTTTTTCCCGGGCTGTTCATTTTACCGATTTATAAACAGGAACATTAGAAAGAAAAAGAGAAAGTTTCAAATTAACAAAAATAATGAAGTACACAATCAATTTTTAAAAATTTATTTAAAAAATTATTTCTACCATGTGAAAAGCCATTAAATAATATTTTCAATCCATTACAAAATAATTTCATATGCATTCTTTACAAATATACTGTACATTTAGCGCTTTGGTAGCACTTATATTAAATGGAATTACACAAAAAATTTATAACACGTATAAAAAGCTTGATAAAATTTATACTTTCCTGTATATACAATGGTGTTTAAAATTATAATGAGCAAATATTAATCATCCAAAATGTTTTTCATAGAAAGGCAATACAATTAAATGTATAATTTTTATTTCAGTTATAACAGCTCAAACAGTGAATAGTAAAAGAATTCAAACATATCGTACGCAATATATATATATATAAATGTATAAATAACCATTATATAATACTACAATTCAACATATACAATGAATAGAGAATAACCTAATATAACAAACTTAAACATGACAACTATGAATAGGTATAGGGGGAAGGCTTATAATGATTACTAAAAGGATAGCCTAATTTATGTGCAATTATTTTAATACTAGAAAATAAGTTTACATTTAGCATGCAAAATATTTTCTAAAATATTTAACTTGTGATTATATTAATAAAAATGAATTGTTAATATACTTAGCTTAAAGTGTTGATGATGTTAAGTTTTGAAATTTGTGTTAAAAATATTTAACTGATAATTTAACTTATACTGTGACTATATCTAGGTAGAGAAGTTCATCTTTCGATAGAATAAACCAAGAAATTCTGTAAAAATAGAAAAAAAAAGAAAAAAAAACTGTTGTCATAGGAAAATTAAATTAAAATACACGTAGTAAAATATTGTCTTTTCGGAATGATATTTGCAATTTCAGACCCATTTTACTTTAATTTAAAAATAACTTTAGACATGTTGAGTGCACTTACAAATCACAATTTATAAAAGATATAAATTTTTTCCAATATGATCTCTTTTAGATGTGCAACAAAATATTTAAAAACATCCATTATGGTTCTATATGTTACGATAACGCAAATAAAAGTGTTGAATTTATTCCAGATGAAAAAAAAAAAATAAGATTAAGAAAATCAGTGATATATGTGTTTAAGTCAAAGTCTCTGTTGAACCAAGTGAAACATTCTGACTCATATTTAAACTTAAAGACATAAAGACTGACAGGTGTGATAGTTGAAGCGTTTCGGAATCGAATAGGTTTTTGTGTTAGCTAAACTGTAAAAAGAAAAGATTTTTACTACGCTGAATGAAGTTTTATGAAATGCCAAATAAAGCTTCAGTATGCACTACTTTCATTCTCAGTACCAAATAAAGTTCATTATAAATAGATAAGGATAAGATAAAAAAAAGAGTTTGACAGAATAGCAATATTTGGAATTATTTAGGCTTCACATCCCTTTTATTGTACAACCATTCATATTTTTCTAGTATATTGAGTACATAGTATAACCAACTGACGTTATATAGTTTTTTTTTATAGTCTTATTATTCTTTTAGAAACGGATTTTTTTAAAAGAATACAGTTAACTCCTTCGGGATGAAAAAACTTTGCATAATTTTCAATCATTTACCACCGGTTTTTCAAAACAGAAATTTCTCTGTTTTTGAATCGCAAAAATGCTCCGATTAAATAAGGTAAACTTTACAGTAAAAAATAACTGGTAGTAATAATAAAGGATTCTGAGAATCTTAAGTGGCACGCATACCAGGCGCTTTACCCCAAGGAATTAATAATTCATATATTTATTGTACGGGAGCCTCTGAACTGGAGTAATACATCCACTTGACCGTTTATTCATATTTTAGGCAAATTTATTTATTAAATAAAAAGTTAAGCAAGATTATATGTTAATAAGCAAAATAATTGTCAGGATCTGATAGCACCTGTGCTAAAGAATGTACTGTCTACTCTTTCTCTATTTGAATATCTAGTATTGTATGGTTGTGTACAGAATTTCCAAGGTGACATTCCCTCTTCGTGGAAAGGGGAATTGCCAGCTAATCCTTTGCAGGTGGTGTGTTAGAGAAAGGAGATGGCTCAGAGGCATGCCCATCTGTCAGTGAAGTATGCGGATGATGAACAGATTAGCAGCATGTCACTAAGCAAGAAAAGAATGGAGTATGTGTCCAATGAGGAAGCTCCAAAGGGGTTTATGTTGGGGAAAGCAGTGATTTGGAGAGGGCAAGTTTGTCGGAGAGAATTCATTCGGTACCTAGGTGTCGTACCTAGAGGTTGCTCTGTGTGGAAGAGCGTAAAGTGTGCGTTTTCTGGTGCGCAAAGGACACAGACGTCCTGGTATTTAGTGCTCTGGGCTAAGAAGTGCAGGCCCAGTATACTTGTGTTCGGAGACTCAAGGTTGAGCTCCAAAAAAGTGAATTTAACGTGTATTGAGTGTGAGGTGGAAAGTGTAATTGGAATAGTACACAACCAATCCTTACGGTATCTAATTTAATGTTGAACCGGATCACCTATATCCGAGTTGTAGTTGTATATATTTGTAAATAGCGTATTTTGTGTGTACATATATTCTTAATAAACTGATAATTCAGTTACTAGCGTAAGTCTTCATTTACACCAATCTCACAGTGGGTGACCGATATCACCTAGTAATATCGGTGGTGGCAGCTATATCTACCACGGACATTCTTCAAAGTTGTGTGGACTGAGAGGAACGTCCGACAATAATTATACACATGATATTTACTCAATGCAGTAAGAGAGAAAAAATCACTTTTTCAAATTATTGAATTTAGTTATACACTATATAGCCAAAGTTGACTGGCCACTTGCGATTTTAGGCATTTTGTTAAATATCTAGAGATATACATGAGGAATTATCCTGAAATTCTAAGTGTGTAAACATAATAGTACAGGTCATACATTTTCATATATTATCGTGAAGATATTTTCCTAAAACTTCATAGGAAACTATCAACAAATTGAAAAAGAACGAATATCTTTTGGATAACCCTGTCAAAACTAATGTAGCAAAAATGTTCAAACTGTAGATTATGATTAAGTGGATTATTGCAATAAACTGTGTTCAATTTTATGCAGATAGCATGTATACTCGACGAGAAATTAAGATTTTCTTTTTTTGGAAAAACAGCCCCAAAATTGTCCAAGTTTTTTGCTTATACTTTGCAGAGTTCTTAATATAAAATAATGATCTTTACAGAAAATAGGATAAACAACAATGTACACAATACCCTGTAATTAGAATTAAAAAGTAATAAAAATTGTATGAAAAATGAGCAGGTTTACTAAATAACTTTTCATTTCGTATACGTGAACGCTATTAAAATTTTATTTGAATATCGTGATAGCTAAATGTATAGAGCAAATTTAGTAAAAGTCTCAAAAACATAGCTTGAAAACTCTGAAAGTGATCGTCAATAATAAGTTCAAAATCCGTTGTTTTTAAAATGAAAGAAAAAAATGAGGGGTTGTATTCAAATATATTAGTACGTGCCATATTGTGTATTCTATATTGACATTAATCAATGGATAAATGGATACAGACCATCATCATTTTGCTTCATTTTGGGAATAACGGATTTTGAGCTTATTCTATCGACTATCACTTTCAGAATTTTTAAACTATGTTTTTGAGACTTTCAGAAAAGTTGCTCGATACATTTAGCTAACACAATACGGAAATGAAATTTTGATAGCGTTAACGCATGCACAGCGAAAATTTGTTTAGTAAGCGTACTCATTTTTTATACAACTTTTATTATTATTAAATTCTGATTACAAAGTACCGTGTACAATATTATTTGTCATATTTTCGAATTAGAACATTAATTTATATTAAAAAAATACGTGTGGTACTCGGGGACTGCCGCGGTAAAGCTATTGCATAGCATTTTTTACCAACTTATGCAATTATAATTATTTATTTATTTTTTATTTATGCAGTTTATTTTTTGTCTTTGATATTAATTCAAGTTACACTTTTTGAGCATTATGACCGATAACAAATTTTTTTTTTCTTTTATTGAACAAATGAGAAGTTAATATCATTTAAAATATTTTTATTATCTTACAATACATGTAGGTTAATCAGGAATTTTTATCATTGAAACTATCGTTTATGGTAGCTGAAATAAAAAACATAAGTTTGAGACTTCATATTCTCAAAATATCTGAAAAATACCGCGTCAATGTCTGCCGAAGACTACCGAAGGATACCGTGCCGAAATCTGCCAAACTGAAGCGGCGTTAGCCGGAGTGTTAGGTTTTTTTTTCTCGTTACGGAATTTCTAGATTCTTTCGCCGCGCTCAAAGCCCGCGATAAAAGCTATGCAATACCTTAATAAATTACCAAACAAAATTTGGCCGGTGCTACGACAATTAGATCGCGAGTTATAAGCATTTTAAATTTTCCGAACCTCACCATGGGGGATCTCCTGTCACCAAAAATTAACACTGTCTCATAATAAATTACCAAACAAAATTTTGCCGCACTACGAAAATTAGATCGCGAGTTATAAGCATTTTAAATTTTTCGACCCTCACCATGGGGGATCTCCTGTCACCAAAAATTAACAGTCTCATAATAAATTACCAAACAAAATTTAGCCGCTCTACGAAAATTGATCGCGAGTTATAAACATTTTAAATTTTTTTACCCTCACGGTGGGGGGGGGGGTCTCCTGTCACCAGAAATTAACACTCTCTCATAATAAATTACCAAACAAAATTTGGCCGCGCTATGAAAATTAGATCGCGAGTTATAAGCATTTTAAATTTTTCTACCCTCACCGTGGGGGGGGGGGGGTGTCCTGTCACCAAAAGTAACACTGTCTCATAATAAATTACCAAACAAAATTTGGGCGCACTACGAAAATTAGATCGCGAGTTATAAGCATTTTAAATTTTTCGACCCTCACCATGAGGGATCTCTTGTCACCAAAAGTAACACTGTCTCATAAATTACCAAACAAAATTTGGCCGCGCTACGAAAATTAGATCGCGAGTTATAGGCATTTTAAATTTTTCGATCCTCCCCCTTGGGGGGGGGGAGGTCTCTGTCACCAAAAATAACACTGTCTCATAGTAAATTACCAAACAAAATTTGGCCGCACTACGAAAATTAGATCGCGAGTTATAAGCATTTTAAATTTTTCGACCCTCCACATGGGGGGATCTCCTGTCACTAAAAATTAACACTGTCTCATAATAAATTGCCAAACAAAATTTGACCGCGCTACGAAAATTGATCGCGAGTTGTAAGCATTTTAAATTTTTCGACCATCACCGTGAGGGGGTTTCCTGTCACCAAAAATTAACACTCTCTCATAATAAATTACCAAACAAAATTTGGCCGCGATACGAAAAGTAGATCGCGTGTTATAAGCATTTTAAATTTTTCGACCCTCACCGTGGGGGGTCTCCTGTCACCAAAAATTAACACTGTCTCATAATAAATCATCAAACAAAATTTGGCCGCGCTACGAAAATTAGATCGCGAGTTATAAGCATTTTAAATTTTTCGACCCTCAACGTGGGGGGGGGGGGGGTCACCTGTCACCAAAAATAACACTGTCTCATAATAAATTACCAAACAAAATTTGCCCGCGCTACGAAAATTGATCGCGAGTTATAAACATTTTAAATTTTTCGACCCTCACCGTGGGGGGGGGGGGTCTCCTGTCACCAAAAATTAACACTCTCTCATAATAAATTACTAAACAAAATTTGGCCGCGCTACGAAAATTAGATCGCGAGTTATAAGCATTTTAAATTTTTCGACCATCACCATTGGGCGGGTCTCCAATCACCAAAAGCTACTTTATCCTACCTTGGTTTATCTTAAGACGATTCTTTTCTATGCACATTCTATCAGGAATTTTTATTATTGAAACTATAGATTTATAGTAACTGAAATAAGAAATATAAGTTTGAGACTTGATATCCTCTAAATATCTGAAAAATACCGCGTCAATGTCTGCCGAAGTCTACAGAAGGATACCATGCCGAAGTCTGCCGAACTGAAACGACGTTAGCCGAGTGTTAGGTTTTTTTTCGTTACGGAATTTCTACATTTTTCTCGTTACGGAATTTCTACATTCGGTCGCCGCGCTCAAAGCCCGCGATAAAAACTATGCAATAGCTTAAAAATCTGCAAATTATAAGCAAAAAGCTTCGAAAAAATTAAGACTGTTTTTATATAAACCTTAATTTTTTAAGAGTATACATGCTATCCACATAAAAATTAACATAGTTTGTTACAATAAATCACGTAATCATAATTTGCAGTTTGAAGTCTTTTGCTACATTAGTTTTGACTGAGTTATTCAAAAGATATTCGTTCTGTTTCTATTTGTTGGCGGTCCTTTATGGAGTTTCGGGGAAAGAAATCTTCACGGGAATCTATGATTTGAACTATTATGTTACCACACTTTGAGTTTCAGGTCAATTCCTCAAATATTTTTCTAGATATTTAACAAAATGCCTAAAACTGCAAGTGTCTGGTCACCTTTGGCCATTTATTGTATATTTAATCAAATTTGAGAATACTTATGAGTGAAAGTGTCATATATCTACACTCGAATCTAAAGAATGTTGGCGGATACTTCGCAGCCGTAAGATTTACACCTTTATCCAACAGTGTGTGTGTTATAGAACATAATGATTAGCAATTATATAGTATCTTATAATTTATTTATCATGTGAATTCCTTGGAAAAGATGCGTGTATTTGTTATGAATAATACTTGAAATTTAGGAGATATGAACACACAGCAAATACAAATTTAAACCAAAATGGGAGAAACAAACTCTTTTATAGCAAGTAAAATTAAATGAAAGAAAATTTGTTAAAGTAACTATACATATGTTTTTTATATGTGCTTCTGGGGAGAATTATCTTAGAATACGTGAAAAAACTAATAAGAATTTATTTTAAATATTTAAGAGAAGAACAATAATGTTTTGTTAAAAATATTCAAAAAATTTTCAAGAAATTATAATATTGCATATCGTAATATTAACTGTAAAATTTCTACATAATTATTCATAGAATTGAAAAGTATAGTTTTGTTATTTGTTGTTGCATTTCAACAAAATTACATTGAAAATAAAACTGAAAACTGTTTTCAAAATGCATTTTTAAATGTGAAATTTACACATCATATAAGTATCACAGTTATCATATTTACCTATTACTTACATAAATCTTGTTTTGATTATCTGAGTATGATTGCATAAAGGAAAATTACAACAAAATGTTTTGAGACCTGTTTTAAATATATTTGACCTAAAGAATATAAGACAGGGCGCAAAAGCTGTGTGTTTATATGTTACTTTCCAACGCAAAATATTACCTAGACAAAATATAAGGAATTTTTTTTATTAAAATAAACTTGCACACGAAAAAAAGTCTATTAAATACAGAACGGTTAGAGAGTGTATAGAAAACATTTCATTAAAATACAAAATTTCAATATCCAGTTATTATGAGACATATATTATGCGAACTTTTAAAAAAATGAATCAATGGAACTAATCAATCAATCAAACTTTTTTGTAATACTTTTAAGTGTAATAGGATGTTTTAATTTATATGACAGGAGTACCGCATAAAATTTTAAGTTTGTAATTTTGTAAAAAATCTTTTATCGACCCAAATCGCTTTTAAAATACTCCTTTAGCTCATTTAAAACATTTCTGTAGTTGGAAATATATGTCTGTGCCTAACAGTTTAGAAATTAGTCATTGGACATCGTTGAGAATGGATATCCTATGCATTTCGTGTGACAGTTTAAAATTTAAAAATGTCTTCAAAATGTATTTTTAAGTATGAAATTTATATAACATATAAATGCCACCGATACAATGCTTATTTTATTTATTTATCATTAAAAAAATGCATGTGTCGTATTTTGACTATATCTGAATATGAACAAACTTAAAACTCTATTTTCTAGATTTTGTAATGTATTTAAACCAAAGGACGAAAAAAAGGCACCAAACGTATATACTGAAAATAAATTTTGAAAAAAAAAAGAAAACTATATTTACTTAAAAAGAACATTTACATGTCTTTAAAAAAATTAAAAATAGGAAATTTAAAAATGATATTTAAAAAGTTTCGCCAAAAGTTAATAAATTAGTTTTCAGTTGTACATAAAAAATAATAAAGAACCAATGACTAAAAAGTTAGTATGTTCTACATTTCGCAATAATTTTCATACATTTAAGCTTCGCTTTGAAGATCACTGTAAAACTAATCTGTGCGTAGCAAATTGTTTATATACATTGTTAAAAATATCGTGAAAAATTATCTCTTTTTTTAAGAGACTATCTATTTTCTGACCAATGGAAACGCCCCACAAGCCTTTATGTACCGCTCTCATTCGTCAGAAAATAGATAGTCTTTAAAAACAAAGATACTTTTTCTCCGTATATTTAACAGATTTCAAGTATTGAAATATAATAGAAAAATAAAGTAAAATGTGATTTTAAAATGAGTAAACACTAATTTAATAAAAATAAACTAGAAAGGATTCGAAATTAACCCTTCACTGCATTTCAATATTTTCATTTATTGCTTTGTAATAATTTAGAATATGTATAAAATCTTTATTAATTCACCGAGACTTTTTTAAAAATACACTAACTATCCTATACTTGAAATGTTACAAAGAAATGCGAGAGTGTTTTTAGAAAATGTTTTCAAATAATAATTATCAAACAAAGCTATTTTGCATTTTTAAAAAGTTTTCCACAAAAATAACCATATTTAAGATTTGAAAACAATTTATAATTATCGTAAAATAATCTATGACATTCACAAAATTACAGATATAATTTCATAAAAAATTGAAAACAAAACGCAGGTTTGTTTCTTAATTTAGCTTTTGACAAATTATATAAGCATTATTTGGATACAGTATTTCGCCCCAAAGTATTCAGGGTAACAAACACTGCTGCATAAAATTGAAACATTGTGTGAAAATTAAAAGTTTTAGAATAAAATTATAATGATAGAAACAAAAAAGTATTTATATTTGCAGATTCAGATTTGATTGATTAAATTCATTTCAAATTTGTGGAAGTTTGATATATTTTCACTTGTAGAAGATAATATTTATTACACACCTTTTATCATGTAATGTAAAGATCAAATTTCGTAATCTATTTTACACTCGACCTGATATGCTAAAAATATAAAAAATATGTACGCAAGCTTGTGTTACAAAATTTTCTTATTATATAATTTTATCACTGCGAAAACAAAAAATCCCTTTCGGCATGGCCTATAGGCGGAGATAGATTTCGAAAAGTTTTCATCTCAAAAAAAAAAAAAAAATTAAATGATTAGAGATAAACCCAGTTTAACTACTTTATTCAACCGCTTTTAAAAATTTTTTAATTTCATTTTTCTGTAAGAACTGCTTTTATCAAAATCCTCTTAAACGAAATTCTACTCAAATGCCCATTTTGGCAACATATTTTGAATTATATTCTTACTTTATTAAAAAAAAAATTGACCAATATGCTCATTATATAGTTCCTAAATAACAAAAAACTGTTAATTAAATTCGTTTGACAGCAAAATTGAATTTAAAAATGAGTAATAAAATAACCAATTTATTATTTTAATACACCCACAATTCTTTAATCAAGATTGCTTTGAGAAATTTTGTACGAAGTGCCCAATTTGACAGATTTTTTTAAATATATATTTAGCCTTTATCAAAAATCTGACCAATACGGCACATTACACAGTTCCTAAATAACGAAAAACTGTCAATTGAATGCGTTTGAGAGCAAAATTGAATTTAAAAATGAGTCATAAAATAACCAATTTGTTATTTGAATACCCACAGTTCATTAATCATGATCGCTTTGGGAAATTTTGTGCGAAGTGCCCATTTTGGCAGCCTTTTTTTGAAATATATTCTGCCTTTATCAAAAAACTGGCCACTCCGTCACATAATATAGTTCCTAAATAAGAGAACCTGTAAATTGGATGCGTTTGAGAACAAAAAAAGATTTAAAAATGACTCGGTAAAAACGCAATTTTTTTAATTTCCTCAAATTTCAATCATGATAATTTCGTGAAATTCTGTTCAAAATACCCTTTTTGGCAGCCTTTAAAAAAATATATTCTGCCTTTATCAAAAAACTGGCCAATACGTCGCATTATATAGTTCCTAAATAATAGGACCTGTAAATTGGATGGGTTTGAGAACAAAAATGAATTTAAAAATGACTCAGAAAAAACGCAATTTGTTATACTTAATCAATTTTTAATGACGATAATTTCGGGAAATCTGTTCAAAATACCTTTTTTGGCAGCCTTTTTAAAAATATATTCTGCCTTTATCAAAAAATTGGCCAAAACGTCGCATTATATAGTTCCTAAATAAGAGGATCTGTCATTTGGATGCTTTTAAAATCAAAAATGAATTTTAAAATGAGTCAGAATATAAGCCGTTTGGATTTAAGGTTTTTACTCCAACTCCTATTTTTGTTTAATTTATTTTTGCTATAAGAATTGGTTCTATGAAAAACTTGTCAATATAAAGTTATAGATCTTATTGTGAAGATGTAAAATAAATTTAATTAGATTTGATTGCTTAAGAATTGAGTAAGTTATGGGTTTTTTTCTTTTTCCTCCCCCCTTTTTCTTTTCGTTTTTAATTTTTTTCATCGGTAAAAATTGGTCCTATCAAAAACTTGTAAATACAAAAGTTTTAGATAATATTGAGTACATTTACATAAAATTTAGTTGGATTTGATATCTTGAGAATTGACGAAGTTATGAATTTTTTTCTCCCAAAAACCATGTTTTTTTCGCCCCTTGAGGCCATTTTTAACTTTATCAAAAATCTGTCATGCATAAACTTTTTGCCCATTGTTTAGAAGTAATATAAACTTTAAACTGATTCGATATCTATTTTAATTAAGAAGTTATCGCGTTTTTTCTGTTTTCACAAAAACCCTACCTATTTCCACCCCCTTGGTCCGATTTTGCCCATTAACGAACTCGACCGAGATTTTAGGCTCCTTGATTTTATGTAAAAGTTTGAAGAAGATCGGAGCATAATTATGGAAGTTATCGTGTCTAGAAGAAAGTGATATACACCGATAGATAGATAGATAGATAGATAGATATATATATATATAAACTTTTTTACTGATGGTGGTTTTGGGGTCTAGGAGTCATGATTCGTGTAGATCCGCAAAAATTTTTCAGAAATTCCAACATGGGAGACAATGCAATAGGTAGTATTTCATACGAAATCTACCTAAAAGGAATAATACAAATTTGTCTTAAGGATTTATTAATTTAATTATTAAAAAATTATACATTTTTACAAATGTCCTTTTTTACACTCTTTTATTTAACTTAACTAAATTGATGTACGTAAATTTAGAATGTTGAATGTATCAAATTTTTAATCAATCTTTCAAACGCTTCCTGATGTCCTTGATGTTTAAAAGTTACAAAAATTGCGTGTTTTCGTCGACGATGCAATATTTTCATAGTTTCAGAACTTATAGTTTAATTACTTATAATTAAAAGTTTAATTTTAATTAATGTTTGATTATATAATGGGAAAAAATTTAGAAATCCTAGATAGTTTAAATAATTTTCAGGCATGATTTTCACAAATCTGATAAAACTTTGGCTCTGCAATAAATATTCGTTTATCAAAATAATGTAAAGTAATATTTTCAACAATATAAAACTGCTTATTTTGCTTTCCTAATGTCAAGTCTTCAAAGAAAAAAAGCCCTTGAACAAGAATTAAATTTCTTAAAATAAATTCACTACCTCGTCAATTTTCTATCAAGCATGAATAAAAGTGGTGATTATTTCGTAATAGGGGCAAACGCCAAATTCACTGAAGTAAAGCACTCATTCTGGAACAACATACATTGCAATCATAAAATTAGACATGAATTATATAATAAAGCTTATAAAAGCATATTTAAGAAAATATTTTATATCCATGTATTTATATGAATTCGGGTAACGATCCCAAATATTTTAAAATATTTAAATATTGATCTTTAGAAAAGAGCACAGTCTGAGTGTATAAGGTTTTGTTTTGTTTTGTCTAGATCTTTCACTCATACGTGCTTCTCGTCGTCGTCGCTAACATAAATGCGCTCGCTTGCCACGGTTGCCTAGTTTAAATCGAAGTGACTCTTATTGCATACATTTGTGGAGTTCCATAGCCCAGTTTTCATAACTTATAGGGGCATCGTTAATGTCAAGCACATAAGTCTTATGTATGTATTCAGATGAATAAGCAATTAAAGACTCCCAAGGAATAGAGACCGACATTTGCAGGAAAAATCAGAAAGCAATATTGTGCTTCATACCTTTATCTTTTCATTATCTCCATTCTTAATTTTAATAAATATTTCAAGCTGAAAATAAACTTGCGTGTAAATATCAGATCTGCTTTTTCTTATGTGTAATGCTAAACTTTTAAATATGCCATACAGTATCCTTGACTTCTAAATAGAGAGAGGAAGGGAAAATCCTATACCTTATTATTAGTTTCTTCTTGAAGCCAGAATTTCCAACAGAATCGAAAGTAATTTTGCCTGCTTAAATACTACTGCTTTTACCATAATATCATTTTAAATAACTATCAGTTTATGACTCTTTTATTAGTAAACATTTCGTTAGTCAAATCATCCGGTCTTACCTCACCAGTACACTGTAAAACATTTGTGGAAACGTTACTCCATACAATTGGTGTAAAAATGGGGGCAAATGCTGCCTCCGATTTCATGGAGTAATTGTTTTCACATATGCAATGGTATAATTTAAACATGGTGTAACATGACAAATTTACACCGGTTTTAACGGTTAAAATATTCCATAAAATTGGAGGCAGCAATGCTGCCACCAATTTTACGGAGTAACGTTTCCACAAATGTATCTCAGTGTAGGGTGAAATCGTATGTTAATGTTACGTATTCTAAAGTTAAAGTGTTCTCTAATGTTCTAGTGTTAAATACTCTACATTTACGCTTTAACCATAAAATCATTTTAAATAACTATTAATTCATCACTTTTTTATTAGTAAACATTTCTCTAGTCAAATCATCCGGTCTTAGCTCACAAGTAGGGTAAAACCTTACGTTAATGTTACATAAAATGAAAAAAATTTGACGTTCTTTTAAAAAGAACAATATATTTTGAGAAATTACACTAATAATATTTAAATTAGAAGTCCAATGATTTAATAATTAAAGACAAGTGGATAGCTATTTTCATTTCAATTGGATAAATTAAAGAAAAGACATTGAGCTTTTTATCTGATTAATAGATCTCATCAAATCGTATCAGATCATAACAAGTCCATTTAGTTTTGACTGCCTATTGTTCATATGTTGTTTACAGGATTTTCAAGTATTATTTTTTGATACCTTTTTATGGCCTACGTTGGGTATTCGATTTCGCTGGATCGAAAAGCAATCCCCTTTAAAATGTTAGCAACAGTTTTATTGTGGGAGATAAATATTTTTAAAATTTACTACACAGAATAATATAAAAAATTAAGTAACTTTCAAAGTGACCATATTTAAGAGTTTTTAAATAGAAAAAAAAAAGCAAACAACAAAGATAAACTTTTAAAGATAGAAACTATACTTTTCAAAACAATTAGGGGAGCACATGGTTTAACAAAATTACACAAATACATACACTGACAAATAATGTGAGATAAAAGATAATTTAAAGAATAGTAAAAAGCAGATAAAGAAAAATTCATATGCAAATCAAAGTTTGTGACATCAAAAACTAGAAAAAAGTAATCAGTTCATAAATCGGGATTCGCAGAAACGTCTGTTTCATTGTCTCAGTTGTAAAAGTTCAATTGCTCATCTTGTGTTTTGAGTAAAGGGGACTTTAAAAAGTCACAACAATATGATTTACCAGTATCAATGCTTTGGCGTATAATCGGCACAATTGAACCCGGGCAAATATAACGAAATCTAGCGGACGCTGTAGGTATTGCAAGAAGTGTCAATGCAAGACTGTAGAATCGATTCGAACGCACGGGAATATTAGGCGTCGATTAGGGCAAGGTCAACCATGTGCTATCACAAAAACTGTTGACCAATGTATCCTGTTAACAGCCCATCGAGACGGAACAGGCAATGCTATTCATCTATAAACACGGCTGTTCTTGTCCAAGGACAAATGTTATCTAGTCAGACAGTCTGGAATAATCTTAATCAGGGTCGTTTCTATGCACAAAAGTCAATGATCTTTATTCCGCTTACCTGAAACTACTGTGCGGCCCAAAAAAGGCGGACAACTGAACATCGAGATTGGAGGTAACGTGGATGGACTCAAATTCTTTTTACAGATGAATCCCGATTCAGTCTGGATGTGAAATTCGATTACGGCATGGAGGAATAGAGGTAATCGAAACAATCCCACATTCGTTCTTGAAAGTTCACATTACAGACGAGGTGGTTCGTTGGTATGGACTGGAATCATCATGGGCCGAAGTACGAACCGGCATATCATTCGGAATGACACATTGACGCTCCCAAGTTATACAGACCAGATACTGAGACTTCATGTCGTATTTTACGCTGCAACAGTTAGTGAATTTCTTTTTTTCCATGCAGAATATTGCTGGACCGAATATAGCTCGTCTTGTGGAGAGCATCCTTTAAGCTAAAACGATACAGCATATGAAATAGCCAAGATGCTTTCCGGCTATGAATCTGATCGAGCATGTTTGGGACACAATCGAACGGCGCATTGCAGTGAAACTAAGACGTTCTTTTATTGTCCAGGACTTTGAGGCTACAATTCTTAAGATTGGAATAGTACTTCCGAAAATTTTATCAATGATGTCTTCGAATCCATGGAAAACAGGAGTGCATTAGTTTTATCTATTCGAGGGGTCCACATGCAATATTAATTGCTATGCATCATTTCTAAACAGCATTTTGTCAACAATAATTTTGTCATTTACATGTAACCAAATTGTTGCCCTAAACCATATTCTCATGTTATATCTATCCTTTCAAAGAATTAAAACTCTCTTGCAATTTTTTTGCCTCATTCTTCCTACATTGTGCAATGATGCACATATTCTCTCCATTTTATGTTCATGCACGATGATCTCGCATTATTCTTTTCACTTTTTTGGCTTGCTCCCCTAATTTTTTTGAGCAGTGTCAAGTAATGCCAGTAAGGAAATACGGACCATTTCACCTAAAGCTAACTATTTCAACAAATACCCGCAACAGAGCCGCTAAGTCTATCTCAGTTATCCGATTTCAACCGACTATAAGATTTTTCTTACTTTTTTTCAAATATTTCTTACTATGTTTAAATAGCCAATTTTTGATAAATGTCCCAATTTTCTCTCATTTATTCATTTGAAAGACACTACAATTAGCTGTATAAAGAAGTTTTTGTTTTCTCCCTACAATATTTAGAAATATAATTGTATCTCATTTTCTTTCAGATCTTAAGCCAGAAGTGTGTATATAGATAGTCTCAAGATGAAAAATATTTTGTGTCATTGCGATTAAGGAAATTGCAACTCTTAAATTAGGAAAGTTTAAAGAACTTTGAAATAATTTTTGAATACATTTTCAGAAATAACAACTTTAAATACCATTTTCTGAAGAAAAAAATGATTTTCATAGACAATTAATTACAAAAAAATGTCCTGTTATCAAACATTTAGGTTATAGTTATGTAACACCTACAGATTGTGTAATAAACTGCGAGTTTAAATATCTGAGTATTTCCTGAAACTTTACAGTTATTTTTAAAAAATTAGCACAAGAAAATATAGAAAAATCATCAGAGTGACAATACGAGTGGTTATACAGGGTGTCCACTATCAACGGTGGCCAATGGCTAATTTCTAAACCGTTAGTCATAGACATATAGTTCCAATAGCAAAAATGCTTTAAAAAAGGTAAAAAATTGTTTTTTAAGCGATTTAGGTAAAAAAAATGTTTTACTAAAAAATTACGAAAATTAAATTTTTATACGGTCGTCCGGTCCTATAAGTGATATTTAGAAAATTTTCACCACTACTCTAACAAGTAAGACAAAAAAAGTCCCATTCCTCTGCGATTAAAACTGACCGAGTTATAGGTGTTTAAAGTTGAAGCATCTTTTTTGATGTAAAATAGGGCTCAGTCACAAATTTACTGGAAATAAAAATAAACGTCAGATAGAAAATTTAACTTTAAATATTGAGAGTAAAATAATTTTTACAATGTTGTTTCTGAATTTATGTTAACGTTTATATATTAAAGCAAAATATATAATTTATGCTAAAAATAGGAAATTTAAAGTTTCATAATTCGGTCAATTTTAATGTTAGGTGAATGGGACCTTTTCTGTATTGCTTGCTAGAGTATTGGGGAAATTTCACTAAATATCACTTATAGGACCGGGGGACCGTATAAAAATTTTATTTTCGTAATTTTTTGATAAAAATTCTTTTTGGCCTAAATCGCTTAAAAAACAATTCTTTGCATTTTTTAAAGCATTTTTGCATTTGGAACTATATGTCTATGACCAACGGTTTAGAAATTAGCCATTGGCCACCGTTGAGAGTGGACACCCTGTATACAAGGAAGTTTTATCTGTGGCTTAGATTATGGCTCATTACGTTCTTGGTAGAGACGATCAGTGTCAGCCAAGATAATATGAGATATAAAAAATAGGACAAATGAAAAAAAAAACGAATTTTTCAAATACAAAAATTTCTTTCGTAATTTCAAGCAATGCATCATTTTGTTTATATCCATTACGGATACTCACAGGATTTATCAGAATTACAGTAAAGTGACAGATAAACAGAAAATTATTAATAATATAACTGAAAAAATATATCCGGAGTATTACTGAGACAAGTTACTGATTTATTTAGTGCTTTCAAGCACTAAAACAATGTTGTCTCACTTTAGTTCCATAGTCGTCTCATATTATCCCCATTTAGTAGGCCTAAAATGAAGCAGAGGGTTTAACTTAAATTTTATCTTACACATTACTTATAATTATTTTTACGACATGCAATATTTTTAAATCTGTAAAGCGATAGGGAAACGGAAATATAAATTACAATACTTTTGGCGGGGATTAGAGTCAATAATAATAAAAAAAAATAGCTGTGGAAAATTTTTAAATTTTCTCACATTAGATTCTAATGGCCCTACTTCATGCAGTATATTTATTGAAAAAATATATAAATAAACGGGTGAAATATCATTATTTTTCTCGTAAGGATAATTTTGGTATAAATCAACACTGTAAAAAAATGTCTCAAATTGATAGGGGAAAAAAATGTCAAATTGGCGCCAGTGGAAAACTGTTTACAAAAAATATCTGTAATTTTTCATTAAAAGAGATTTTTCTGTAAACGTTACAAAATCCAATTTGTTTCGCAGAAAAAACTGCTTATCATTAAAATAGTCTTTTTCTGAAAAAAAAAAATAATATATATATTTATAAAAGTATATATATATATATATATATATATATATATACTGGTGTCCAAAATTTAAGCATAATTGGTAATTAAGTAATTATTTTTAAGTAATGAAAGAAATATGAATCAGAATGTGCTGAAACTCCAGGTGTGTAAACAAAATAGTACGCGTCACATATTTTCGCGAAGATTTTTTCCCCGAAATGGAACAGGGGACCGTCAACAAATTGAAAAAGAACGAAGATCTTTTGGATAACCCTGTCAAAACTAATGTAGCAAAAGCGTTCAAACTGCACGTTATGATTAATTGGCTTATTGTAATGTACTGTATGGCTTATTGTAATGTATTGGCTTATTGTAATGTAATGCAGACCAAGGGTCCAAAACGTTTTCCAAAGAAGATAACCGCCAATAATGTTTAGGGACCAAAATTTCAAAAAAACATAAAAAACCGAAAAATCGGTCGATTGATTTGCGGTTTTCACTAAAATTATTCTTTATGTCGGCATTTTCTTGAAATTAAATTATACAGATAAATTTCAAAAAATGCCGATAGAGGACGCTTTAACTTTGGAGTAAAGAACAATTATTTTTTGCCGGTATTTTTTGCATCTCATTAAATGTTTTCCTAAGCTTAGACTTAAACTTAAATTTTGAGCTCAAAATCTGAATACTTGGGAGTGGTTAAGTTACACAAACTGAGCTGTGTTCAGAGGGTTCAAATTTCAAATGATTATAAAAAACGGAAAAATTGTTCGATTGATTTGCGGTTTTCACTAAAACTGTTCTTCATTTAGGTATTTTCGTGAAAATAAATTATAAAGATAAATTTCCAAAAATGCCGATAGGGGGCGCTCTAGACTTTGGAGTAACGAACAACTCTGTTTCGACGTTATTTTTTGCATCTTATTAAAAGCTTTCGTAAGCTTAGACTTGGAACTTAAACTTTGAGCTCAAAATTTGAATAGCTAGGAGCGGTTAAGTAGACAAACTTAGCTATGTTCAGAGGGTTCAAATCCGAAATGATTGTGAAAAAACGGAAAAATTGGTCGATTCGTTTGCGGTTTTCGCTAAAACTAATTTTTAAATCAGCAATTTCTTGAAAATAAATTTTAAAGATAAATTTCGCAACATGCCGATAGAGGGCGCCATAGACATTGGAGCAGCGTACAACTATTTTTAACTGTTATTTTTTAAATCTCATTAAATGCTTTCAAATGCATAGACTTAGATTTTGGGCTCAAATTCTGAATCGTTGGGAGTGTTTAATTAGCGAAAAATTGAATTGTGTTCGAGGAGGAAGGGGGGTTTAATTTTAACTCTTGAACACACGTCAGTTTGCGCTTCTTAACCTGTCATAACGATTCAGAATTTGAGCTCAAAACTTAAGTTTAAATCTAAGCTTCCGAAAACATTTAAAAAGCTTTTGCAAGCATTTAATTAGAAACAAAGAATAATGGTTAAAATGAATTGTTGGTTACTCTGAAGTTTAAGGCGCCTTCTGAGGAATTTTTTGAAATTTATCTTTAAAATTTATTTTTAAGAAGATACTGACTTAAAGAATAGTTTTATTTTAAACCGCAAACGAATCGACCAATTTTTCCAGTTTCTATAACTATTTTAAATTTGAACCTCCCCCTCTCCCTTAAACACAGTTCAGTTTGTGCTACTTAACCACTCCCTACTATTCAGATTTTGAGCTCAAAATTTAAATTTAAGTCTAAGCTTCCGAAAACATTTAATGAGATGCAAAAAATAACGGCAAAAAATAGTTGTTCTTTACACCAAAGTCTAAAGCGCCCTCTATCGACATTTTTTGAAATTTATCTTTATAATTTATTTTTAAGAAAATACCAACATAAAGAATAGTTTTAGTGAAAACCACAAGTCAATGAACCAATTTTTCCGTTTTTTAAAATCATTTGAAATTTGAACCCTCTGAACACAGTTCAATTTGTGCTATTTAACTACTCCCAGCTTTCAGATTTTGAGCTCAAAACTTTAGTTTGAGTTTATGCTTACAAAAACATTTAATGAGATACAAAAAAACCGGCAAAAGATAGTTGTTCGTTAGTCCAAAGTCTAAAGCGCCCTCTATCGGCATTTTTTGAAATTTATCTTTATAATTTAATTTCAAGAAAATGCCGGCATAAAGAATAATTTTAGTGAAAGCCGCAAATCAATCGACCAATTTTTTCGTTTTTTATGGTTATTTGAAATTTTGGTCCCTAAACTTTAATGGCGGCTATCTCCTTTGGAAAACGTTTTGGACCCTTGGTCTCCTATTTAACATTGTTTGTCCTGATGTGTACTATCACCCCCCCTTTTATTGTAAAAAAAAAAAAAAAAAAAAAAAAAAAAAAAAAAATTAGAATCACCCTGTATATGTAAAATTACAGATTTTTTTTACCGTGAAATAATTGCATTATTTCCCTACATATATATAAGGGAAAATAAAACAAATTGCATATAATACATTTTTTCGAATAATTTATTTCACAATTGTCTTTTTATGCATAAATCTGTGTATTGAAACAGTCAATATTGCATTCATTTTTATTTTATTGTTTTCAAAAATGGGTGTCAAACATACCCTCAAAGCATGCATGGTCACAGTGACGTCACTGTGAGTCACTTTTGTCACATCACATCTGTGACCAAAATGCCACCACTCAGTGACGTCACATTATGACTAAGATGTGACTTTCATAAAAAAATTTAGAAAATTACAAATATTCTTCAAAACATGTCATTTACTTTAAAAAACATGTTTCTGGCAATTTAAATATCGTCACTTTTGTCACAGTTTCGTCACAATGTTAATGCCCGTGACTTCACACAGTGGTCACATTGTGACGTCACAAAAGAGCTCTAAAACGGCCATAACGACTTCACATTTTAGTCACTGTGACTTCACATCGACGTCACGTGACGTCGCGTCGACAATCGATGGTCATTAAGTCACAATGTGACTTCACAAAGACGTCTCAGTGACGTCACCATGCCTTACGGGATAGTTGGATATCTTCAGCAGTTTTCACTTGCCTGTCATAAGGAATATAGGGTAAATCCTGTAATTATTTTGGAAAAAAAAAATGACGGATTTATACGCTTCAAACGCTGGAGATTATGAAAATCATATGTTTAGAAAAAAAAAAAAAAATGCCGTCTGTTTGTCTGTGTCTCTGTAAACGCTCTATCTCCCAAACAAAATGAGATAGAGACACGAAATTTGGTATGTACTTAGTATGTAAGAATGGAAAGAAGCCTATTTAATATCAGTAACCTCGATTAACCGGAACTGTTTTTTTCGGAATGTCGAAATATTTGTTCTAATAAAAGGTAAATAAAAAATTTTGAATTTTTTTTTTTAATTCTAAGGAGTGGATGCTAAAAACAATAAAAAATTACGAATTTTGCATAAAGAATGAAGTCAATCGGATAATTAGTTGCCTAGATATTTGTAATCTTATTTTCCAAATTCTTCGTTTTTTCATGACCCTGTATTTCATTCAAATTTCAATTCAAAGATATATTTTAATTGGAAATGAGATACTTAATCCAACGAAGTAAACTGTTAGTTAATATAATTGCCATTTTTGCAGCTATAAGGATGCTTCTTTTACGCAGTTTGTTATTACTTGATTATCTCGTCAAACAAAAAACTATCACCAAACTTTAACACGTTCGCTGCCTCTTACTTGAAGATGTGATGATAGTTAATGCCGCACTGTAGAAGTGGGTTTTTCCCAGAAGCCGATTTACTTTTTATAACAAAGAATCAGTGAAAGATTTTCCCGCTCCAGCGCGTGACTGGCTATTGGCACCACACATCACGCTCTGTCACGTGAGTGGCTCATTAACGTTGGCGCCATATCACGCGCTGGCGCGTGGTCGGCAGCGAATGTGTTAAGATTAAATGTCAATAATGGCTTATCATAAATGTCACATTCACTTGAAATTAAACGCATTACATGTGTATATTACGTCATCAAGTGTTTTTAATTGGATGCTTTATTCGTAGTATTATTAATGTTTTACTAATTTATGTGTTATTTCGTTATTTAAAATAAAAATTATGCCAATTTGTACAATTTACTAATAATTTGACGATTTACATTATATGTCGAATTGGACAACGGGATAATCAAATAGTTCTCGCAATTCCGTAATAAAGCATTACTATGTATTAAAGATATTTAAATATACGTTGAAATTTTATTTTGGAATTGCGATGCATTTTATAAATAGTTTTCCCAGGTTTTATTTCCATAATTTGTAGTATGCATATCCATGATGGGTAAGTGTTACGGTAGCCCCCAACGACTAGTTACTTCTGCAAAATGCTGCAGTTTCATCAAGAAGCATTCTTATTTCCAGTAACTGTCATCCTGATAAAATGAAATGCAATTTGGAAACTGCAATATTAGAGCAATGCTTTTAACTGCTAATCACTTAATACCCCTGTCTTAATTATCTTAATTTCTTGCGATGAATTATTTATCAGGCAGTATATGTGGAAATTTTCTATAATTTTTTCTTGGTATGCAGTATTTTACATTATGAATGACTTTTGTAAATAATCTTGAAATTTATATAGAAAACATATTAAAAAGAACAATTCACAAGGAACAAATATATTGTTTCGCTTTACTTTATAACGCATATGTGGCTTTTTTAATATGGAATATAATTTTAATTTGAATATCTGGAATATTCTAAATTTATTTTTTTGCTCAAGATAAAAAAAATTTCTTTTTATTCCCGTGTTTATAAATTCGATACCACAGCAATTTTTATACAGAAATTTCAGTCATCAAATTAAAAAAGACACTTTTGAATTATTTTAAAAGTAACGACATCAAACTTTATCGCAGTTATGGCTTTAAAAATATAGTTAAATTATCAGTAACATATTGATTATAATCATATGGTATATCTCACTCTTCTGACGTAGGAAAAAATAAAGTTTTGGAAAAATATATTTTATTTATTAGGAAAAATCATAAAACTACCTAGAATAAATGTTGAGTTACGTCGCAAAATGTTGACATCGTATTGCAGATATTTAAGAACAGCCATTTTCAATGGTTAACAAGCATTAAATGCAGAAAATTGAAAGACATTATCAACTAAAATCCAGTTGTTACTGCTATCTTACAGGATTTCAGACTGCACACGAATATAAATCCATTCTTTATAAAAAGGAGAATTTTATATAAATAAATATTTTAGTCCATTTATTGTTTTATTTTCTTTTTTAAAAACTCGCTGTTATTGGATGCAGTGTATGTCCTGGAAGCGGTGAATGTTCGTGATTCGTCGCCGATGATTGACATACATACCACTCATTTAGATTTGTTGAACCTGGAGAAGATTCATGTGTGCTGACGACACCAGCTTCACTATCATAGCCAGATCCAGAGCCGGGAGACGCGGCTCCGTGTACTTTCATGTGTTTGCGGAGGGAAGAAGGATGAGTATAGCTCTTATCACAGCCACGTACTTTACACGTGTAAGGTTTGTCGCTAGTATGTACATGTGAGTGCTTCTTGCGATCTGAACTATTGGCAAATCGTCGGTCACATCCTTGAAATTCACATTTAAATGGCTTCTCTCCTGCAATAAAGAAATCGAAGCGTAAGTTTTAAAGCTAAAAAACAAACATTAAAAACACAAATGAAGTCGTGAATGGCAGATGATATTACGTGAAAAATAAAACATTAAAATAAATAAATCATTTTCGAGAAAATTGAAGTCTAAGTTTTTTGTTGCAAATTTTATTGATTTATTTTCTTCTTGGTATCGTGTCTAAAATGTTAAGAAGTGATACTAAATGTTGTCCAAATTCCTTATTAACAAATAATTTTTAGAAATTAAAATCTATGAATGTTATTTAAACTGTTAAATATTTATAAATTCTGTCTTATGGCTAGATATGTATGTAGCACAATCCTCTGTTTTTTTTTTCTTTTTTTTTTTTTTTTTTTAATAATGATATCTAAACTACAGTTTCGAGAACAATGAATTATCGACTCTCATTGTCAGGTGATTAATAGCTGCAAATAGTGAACCAAAAAAATTACTTTGTTCTGTAATTTATTTTCAGGTTAACTACTTTCTTCTACCAATAATTGGAGGAAGAGAGAAGATAAGTAATCACTTTTGAAACAATAATTATGATATGAAGAAAATTTATCTGGTTTTCTATATTTTTCATCACCATTTAATAATATAATTTCTGAATGTCTCATGTATTCCAGACTAATTGCAATCTTAACATTTTAACCTTCATCTATGAAACATATCAGTTTTTGAGTAAAACGTGACACATTTTTTCACATGGGTCTTTGATTGTTCTAGTCGCATTTTCGATATAATTATCCATTCATTGTAAAAGATTTAAGATATGGGTTGTCAACCACGCGTAAATGGGTATTCTTGAGATCACCGGCAAGTTTTCTTACCTTCAAAAAGCCTTTATATTTTTTTATGTATAAATAAAGATTATATGCTCATCAAAAACTATAGTATGCATATTTTTTACATAAACAGACAGAAAAAATCCGTAATATGTAGTTTTTCAAATAAAATTTCCCTGGAACAGATTTAAACAAGTTTAAAAAATATAGCATTTTGGTGCATTCTTTCGTTTCTAAATCATAGATGCTTGCAAAAATATTTTGCATGTATCCTTCGTATAAACACACAAGTATAATTAAATATATGAGTAGGGAATACGCCTTCAAACATGTTTACAAAATTCCGATGCTTCCTTAAAAGTAAAAAATCCCTGTCAGCTTGGCCTAATAGGTGGAGGTAGTTTTCGAAGAGTGCTCATTTCAACAGCAAAAAATAAAATAACATTAGAGATAAACCCAGTGTAACAACTTTATTTGGCCCTTTTGAAAATTTTTTAATTTCGTTTTTCTGTAAGAACTGGTTTTATCAAAATCATCTTAAGCGAAATTCGGCTCAAATGCCCATTTTGACAACATAGTTTGAAATATATTCTGAATTTATTAAAAAATCGACCAATACCCACATTATATAGTTCCTAAATAACAAGAACAAAAAAATGTCAATTGAATGCGTTTGAGAGCCAAATTGAATTTAAAAATGAGTCCTGAAATAACCAATTTGTTATTTGAATACATCCTCAATTCTTTAATCATGATCGCTTAGGGAAATTTTGTACGAAGTGCCCACTTTGACAGTTATTTTTTAGATGTATTTAGCCTTTATCAAAAAACTGACCGATACAGTACATTATACCGTTCCTAAATAACAGAACCTGTCAATTGGATGTGTTTGAGAGCAAAACTAAATTGAAAAATGAGTCAGAAAAACGCAATTTTGTTATTTGAATACCTCAATTTTCAATCACGATCGCTTCGGGATATTCTGTTCAAAGTATCCATTTTGGCAGCCTTTTTTGAAATATATTCTGACTTTATCAAAAAACTGGCCAATCCGTCACATTATATAGTTTCTAAATAAGAGGATCTGCCATTTGGATGCGTTTTAATTCAAAAATGGATTTAAAAAATGAGTCAGAAAAAAAGCAATTTGTTATACTTTCTCAATTTTCAATCATGATCAGTTCGGGAAATTCTGTTCAAAATACCCTTTTTGGCAGCCTTTTTTGAAATATATTCTGCCTTTATAAAAAAATTGGCCAATACGTCCCATTATATAGTTCTTAAATAAGAGGATCTGCGATTTGGATGCATTTTAAATCAAAAATGAATTTAAAAATTAGTCAGAATTTAAGCAGTTTGGATTTGAGGCCTCCAAATTTTGTTTAATTTATTTTTGCTATAAGAATTGGTCCTATGAAAAACTTGTTACGGTAAAAGTTGTAGATATTATTGAGAAGATGTAAAATAAATTTAATTAGATTTGATAGCATAAGAAATGACTAAGTTAGGTTTTTTCTTTTTTCACCCCCCTTTTTCTTTTCATTTTTAATTTTTTTTATCAGTAAAAATTGGTCCTATCAAAAACTTATAAATACAAAATTTTTAGATAATTTTAAGAACATTTATAAGAAAATTAGTTGGATTTGACATCTTGAGAATTGACGAATTTTTTACTTCCCAAAACCCTGTTTTTTTTGCCCCCTGTGCCCATTTTTAACTTTATAAAAAATCTGCTATACGAAAACTTTCGGCTCATTTTTTATAATTAATATAAACTTTAAACTGATTCGATATCTATTTTCATTAAGAAGTTATCGTGAAGTTAAGTATTTTTCGGTTTTCACAAAAACTCTCCCTATTTCCACCCATTTTAGTCCGATTTTGCCAATTAATGAACTCGACCAAGATTTTATACCCCTTGATTTTATGTATCAGTTTGGAGAATATTGGAGCAGAATTATAGAAGTTATCGTGTCCAGAAGAGATATACAGGGTGTTTCGCTACCAGACCGACAAACTTTGAGGGATGGTAGTAGACACGAAGACAAACATTATTAAATGGGAAACCATCGGGCGCAAACGTCTTCTGTAGGAGCTAGGAGCCATTGAAGTTTAAGGTCCAAAAATTCAAACGATGACAAAAAACGGAAAAAAGGGTCGATTCGTTTGCGATTTTCACTAAAATAATTTTTTATAACACGATTTAAAAAAACTCAATTATAAAGATTATATTAAAAAATTGTCGATAGAGGGCGCTTTAGACTTTAGAGTAACGAACAACTACTTTTTACCGTTATTTTGTGCATGGGATTGAAATTATTTTAAAGTTTAGACTTTAACTTAAATTTTAATTCCAAAATCGGAAACATTGGGATCGGGTAACTGGCGAAAATTTAACTGTGAACAGAGGGGCGGATTTTAAACATTCATAAACATTATACAAACTGATCGATTTTGTTGCGCTTTGCGTGTAGTTCATTTCCTTGGTAATTATTTTATTCCAAATGACTTACAGCTCTTGTGTATCCATTTTTTGATAGAGGGCGCTTCCGACACATCTCCGACATTTCAATGGCATTACTCCTCTGTGTTTTACTACCAGGCCAACATACTTCGAAGAAGTGTTAGGGATGCAAAGCTACTCGGAATCACATAGGAATGTAACATTGAAAATGCCTTTTTAGCGAGCTGTGGCAGAGAGAAAAAAGCAACAGAAACAGGTAATGAAACAGCAACACGTTAATGTGGCAGAAATCAATTTAGTTAAAGAATTTATTACAAAAGGTATCCGAAATTACGACCAGAAATAGTCGGGCATGCTTGACAGCAACGTCGCATGCAATTTCTTACGCTTTGAAAGATTCCTGGCATCTCGGATAGCTTTCTGGCAGCTACAGAAATTCGAGCTGACAGGTCTTCCACTGACGGTACAGGAGTCTCATACATTCAACTTTTCATTTGTTCCCAGCAGAAGAAGTCCATACAGATTCAGATTCAGATTGAGCCAGGTGGTGGTGGTGGTGGGGGGAGGGGGGGGCTACCAATTGGTTTTAGCTCAACTAGCCCCATCCAGCAATGTTTATTTAAAAAAAATACAGAAGAATTATACAGTAATAAAATAAAGGTAGGTAACAAAAAGTAATTGATATAATGAAGTAGGTGCGACGATCTGGCAGGCCAACGAACCGGGCCACCACTACCTATCCACCGCTGTCCTCATGTTACGTTGAGGTGTCTGCAAACATCATTGGTAAAATGTGGAGGAGCCCCATCGTGCTATAGAGTGGCGCAACGAAGGGGGACCATGTGCTTTTACCAGAAGTTCCAACAGAACGTGTTGTAGAAATATCAAGTGGCCTTTTTTCTCTGCTTCTTTTAACCCTAACTCGTAAAAAAGATATTTTTGACATTACATTATATTATGATTCCGAGTCGTCTTTGCATCTGTAACACTTCCTGGAAGTATGTTGGTCTGGTAATAAAACATCCAGGAGTAATGCTATTGAAATTTCGGAGATGTGTCGGAAGCGCCCTCTAACAAAAAATGGGGACACCAATGCTGTATGCCATTTTGAATAAAATAATTACCATGGGAATGACCTACACGCAAACCGAAATAAAATCGATTAGTTTGTCAAATTTTTATGAGCGTTCAAAATCCTCTCCTCTGTTCACAGTTCAATTTCCGCTAGTTACCCGATAACAATGTTTCCGATTTTGGGCTTAAAATTTAAGTTAAAGTCTAAACTTTAGAATAATTTCAACCCCGTGCACAAAATAAGGGTAAAAAGTAGTTGTTTGTTAGTCTAAAATCTAAAGCGCCCTCTATCGACAATTTTTGAACGTAACCTTTAAAAAATTTTTACAAACAAAACGTGATATAAAGAATCATTTTAGCGAAAACCGCAAACGAATCCACCCTTTTGTCCGTTTTTTATAATCGTTTGAAGTTTTGGACCTTAAACTTTAATGGCTCCTGGCTCCTACGGAAGACGTTTGCGCCCCATGGTTTCCTATTTAATAATGTTTGTCTTCATGTCTACTATCACCCCTCAAAGTTTGTCGGTCTGGTAGCGAAACACCCTGTATACATATATATAGATTTATATATATATTAACCTTTTTTACTGATGGTAGTTTTAGGGTCTAGAGGTCATGATCGGTGTAGATCTGCAAAAAGTTTTCAGAGATTTCAGCATAGGAGCGATCGCAATAAGTAGTATTTCATACGATCATAGTATTTCATACGATCTACCTAAAACTTAATGACGTTTAATGTAATTAATCAATTTGGTTTTCCTTTTTTTCCCTTTGTTACCCGAATGTAGTAACTTATAAGATTTTCTAACCCGTACGGGATCATGATTGCATACATGCACCCTCAAAATGTGTTTATTGGTTTTGTGCCTGATAACAGTAAAAACAAAAATAAAATCGATTTTATTTAGTTACGAGATTTTCGTGATTTATTAAGTTAAGTGAAATAGTTAACAAAAAGGGGTGCAAAACAAACAAAATTCGTGTAAAAGATGCTGGTCCTGAACGGGTTAAGATAATGTGAAATGTATCTAAAATTCACGGATTGAAATGTAATTATAAATATCATATTGCACTTGCACTTAGGAAACAAAATACGAAATTTATTCTTAAAACAAGCTGTCTACACCCGATACGCTGATCAGTTTATCTAAAAGAATCTTGGATCACGGAAAACATTTAGTAAAGATTTTTAAAAAATAGCTATATTTAATGAAATATCTATATTTGTTGTCTTATTCGTATAACCTTATATTATCCGGTTCAAAGTCCATGTTGACGACATACAGATAAAATAGATGTAAAATCATTGAAGTACCTATGTTTAACTATTGTTTTAGTATTTTGTTATCTTGAATTTTCAACTTTTACCTAAAACTGCTGCAGAATTATGGTGAAATATCTTAAAAGTGCAGCCACCCCATTAAACCATCTTAGGTGAGAATTTTTAAAATAGATAAAATTCATGTTTAAGTTTGTTTTAGTACATTAGTTATCCTCAAATATATGCCTATATTTTTAATTGCTGCTGAGGTATTGAGAAATGACCTAAAAGTTTCTTGTCTTCATTTTAAAGGGCGAGGACAATTTCTAAAATCGCTGTAAGGAATATTTAATATATCTTTTAATGGGTTTGTTATCTTGCAGCAAAATGGCCAAAAAAATAAGACTTAAAAGTACTCCTGTCTGTAAAAATAAGAAATAAAACGATGGTAAATGAGATCACTATTTTTATTGATTTTTCCTATATTATTTGAATCAGTTTCATAATTTTCCCATTATTAGAAGACCTGCTACTGGAATACGTTAAACGTACCCCTCCAGTAAGGACAAAACCAGTGGAGAGGTAAGGGACATACAGTTGGCAAAAAAAGTATTTGTACACTCTAAAACTTTTAATTTTTAACTAAATAAAAACAGATATTTTGTCAAAAATAGTTTTAATACAGTCTGTTTAGCGTGCGTTTTAAATTACACAACAGAAAATTTCGATAAAGATGTAAAATAATTTTCTAATAGGAAAAGTTTAAAAATTTCTTGCAAAAAAAGTATTTGTACATTTCTCCATCCTGATATGTACTGTGTTTTATAGTGTTTATGGTTCAAAGGACTACTTTTACAGAAGCTGTTAATAATTTTTGAGTTCATATTATATTTGTCTGACATTTAATCTAATTTGCTCTTGAAATAATTGAGTATAGAACCTAATACTAGAGAGGCACCTCTAGATATATGAAATCCTATGATTGAGCATAATAAAAATTTAAATTCGCAACAAGAATTTGTAAAAGCTATTAAATTACCATTTACAACTATTGGATGTATAGTGAGAAACTATGAATAAATTAAAAGCATCGAAATTCAATGAAAACCAGGACTTCTTAGCAAACTAACAATGAGGGAAAAAAGGAGTGTTGTTAAAAAAGCTTTAAAAAATCCTATGCGTTCGGTTCAAAAATTTGCTGGAGACCTTGCGACATCTTCTCGCATCAGAGTAATACCTCAAACAATAAAAAATATTCTTCTCAATGCAGATTTAAAAGGAAGAACCTCAAGGAAAAATCCATTCATCAGCGAAACAAATAGGCGAAAACGCATAGTATTCGCTTTCGCATACAGAAGTAAATCATTGGATTTTTGGAAAACAGTAATTTTTTCTGATGAGGGAAAATTCGGAATTTTCTTACCATCAAGCATTCGAAAAAATTGGCGTAAAAATAAAACTGTTCTAGATCCAAAACGTATACTTCAAACTATGAAGCATTTTGTGGGGAATATTATACTTTTGGGGTGCATAGCTTCTAATGGAGCAGGACATTTAAAATTTATTGACAATGAAAAGACAGGTTTAACATACATTGATGTGTCGCGCCATAATTTATTAAACTGTGCCAAGAAATTATGCATAGAAGAAGCTTTTCACTTTCTGCAGGATAACGACCAAAGCAAACTGCTGTGATCACCAGCACATGCTTACGACAATACTCCAAGACGACTGGTAACTCTTCTAAAATCTCTAGACTTGAATCCAATAGAAAATTTGCAGATGCTATTGGATGCAAAAATCCGAAAAAAAAATATGTATTGGTAAAAAACAGTTTTAAAGAAGCTCTTATTGTGTCATGGAATAACATTAACCAGACCGATACAAAAAAGTTGGTGGAATCAATGTCACACCATCTAGAAGTAGTCATAAACGCTAAATGAATTCGCACAAAATATTAATTTGTATCATTTTACTAAATTTTCATTAATTATATTACATTAATATGGTGTACAAATACTTTTTTTGCATTATATTTTTGTATATTTGTTTATTATAATGTAAAAAATCGATTCGTTTAATTTTGTTTTTGCTTCTATAATATTATAATGCATTAAATTAATGTATTACAGTATTTTTTGCTTAAATCTTTTGTTTAATTTCATTATAATTTAAAAAAATGAAGTGTACAAATACTTTTTTTGCCAACTGTACATAATATGATGAATTGGAAAAAAAACTTTCTAACGATGTATTGTATGGGGGATATCGGTTAAATTTAGAAAAGTGTCATCTGGGACATCAAAGTGGGGGGCGGGGAGCACAGGTAGGGTATAACATTAAATTGTGATCACAGAGCTTTGCAATGACATATCAGATGAGGAATATCGTCAAAAGTTAGAAAAGAGCCCCCAATGTTCCAACTTTCGAACCTCTCTGGAATACAATCCCCCTTATCTATGAAATTTTTAGATATTACGAATAACATTTTTCAGGGAACTCCATAAAAAAAAAAGATGTAAAATGGTAAAAACGTTAAAATTACAAAAAAGTTCCAAAAATGCCCCCTCCTTGGAGGGCACATTGCGGAGGGAGGAGGAAAAGGCTTATAATATGAAAGAGGGGTCTGAAGGGCTTGCTGATTTATCTCACGACGGGTCCAAAAAAAGTTTGCAAATGTTCAACTACCACTTTAACTCTCTTAGGCGTGGACATTTTAAAATCACTGAAACAAACGTTCAATTATTTTTTAGCAGATTTATTTTCTGGAGTTTCACGCTTTTACATGAAACGGCTGCTGAGATGTGCCAAATGCTTTAAAATTTCGGGCTCCCTTTTAACCCTCTTAGGGGGGGGGGATTTCTAAAATCGCTGATATACATGTTTAATTGCTTATTTAATAGATTTATATTTTACAGTTTCAAGCTCCTACCTAAAGCGACTATAGAGATGTGCCAAATGCTCTAAAATTTTAGACCCCCTTTTAACCCTCTTAGGGGGGAATTCTAAAATCGCTGACATACATATTTAATTGCTTATTTAATAGATTTATATTTTACAGTTTCAAGCTCCAACCTAAAGCGACTGCAGAGATGTGCCAAATGCTCTAAAATTTTAGACCCCCTTTTAACCCTCTTAGGGGGGATTTCTAAAATCGCTGATATACATGTTTAATTACTTATTTAATAGATTTATTTTTTACAGTTTCACGCTCCTACCTAAAGCGACTACAGCGATGTGCCAAATGCTCTAAAATTTTCGACCCCTCTTTTAACACCCTTAAGTGGTGAATTTGTAAAATCGCTGAAAAATGTATTTAGTTACTCTTTTAGTAGATTAATTTTTTGAAATTTCAAGCTCATACTTAAAACGACTGCTGAGATATAGCAAGATGTTCTATAATTTTCGAGACCTCCATTAACTCCCTGGGGGAGGGGGGAATTTTCAAAAATATTTTAAGTCATAAAAAATATTTTCTCCCCAATTTTCATGCTTCTAGGTTGAGTATAGTTTGGATTGTGAGTTGATTATGAGTCGGTCAGGACAAACTATTTTAGATATATATATATATATAGATGAAAAATTGTTATTATCAGTCTAAATATAGCAATATTGTAGCATTTTACAAAAAAAAAAAAAAAAAAAAAAAAAAAAACTTATGCTTTTCGGCGACTAATTTAAACAAACTAAAGTAAAAACATTCTTCGCCTAAGTTTACATATTTAGGAATGTGACATGTGCAATAAAAAAAAAGGGGGGGGGGGAATAACTAAACAATTACTAAACAGTTTTACAATGAACAAATATTTAACGAAGTAAATAAATAGTTTACAGCTGTCCAGTTTTAGAGCTAATTCTCAGAAGTATAGAAATTTTACCTGGATTAGCAAATAATTGCCTTAATAGTTTTTACAACTTTTGGGAATTCGGGATTTTAAAATGTAAACAACAGCTTTCAAAAATTAGTTATATCAAAATATACGTTGTTACAGCAGAAAAGAATATTTCAGTGAAATCGAACAAACAAACAAACTAATTACTTTAATTCGAATTTCTCAATTGCACATCTTTAAACATATGATAAATATGAAAGAAATTATCGGTAAAAAAAATACTTTCTGAAACAAAAATTATTTCTGAGACGAGTAAGTACGATTTTGTAAGTATTCATTATTTAACTAACGATTTTAAGGCAGAACATACATACTATTACGCTACAGTTTTATTAGGTAGATTTCGTAAGAAATACTACCTATTGCAATCGCACCAGTTTATATATCTATCTATCTATCTATATATACCGGGTGTCCTGAAAAGGACTGAACGATTTTAAAAATCAATAACTTGCAAACTTTTACAGATATTTAAAAAATTCTTGCACGAGAATCATCTCAAAGGTCAAAAGTTTTTTTCCTGCGATTCTGGATTTTAGTTCGAATTACAAACAATAGATGGCGCTGAGAGCGCTAGGTGCGGTTTTGAGATGGATATTGACGTCACTTGGTACTGAAGCAAAATAAGGAGTTTAAGGCTGTGGAGTGGGTCTCGTTTGACAATGCAATCTTGCTCTTAGGGCCCGATTTCGAACTTTTGTTTATTTGTTTTTATTGAACAACATACATTTGACCTGTGCACTCGACATGAAGCCCGATTTTGGACTCAGTCGGTATAATTTCAATGACATGTGTTGTTGTCATGGAAATAATAAATCCTTTTATATAATAGCAGCGATTGGAAACTGGAAATGAATTTAACGAGCAGCATACGAGTTTTGCAGACGATTTTACATTTAAGAAAGCCGTATTTCTCGGATTAAATTACTTTTTATCATTTGATTTAAAGAATACTTTGTGCATCATATTTTAAAATAAAGTGAAACGATTTGGTAGTTTTTTTTGGTTGTTGTTGTTAAAAATTAATCAATTTTGCTATTTTAAAAAATTTGTTATATTCTAAGAAATGCTAGTTTGTTTTCAAGAAGTTCTTTAGTAGAGTTTTATGTATGTTGTAAAAAAAAATGCGGAAATGGTTTATTCTTTAGAACAAAGAATATTCATAGTATAAACATTGAAAATTTGGTGTAATAGCTGTTGCACTCTTTTGTAAAAATACCCAAATACTAAATTTATTACGATTATGTATATTAAATTCATGGTAATAGGGAAATAATACTACCTCCACCTTAAATGAGCCATAATCATAATGACAACCCAGAATCATCACCTATCATTGGATATCATTGAATTAGTCACGCAGAATAGGTTTTAATAGAATGAAGAAAACATTTATTAATATCCTTTTAAGCTTTGGTTCGCTTTTCATAAAACTTTAAATGAGTAACGAAAATTCTGCAGCGAATATATACATTATAATTCAAAGCATTCTGTCGGGTAGTTTTTGCGCTATTATGTGCGGACAGATAAAAGAATATTTCAGATGACGAATATAGGAGCTACATATATAATTATCCTCACAGACCATAATGTAATGGCATAGTTCTGAGTGTCTGTGTAAATGAATCATGAATTATGCATAGTTTGTTTACAATACCCAACACGGCATAATAAATCTTATTAACATACACTGGTGTCCAAAAGTTAAGCATAATTGGTAATTAAGTAATTATTTTTAAGTAATGAAAGAAATATGAATCGGAATGTGCTGAAACTCCAGGTGTGTAAACAAAATAGTACGCGTCGCATATTTTCGCGAGGAGTTTTCCCCGAAATCGAACAGAGGACCGTCAACAAATTGAAAAAGAACGAAGATCTTTTGGATAACCCTGTCAAAACTAATGTAGCAAAAACGTTCAAACTGCAAATAATGATTAATTGGCTTATTGTAATGTACTGTGTTAATTTTTACAAGGATAGCATGTATACTCGTAGAGAAATTAAGGTTTTTATAAAAACAGTCCTAAATTTTTCCAAGTTTTTTGCTTATAATTTGCAGAGTTCTTATTATAAAATAATGTTCTTTTCTGAAAATATGACAAACATCATTGTACACAATACCCTGTCATCAGAATTTAAAAATAATAAAAATTGTATAAAAAATGAGTATGTTTAGTAAATAATTTTTCATTGCGCATGTGTCAACGATATCAAAATATCATTTGCATATTGTGTTAGCTAAATGTATAGAGCAACTTCTGTAAAAGTTTCAAAAACATAGCTTGAAAATTCTGAAAATGGGAGCCCTATAGAATCAACTCAAAATCCGTTATTCCTAAAGGAAGCAAAAAAATCAGGGGTTTTACCTAAATATATTTGTACGTGCAATATTGTGTAGGCACTAAACAATGGAATATGGATACAGCCCCTCATCTTTTTGCTTCATTTAGGGAATAAAGAATTTTGAGTTGATTCTATAGGCTCCCATTTTCAGAATTTTCAATCTATACTTTTGAAACTTTTACTGAAGTTGCTCTATACATTTATCTAACACAATATGCAAATGACATTTTGATATCGTTGACGCATGCGCAATGAAAAATTATTTACTAAACATACTCATTTTTCATACAATTTTTATTATTTTTAAATTCTGATGACAGGGTATTGTGCACAATGATGTTTGTCATATTTTCAGAAAAGAACATTATTTTATAATAAGAACTCTGCAAATTATAGGCAAAAAACTTGGAAAAATTTAGGACTGTTTTTATAAAAACCTTAATTTCTCTACGAGTATACATGCTATCCTTGTAAAAATTAACACAGTACATTACAATAAGCCAGTTAATCATAATATGCAGTTTGAACGCTTTTGCTACATTAGTTTTGACAGGGTTATCCAAAAGATCTTCGTTCTTTTTCAATTTGTTGACGGTCCCCTGTTCGATTTCGGGGAAAACTCTTCGCAAAAATATGTGACGCGTACTATTTTGTTTACACACCTGAAGTTTCAGCACATTCCGATTCATATTTCTTTCATTACTTAAAAATAATTACTTAATTACCAATTATGCTTAACTTTTGGACACCAGTGTATATCACTTACAGACCAATTCCATTATTTAAACGCAAGTTAGAGTTTGGAAAGACAGACAAGCAGACGGCTAACTAAAAAGAAATCATAAACATTTTTAACTATGTTGGAAAGCGTTAAAAACACATGTTAAGTTGAAATTTGACATTTAGCAATTTATTTAAATAGACGGAAGCATATTTGAACTCTTTTTTTTATAGCCCTGTACTTTTCCTACTATCTTTAAATACACGCCATTTATCTACCGGGTGTCCTGAAAAGGACTGAACGATTTTAAAAATCAATAACTTGCAAACTTTTACAGATATTTAAAAAATTCTTGCACGAGAGTCATCTAAAAGGTCAAAAGTTTTTTTTCCAGCGATTCTGGATTTTAGTTCGAATTACAAACAACAGATGGCGCTGAGAGCGCTAGGTGCTGTGTTGAGATGGATATTGACGTCACTTGGTACTGAAGCAAAATAACGAGGTTAAGCCTGTGGAGTAGGTCTCGTTTGACAATGCAATCTTGCTCTTAGGGCGCGATTTTGAACTTTTGTTTATTTGTTTTTATTGAACAACATATATCTGACCTGTGTACTCGACATGAAGCCCGATTTTGGACTCAGTCGGTATGATTTCAATGAAATGTGTTGTTGTCATGGAAATAATAAATCCTTTTATATAATAGCAGCGATTGAAACTGGGCATGAATTTAACGAGCAGCATACGAGTTTTGCAGACGATTTTACATTTAAGAAAGCTGTATTTTTTCGGATTAAATTACTTTTTATCATCTAATTTAAAGAATATTTTGTGCATCATATTTTAAAACTGAGTGAAACAATTTAATAGTTTTTTATTTTATTTTATTTTATTTTTTTTAATTAATCAATTTTTCCTATTTTTAAAAAACTGTTATATTTTAAGAAATGCTAGTTCTTTTAAAAAAGTTTTTTAGTAGAGTTTTCTGTATGCTGTAAAAAAATTGCGGAAATGGTTTATTCTTTAGAACAAAGAATATTTACAGTATAAACATTGAAAACTTGGTGCAATAGCTGTTGCACTCTTTCGAATAAATACCTAAATACAAAATTTATTACGTTTATGTATATTAAATTCATGGTAATAGGGAAATAATACTACCTCCATCTTAATGAGCCATAATCATTATGACAATCTAGAATCATTACCTATCATTGGATATCATCTAATTAGTCACGCATGATAGGTTTTAATAGAATGAAGAAAACATTTATTAATATCCTTTTAAGCTTTGATTCGCTTTTCATAAAACTTTAAATGAGTAACGAAAATTCTGCAACGAGTATATATATTATAATTCAAAGCATTCTGTTGGGTAGTTTTTGCACTATTATGTGCGGGCAGATAAAAGAACATTCCAGATGGCAAATATAGGTGCTACATATATAATTATCCTCAAAGAACATAATGTAATGGAATAGTTTTGAGTGTTTGTGTAAATGAAACATGAATTTAGTTTGTTTACGATACCCAACACGGCATAATAAATCTCATTAACATATTATCACTTAGAGACCAATTCAATTATTTCAACGCAAGTTAGAGTTTGGAAAGACAGACAGGCAGACGGCCAATTAAATAGAAATCATAAACACTTTCAACTATGTTTGAAAGCGTTAAAAAACACATGTTAAGTTGAAATTTAACATTTAGCAACTTATTTAAATAGACGGAAACATATTTGAACTCTTTTATATACCCTATAGTTTACCTACTATCTTTAAAAACACGCCATTATTTAGCTAAAATCTATTTAAAACCGAAACATGATTTAAACTAATGAAATCACACTTCTAGAGATTACAATCCAGAGCCGGCTATTAATCCAATTTTTGAGTGCCTCTGTATATCATTTCATTTCTATTCTTTAAACATATCGTAATATACTTAAAGCTGTTCAGCGTAAAAAATGCATAACTCATTTACAAACCACCTTTAATATATTTACTTACACACTATGTAAGGAGTGCGAATTCTTTTGTGTAGCCCTGTATATGATTTGAACCAATTATATACGCAGCGTAACATGCAAAAATTTAGTGAAACTTAAAAAAAAAAATAATATCAAAACTAAAAACTTCAAGCAATTATCGTTAGCGTACAGCATTTCTGATGCAGAATAGTTTCCGAAATCTTTTGTGTGTCCCTGTAAATACTTCGTATTTTCTATTACACAGTAAGTAACTCGTAGTAAACCTAAATAACTTATAACAATTTTATTATATGTGTAACAAAATTAAAATATGCCTGAAAGTATGTTCCCTTCTATACCGTTATGTTACATAATTATTTTGTGTGGCCCTGTAAATGAATAATAACTATTCTTTGTGCAGCATATTCCACATCATTTGTATTTTAATTTAATTCATAAATGCATATTAATTTCATTATGTTCGGACGGGTGTAACATCATCAAAACGCATTTGAAACTTTTTCCCCCGTCGGCCATAATGTAACGCAATACTTTTGACTGTCCCTGTATTGGAAATACACATCCGATTTTCTTAAAATTTGAAATAACTGGACAAAATTCTTCAACAAATATATATTTAAAATTTCAAACGATTCGACAGAGTAATTTTTGCATTGTTATATGCGACAGACAGACAGACAGACGGACCAGAGACGAGTGTAGGTGATACGCATTTATATAATTACTAACGTATCTAAAAAAACAGTTAAATTTAAAAGCGCATGCCGAAATTGAAAACGCATTTCCAGCAATTATTACTTAAAGAGAGTACAGTAACCGATTTCTTTTTGTGTGCCCCTGTAAATGAACGTTGAATTCTATAAATACCAAATACCCTATTCTATCATAATCATCTTATACTGAAATTCAGTGATTTATATCAGTTTCAATTCATTTGAAATAGTGTATTTCATTAATATACACTGCAAGCGATTTTCCCCCATAGACTATGATGTGATGCAATCTTTTGGGTGTACCTGTAAATAAACTTTTAATCCAACATACATAATATACAATACAGGACATGACTAGGTGACATATAAAAAAGTTTAAAAAATACCCAGATAAATAAACAGATAAATAAGATATCCTGTTCTCAAAAATACTTACATTCTTGGAATGTAAAAAAAAAAAAAAAAAAAAAAAAAAAAAAAAAAAAAGTCGGTAATTTGAACGTTGTTGTTTCACGCATTTCGATTTCAAAGAAGTTGTACCCATGAAAACAATATTTTTCTCTATTATTGCGCTGACGCCAGCAAAATCAAAATTATATGGATTGCATTCAAAACCGAATGGTAAAAGCAAAAGTCCATTTTCGAAGAAGATCCACTCCACAGCCTTAATCTCCTTATTTTGCTTCAGTGCCAAGTGACGTCAATATCCGTTTCAACACAGCACCTAGCGCTCTCAGCGCCATCTATTATTTGTAATTCGAACTAAAATCCAGAATCGCAGGAAAAAAACTTTTGTCCTTTTAGATGACTCTCGTGCAAGAATTTTTTAAATATCTGTAAAAGTTTGCAAGTTATTGATTTTTAAAATCGTTCAGTCCTTTTCAGGACACCCGGTATATATATATATCTCACTTTTTTATGGACACGATAACTTCTATAATTCTTCACCAATCTCCACCAAACTTGTACATAAAATCAAAGGGGATAAAATCTTGGCTAAGTTCGTTAATGGGCAAAATCGGACCAAGGGGGTCGGAATAGGGGGCGTTTTTGTGAAAACCGAAAAAACGCCATAACTTCTTAATTAAAGTAGATATCGAATCGGTTTAAAGTTTATATTACTTCTTAAAAATGGGCCAAAAGTATATGCATGACAGAGTTTTGTTAAATTTAGAAGTGGGCTCAAGGGGCGAAAAAAACAGGGATTTTGAGAGAAAAAAATTCATAACTTCGTCAATTTTCAAGATATCAAGTCCAACTAAATTTTTTGTAAATGTTCTTAAAATTATCTAAAACTTTTGTACTTAGAAGTTTTTGATAGGGCCGACTTTTACCGATGAAAAAAATTAAAAACGAAAAGAAAAAGGGCGCTGAAAAAACAGAAAAATACATAACTTCCTCAATTTTTAAGATATCAAATGTGATTAAATTTATTTTACACCTTCTCAAAAATATCTACAACTTTTATATTGACAAGTTTTTCATAGGACCAATTCGTATAGCAAAAAGAAATTAAACAAAAATAGGAGTTGGAGAAAAAACCTCAAATCCAAACTGCTTATATTCTGACTCATTTTTGATTTTAAACGCATCCAAATGGTAGATCCTCTTATTTAGAAACTGTATAAAGTGATGCATTGGTCAATTTTCTGATAAAGACAGAATATAGTTCAAAAAAGGCTATCAAAAAGGGTATTTTGAACAGAATTTCCGAAAGTCATCGGTACTGAAAATTGAAGGAAGTATTCAAATAAGAAATTGCGTTTTTTTCTGACTCGTTTTTAAATCCATTTTTGCTCTCAAATGCATCCAATTTATAGATCCTCTTATTTAGGAACTATATAATGTGATGCATTGATCGGTTTTTTGATAAAGACAGAATATATTTTGAAAAAGGCTACAAAAAAGGGTATTTTGAACAGAATTTCCCGAAGTCTTTGTGATTTGAAAATTTAAGGAAGTTATCACATAGCAAATTGCTTTTTTTATGACTCGTTTTAAAATCCATTTTCGCTTTCAAACGCATCCAATTTACAGATCCTCTTATTTAGGAACTATATACTGTGACGTATTGGCCAGTTTTTGATAAAGATAGAATATATTTTTTAAAATGCTGTCAAAGTGAGTATTTCGCACAAAATTTTTCGAAGCAATCATGATTATAGAATTAAGGATGTATTCAAACAACAAATCGGTTATTTTATGACTCATTTTTAAATTCAATTTTTTTCTCAAATGCATTCAACTGACAATTTTTTGTTATTTAGGAGCTGTATAATGTACTGTTTTGGTCGATTTTTTTAATTAATTCAGAATATATTTCAAAATATGTTGTCAAAATGGGCATTTGAGCTGAATTTTTCTTAAGATGATTCTGATAAAACCAGTTTTTTCAGAAAAATGAAATTAAAATTTTTTCATAAACGGCCAAATGAAGTTACTAAACTGGGTTTATCTCTAATCATATATATATATATATATATACAGGGTGATTCATAAAAGATGGGCAGAACTTTAAGGGGTTATAGTACACTTAAAGACAAATAATATTAAATAGGAGACTAAGGGTCCCAGACGTATTCCCAAGGAGATAGGGGGCATTAAAGTTTAGGGTCCGAAATTTCAAATGATTATAAAAAATGGAAAAATTGGTCGATTCGTTTGCGGTTTTTGCAAAAAATTTTCTTTATGCCAGTATTTTCTTGAAATAAAATTTTAAAGTTCAATTTCAAAAAATGCCGATAGGGGGCGCTTTAGACTTTGGAGTAACAAACAACTATTTTTTAACGTTATTTTTTGTATTTCTTTAAATGATTTCGAAAGCTTAGACTTAAACTTAAATTTTGATCTAAAAATCTGAGTCCTAACGAGTAGTTAAGTAGCGTAAACTGAAATTTGAAATTTGAAACCCTTCTCCCCCCAGAACAAAAATCAGTTATTCCCGATCTTTGTGTCGTAGATTAGGCTCTAACTACTGCCGCGTTTTGCTAAAATTATTCTTTATGTCAGTATTTTCTTGAAAATAAATTTTAAAGAAAATTTTCAAAAAATTCCGATAGAGGGCGCTTTAGACTTTGGAGTAACGAACAACTATTTTATACCGTTATTTTTTGTGTCTCATTAAATGCTTTCTAAAGCTTAGACTTAAATTTTCAGCCCAAAATCTGAATCGTTAGACGTGGTTAAGTTTCTGGGGAGAGGGGTTTGAAATTTCTACTCCTGAACACAGTTCAGTTTACCATGTCCACACATTGTGTGCTGTGATACGAGGTAAAAAGACACAAATTAGGATTATGTTACCAAAGCATATTTATTAACATGTAATTACAATAAATGTTCAAAATTGTGACCACCAGAGGTTATGCACGCAGAACAACGGCGAAGAATGGAACGGCGAACATTCGCGAAAACATCAGGCTTTTCGAGCACTTCCCCTACAGCGGCGGAAAGTCTGGCGACCAGTTCCTCGGGGGATTCAATGGGTGTCTCATACATAAGAGCCTTCAATTGTCCCCAAAAAAAGAAATCGAGGGGTGAAAGATCTGGCGAGCGAGCAGGCCAAGCAACAGGACCACCTCGACCAATCCATCTGTTCGGAAATGTGATGTCCAGATAGTTGCGGACGTCTCGTACGTAATGGGCTGGCGCTCCATCGTGCTGGAACCACATGACCCGCCGGATGCGTGGAGGAACAACGTTTAACAGGTCTGGCAGCACATGTTGCAGAAATGTGAGGTATGTTTTACCGTTGAGGCGTTCAGGAAGAAGGTACGGTCCGATTAGGTGGTCTCCGAGGATTCCTGCCCAAACATTGATGGAAAAGCGTCTCTGATGAGCATGTGGATACGTAGCATGTGGATTGACATCCGCCCATACATGTGCATTGTGTGTGTTAAATGTACCTTCACGTGTGAAAGTACATTCATCGGTGAAAAGCACAGTTCGTCCAAAATGTGGATTTAGCGCGTTCTGCTGCAGAAACCAGCGGGCGAATTCAATACGATTTGGATAATCCCCTGGAGACAGTTTCTGGACTCGTTGCACATGAAACGGGAGCAAATGTTCATTCTTCAGTACCCTCCAAGTCATGGACTGTGAGGTATCCACCTGCCTAGCCACTGTTCGTGTACTTGTACTTGGCTGCGCCGCTACTACATCCAGAATGGCTTCTGCAACAACTACTGATTCGTCCTTTTTTGCACGACCTGCATTCGACCGGGAAGCGAGAAATGATCCCGTCTCACTCAACTGTCTGTGCAAGCGCTCGAAAGTTTTGCGGTTAGGCAACCTCCTGTTGGGAAATCGCTCTCCGTACATTCGTTGTGCCTCTGCACCATTTCCATCTGCCGCTCCGTAAATTAAATGCATCTCAGCCTTTTCCTTATTCGTGAAGGGCACCATCTTCCGATTCATTACTACAGCGACTTACACTTGACTCACCGTTCAGTGGTTTTTATGCCTGAATCGTGTCGAAATTTTGCATACGTGTTCTTTTTTTTCCCCATTTGACATTTGCATACTTTATGTCTCCTTCTTCATCCGGTGACTAGCGTCAGGAATGGAGCTTTAACGTTTGCATGAGCGACGTTTCCAACTGTGCCAGTGCCTTTATGAGTGAATTCCGACTATGCAGTCCTTGACGAAAGTTGTATTTTTGCCTCTTATCACAGCACAGAATCGTTGGGCATGGTTAAGTAGTGCAAACTGAACTATGTTCAGAAGTTGAAATTTGAACCCCCTCCCCTCGCTACTGAACCACGCTAGCGATTCAGATTTTGAGCTGAAAATTTAAGTTTAAGTCTAAGCTTTAGAAAGCATTTAATGAGACACAAAAAATAACGGTATAAAATAGTTGTTCGTTACTCCAAAGTCTAAAGCGCCCTCTATCGGAATTTTTTGAAAATTTTCTTTAAAATTTATTTTCAAGAAAATACTGGCATAAAGAATAATTTTAGCAAAACGCGGCAGTAGTTAGAGCCTAATCTACGACACAAAGATCGGGAATAACTGATTTTTGTTCTGGGGGGAGAAGGGTTTCAAATTTCAAATTTCAGTTTACGCTACTAAACTACTCGTTAGGACTCAGATTTTTATATCAAAATTTAAGTTTAAGTCTAAGCTTTCGAAATCATTTAAAGAAATACAAAAAATAACGTTAAAAAATAGTTGTTTGTTACTCCAAAGTCTAAAGCGCCCCCTATCGGCATTTTTTGAAATTGAACTTTAAAATTTTATTTCAAGAAAATACTGGCATAAAGAAAATTTTTTGCAAAAACCGCAAACGAATCGACCAATTTTTCCATTTTTTATAATCATTTGAAATTTCGGACCCTAAACTTTAATGCCCCCTATCTCCTTGGGAATACGTCTGGGACCCTTAGTCTCCTATTTAATATTATTTGTCTTTAAGTGTACTATAACCCCTTAAAGTTCTGCCCATCTTTCATGAATCACCCTGTATATATTGTTGAAATGAGCACTCTTCGAAATCTACCTCCGCCTATAGGCCCATTTTTAGGGAATTCATAGGGGTTTTTATTATAACGGACGAGCATCATATTAAAAAATTAAAATTGTATTTTTTAAAGAGTGAAGATATATGCATGCTATGAAATAACAAGCTGACATTTTATTGTTGAAGATTTACGAAAGTTTTAATTATTCAACACAGTTTTTTATATTTCTTTTAATTACATTTTTCATTCATGTTTTTTAATTAAATTTTTACTAATATATATCCAACTCTGTTTAGGGATTACAGGTATTATCTTTATAAACGGAAATAAGCATTTCTTAAAAATCTTCTCTAACTGCGTTTTTTGTCTACAGTATAGGGAAACCAAAATTATCTTATGCCTATTACCACCTCCCACAAAACACAAAGAAATTGATATTAAAATTAATTTTAGTGCAGAACAGTTACAGATGTTATAAGAATAATAGTTTAAAAAACTTTGATTATTATTATAAATTTTGCCTACAAGTCTTATATTCTTTTATCAGTTATTTTAAAAGTATTTGACTAACTAGGGAACTGCAAGAAGTGTAAGTCACCGATTTTGACGAAAGTGGTATCGTTGGAAAGATCTCATCGTGAGCAATAAAGAACTCAATAGAACTACCCGTCGCAAATCAGCCGTTTTCGAGATATTCGACAATTTATGTCTCGTAGCTAGTGCACACTTAATGGGGAACTGCAAAAAATTTTAGTCTCGATTTTAACGAAAGCGGTATCGTTCAAAAGATATCATCATAAGATTAAAAAACTCAATAGAATCACCCGTCAGAAATGAGACGTTTTCGAGGTATCCGACAATTTGTGTCACATTGCTAATATACACTGCTGGGAAGCTGCATTAAGTGACATAAATTGTCGGATATCTCGAAAACGGCTCATTTCAAATGGGTAGTTCCATTGAGTTTTTTACTTCTCACAATGATATCTTTGCAACGACCCCATTTTCATCAAAATCGATAAAACAATTTTTTGCGGTCCCCCATTAAGTGTGCACTAGAACAGTATGCATTAGCTGCGTGACATAAATTATAGGATATCTCGAAAACGGCTCATTTCCGACGGGTAGTTCTGTTGAGTTTTTTCTCCCCCATGATGATATCTTTTTAACGATACCACTTTCGTTAAAATTGAGGCAAAATTTTTTTGCTATCCCCCATTAAGTATGCACTAGCTACGTGACATAAATCGTCGGATATCTCGAAAACGGCTGATTTGCGACGGGTAGCTCCATTGAGTTTTTTACTGCTCTCAACGAGATCTTTTCAACGATACCACTTTCGTCAAAATCGGTGACTTACACTTCTTGTAGTTCCCTAGTTAGTATGCATTGTCAATGCAATTGAATGATTGCTATTAAATGATGCAGTTTTATTTCATTTTGGGATATAAGAAAGAAAGTTTTGAAATTTCAGCTTTTCAATTACAATTAGGCAACTACTATCTAATAGTAATGTATAATCTATTTCACAATTGTTATTTTTTTTCTTTCGCTCTAATAGAATTTTTTTTGTTATGTTTAAATAAGATTTACAACTTTCAGAATTTGTATTTTTGCATCAAAATCTTTAATTTTTAAAGAAAGTTACGTTCATTTTTTATTAGGAATTAATTACAGAACTCTTTAAAATCATTTTTGTATTCATAAATTAACCACACCTGTTTTTATGATCTTTTCCCATGTATTACAACTAATGTATCGCATATCTTTTACATGGATATGTAGATGCAAATGTCATTGGATTTTTTCTATAATCGAATATTTTATTTGAAAGAGATTTATTAAACATACAAACTAAAGTACTATTAACATTTACATCGGTTCAACTTTATATGAAATAAAAATGTGTTTAAAGGAAAGATATTTATCTTTAAAAGGTACGAAAAGATTTAAGTTCCACTTCAGAACGCAGAAGAGTTTTCGGATTAAAAATTTGATTGATTTGTATGCATCATTAACTTTCTTTAATCTTAGATAAGGAGAAAAACATTTTCAGATTAGCTTCGTTGTCAAGATTTTATTTATGATGAATTTTATTTGAAATAAGAATAGGAACAAGATTAATAATTTAAAAATTACAATTTCAAAATCCTGATATTCATTGTAAATGCAATTCAATACAACTCACCATTATTTACCTTTTATTTTTATCTGCCAAATCAGATTTGTGTTTGTTATAGCTAAATTTCTCCAACATGCTTATAAATTTTCACGGCTACTCCTGTAAAAAATTATCTTATATTAAAATATTACGTACTGAAAAAGTATTCAAAAACCCACACGAGTTGACTATCAATAAAATCCCGCATAGCATTAGCTATAAACTAGAAAACATAAAGAGATTTGAATTTCGAGAACAAAAATAGAAAAATATTATTGCCAGTAATATGGATGTATAACGAAAAACTTTTAAATTTATATCATAAAGGTTAAGAAAGTTGCGGAAAATAAACATTGGACCATTACAGATTTAAAAAGCTACAACGGGATTTAATGATCGCTGAGTTTTAGGCGTGAGTCATTCTGTGGTATAAAACAGCAGGAGATTTCATACCGTTTCACCTACATAATGATCTCCTGCAGTTACTTTTCATTTAAAAGAGTTTCTGACGGGCCTCTCTGTCTCTAACATATGCTGAATAGATCTCAAATTCTAATCTAGAAATAGAAAACCCTTTAATATAACCATATGCATATTAAAAACATAATGTAGTGAAACCTCATTTAAGCACTTTTCATAAAAAAAAAAAAAACTTTTTTTAATGGTAGCTTAGATTTAGATCTAAGCGGGCTGTAAATGCTAAAGTGGGGAAGCTTATTTATTCGATTTTCTAATACGCTTAATAGAAAATTATAGTTTTTGTGAAGCTATTTATTGAGGACCACACTTACACCGTGTATATTAAAAATTTACTCAGTAAATTCAGTTCTGTAAAATTTTAGAAAAAAAAATGATGCTATTAATAATTGTTTTGTTAAATTTCCCCATTTAATAAGCGTGATTCAAACTTTTAAGCACTATTTATAAAGAGTTGCAGAGAATATTTTAGCAAATGATTTTTATGCGGGGAAATTGCATCATAATAAATTTGTCCAGTCAAAAATGCAGGGTGTTTCATAATAATATATAACCACGTATAGAAATATACAATAATTTCTTCCGAGTAAATATTGATTCCAAATGAAAATGCATTCTTTAGCTTTAGAAACCCCAGAAACAAATATATTTTCTAAGTTTAATGAAGCATTTATGAAAGCAAAATTTCCTATCGATGCCACTGTTATTCAGAAGCGTTTACGGGTAGTTTTCATAGTATATTAATCAGTTTCTTAATTCGGAATATTAGTACTTTGGATATTATTTATTCTCTAGTAAATATTTTATGTTCACTAAGCATGTTTTACAGATAAACAAGATAACGGCATGAACATTAACATTAAAATTAATATATATATATATATATATTTTGTTACTCTTGTATCGATAAATTCATTAACGCAGCCAGAAATGTGTATTTGAGAATAAATATGGTTTTCCTAAATTACCGATACTATAGTTTGAGAAAAACTTTTTAATGTATTATAAAATCTACCCGGAAACGTTTCTTAAAATAAATAGCAACCAAAGAAACTATGTTTTCATAAATAATACTTTTTTAAATATCTTACTTATAAATATTTATATAAAGCTTTAATAAATATCAAAAATATTTTAATAAAAACTTTATATTACTTAAGAAAGGTGTTATAAAAATTAAAAAGAAATGACATTGACATGTTTCGGATCCGTCTAGTAAGATCCATAATCATAAAAAAAATATTATTTTTATTTATTTATTTTTTATTATTTTTATTATTTTAATTTTTTAATTTTTATTTATTTATTTATTTTATTTATTTTTTATTTATTGATTTATTTTATTTTATTTATTTTTATTTTTATTTTATTTATTTTATTTTTTATATTTTTTATTTTTATTATGATTATGGATTTTACTAGACGGATCCGAAACATGTCAATGACATTTCTTTTTAATTTTTATAACACCTTTCTTAAGTAATATAAAGTTTTTATTAAAATGTATATATAAAAGGTGAATATCTTAAAATCTTGTGATTAAAAAATCTATTGGATTTAATAAACTTTTTATCGAAAATATATTGTTTTCCCAGATTTTTAATGATAAAGAATTATTTTCGGAATCATTGTTAACTCGAAGGTGTTATTGTACATTTTCGTTCGTGGTAATTTCATATTTTCGTAGATTAAGAAAATTTGTCCTTTTTTTGACAACGTATGTTTTTTTGGACTATGAACAACGCAGCAACAACAGAACACAACACACAACAAGCACAGAACAACACAACACAACAAAGAATTGAAACCCTCCCGGACATTCATTGCAAAACGTCGGGCCTAGTTTCTAGAGTCGTAACTGTACCATTCGCGATCTCACCAAATGATTTACAGTAAGGGACCGTCCATAAATGATGTCACGCTTGAAGGGGGGGGGGGTATGAAATTGTGAGAGTTTGTGACAAGGGGGTAAGAAGAAATGTGACATTACACATTTTGATTAAAATAAAAATATTAAAATTCAACAGATTAAATTATGAGTTATAGAATAAGTTATCTGATTTTATGAAATAAATACAATTGTTCAATTTCTAAATGCACATAATTCTAATAGTATATGCGTTGTTAGATACGCCACCGCAGAATGGTTATAAATGAAAGGAATGTCATATAGCATCCATCGTGCTTAAACTGTAACATGTCATTCACTCTCCTTCATTTTGTTGCAGATTTTGGAAAATTTAGGATGCCTTCTAAGCCTTGCAAAGTTTTAGAAAAATTTATTTATAGAGGGTTTGTTTTAGTCAGCTAAACTTCTTAAATCGGTTGTTTAAATTAAATAACGTAAAAATTTATTGTTTACGAAAAAAATCATTTGTTTTTAGTCGAAGTACAAAAAAATGCAGAACTATGACGTTGAACATTGAGTCTGGCTAAAGCATTATTTTATTTATTGATGAAATCAAGAATCAAGCACAAAGGAAGAAATTTAATTTCCAATTAAATATTTTATTATGATATGAATTAAATATAAATTGCCAATTTTTAATTATATCAAGTCTGAAAAGAATTGAATTATTTGTGTTGCTTTTAATTCTTCTAAAACCTTTGTTTAGAAATGAATTAAATGAGCTAAAAAAAATATATAATTTAAAGCAATGTCATCTGCAATCCATATGAATGAGGAGTCATTGATTATTTTGAAAAACTTCATTAGAGTTCTGTTTTCCTCCCAATATTTAAATTATCGAATACTTTAACTTTTAATCTTGATAGAGATTAAGTATTTTTCAATAAACAATGAAAAAAAAAAGATGTCTATTTATTATATACAAGTAAATTATATGCTTATAAATTATATGTTTAAATTAATAGTACTAAATTAGTTGTTTTGATATAATAATGCAATTTAAAGTAAAATAAAGAACCCTAACATTTTGTTTTATAATTACAACATATCCCCTTTAAACTTCATCCACGAATAATTTGAAATTACTTAATTTCAATATGCGGGGGATTTTGAAGATAGCTTTTGTGGGGAAGGGAATTAGCATGATTGGATTTCTTTATTGATAAAGCCTCGGAGAAGGATATTTGCATTGCATACTGTAGAGTTTTTATTAGAATCTTCTCTGCCATTTGAAAGAAGAAATTTAATTAAAGTGAATTTTCTGAAAATTGATTGAGTTGTAGAACAAACATGTGAACAGATAATGTAAATTTCAAAATGTTTCTTTATCAAATACACAAATCGATTTTGTGAAGCGTGTGCTCACAAAATTAAAATGTAAATTTATTTTGCACCAAAACAGTTATTGAATGATGTAAGTTTATTTATGAATTCAAATTATGCATTTTCTAATTGGATCTATGTTAGTTTCTTGGTATTAAAATCTAAACACTGGAAACTATTTAATTGAAATATTTTAATGAAATGTTTGAATATCTTAAAACACAAAAGCATTTGAATTCTTATGGTATGATGGTGGAGAGCTAATTGGAAAATAATACAAATAAATTGAAGAGTAGATGTAGTGTAGACCACAAGAAATAATAATAATTTCCAGTCCTTAACAAAATACATTATGTATAACTTTTTATGCATTTATGCATCAAATGGTATTGTTTTCAATTCAATTATACATATTGCTTTTGGTTTGGACCCCCCCCCCCCCCCTGAAATCCAAACAGCTAGATTGTGTAAGTGCAGATTGTAATTTCGAAAACATTTATTGAATTTCAACTCTTAGTTTTGACTTTTTTTTTTTTACTTGATGGCATAAATTAAATTGATATAGAATGATCATGCTGTATTTAGATATTTTTATGCATCAAGAACATCAGAATAAAATTTTTAGTCACTCTAGAGGTCTGCACGGGCCGAAATTTCCAGGCCCGAGCCCGGCCCAAAAGTTAAAATTTAGGCCCGGGTCCGGCCCGGCCCGAACGAAAGAAATATTGGCCCGAGCCCGGCCCGGCCCGAACGAAAAAAATAATGGCCCGACCCGGCCCGGCCCAAAAGTTAAAATTTCGGCCCGAGCTTGGCCCGGTCCGGAAAAAAAAATTAAAATTCGGCCCGGCTCGAGTGAATTTCTACAGAACATTGATCTTTAATCTTATGGAAGAGTTCTGACAAAAAAAAAATAAATTATATTAATCTTTTTTTTCCATGTTTATAATCTCCATTTATGCAGAAGTGCCGTAGGCTGCGATATTTATGCTTTTAAATGAATCTTTGTTTGTTGTATGTAAATGTTTCAGTTATCACTAGTATTATTAATCCATATTCCCTGTAATGGAGACAAAAAATCGAAAAAGCGGTATATGGTAAAATTTCCAAAGACGAAATCGCTTTGAAACGAAAAAGAAATGCATTCCCCTCTTAACAAATGTAAATGTTTAATATATTTTTTTCTCCCGTATTGTTGTATTCATTTTGCATGGATGAACCTTTTAAAAGAAACTTTCAGTTTTCAGTTTAAAAAAAAATTCCGTCATAATCATGTTTTTTTTTTTTTTTTTTTTTGTGTGTGTGTGTGTGTGTGTGTGTGTTTAATTCTATTTTAAAACGCTTAGTAATCAACGATTCTTTAAAAGGAATAATTTCTAATGTTTAATTCTGGAATAATGACGGCTTAAAAGTATATGCTTTTTTTCCGGAAATTTTTGGACGAAGCCAAATATTACTGATTTATAAAAAGTCGAGAAAAGGATTTTCATATAGGAAGTTTCAATAGGAACTGATTGTTTTGGTCCATGAAAACTAGGAAGAATGGAATCAGTCTCGGCTTCGTACGGAAAAAAAAAGTTAGGTCCGGCCCACTCCAGCAAAAAAATACTGATACTCCAGCAAAAAAATTAAGGCCCGAGCCCAGCCCGGCCCGGCCCGACCCGGCCCGAGTCTTCAGAAGTAAGGCCCGAGCCCGGCCCGGCCCGAATGCCATTATTGGAAATCAGCCCTAGCCCGGCTCGGGCTTCGGGCCGAGGCCCGGCCTGTGCAGACCTCTAAGTCACTCATCCTATTGTATTATAAAATAACAGCTCTCTATGACAGGTTTTTCTTTAAAAAAAAATTCCTAATCAATCAAACAAATAAATAACATTAAAATAATTTCAAATATTATTAATGGTACCTAAAATAATATTTTTTTGGAAACGAAAATATACACCATATCCTCAGCGCTATTAGATATTAAAAAAATGTAACTAATGATAAACGTAAAGAAGTATAGGAGAGACCGGGGTTAATTGTGTCAAGTTGTGCCATCGAGCTTCCTGACTGAGCCAATAGGTTGCAGCACCTGTCGCGTCATGTGAGTGAAGAGGTTAATTGTCTCAATGTGCTGCGTATTTTTTGAAGCATAACTTTGCGTCGTTTTCGAGATAGAAATATTTATCTAGTTTTCTATCGTAAAAGTAAATTTTGCGTCCTACATTTGAATCGTCATTGCCACTAGCCATACTGAGGTATGTAAACTTCCTTATCATTATTTAATTGCTTATATTTCGAAGTGTTATCGAATGTATTTCATTTGTTAATCATGCCAACATTTCGGAAATTCATGAATAAAGTTCAAAATGGCGTGATGTGGGGCCAGTTGTGACGAAGTCTAACAAGGGGACCACCAAACATGGTCCTCACAGATTTTGATAAATTCAAAGTATATTGTAGGGGTCATACCATTAATTATTCGGCTGAAAGGGTTCTTTCAAATAGGCCTTAGTTTTTGAGAAATTGGGGGTCAAAGTTCAGCGTATATTTTAAATACTTATTAGTAAAGCTGATTGCCAACAGCTTCATGGCTCCACGGTTTGGTTTGGTTTATTTTTGTCGTCCGATTATCTACACTAATGGGATATAGGACCAGGGAGAAGTGCACTTCGTTCGGGTCTTTCTAAGGGAACCTAAACCGTATTTACGCAAGGTTCGAACAAAACCACGAAAACTCCGAACAGTTAGGCCGACAGGGTTCTGGGCAGGTGCTGGGTTCGAACCCAGCACCTACCGTCTACCAGTTGAGAGGTCTGAACCTCTCGGCCACTGGTGGGGCCGTGGCTCCGCAGTAACGTGCGAGATTCCAGATCCGGATGTGGCGGGTTCAACTCCGAGTTGGACCTTTTTTTTCCTTCTTTATATGTTTCGTATATGTTACATTTTTTAAGCAGAATTGGAAATTTTACAGCTTTCAACTTATTAATATTTTCTTATGGGGATAGTTTACCTTTTTCATTTTTTTTTCTTATTTAAAAAAGTATGGTTCAAATGATAAACTAATTGCACTTCAAAATTCATAAAATAAATAAATAAAAAAAAAATAAATAAAGAACGCATATATAATTAAAATTTTCAAACGCATAAAGATTTTGAATATTTTAAAATCCCTTCTACTTTAAATATTAATAATTTTGCTCAATTACATTAATATATATTGCTAAGTAAAAAAATATCATACCTTTGTAAATTCATTAAATTCATATTCTTCATTCAATATCCGTTCATCTGCCTTAATAAATTGTCGATTATCTCATATTTGTAATATTGAATTATGAAGTTCTTCAGCTATAGCAATAGAAGAAAAGGAAATTCGGTTGGGAATTTGTAAGCAGATTATCACTTTGTAACAACATCTCGCAATATTTTAATGCATTCCTAATTTCGCCTTTTTGTTCCTTTTCCAAACGAAAACTTTCTGTACTAGTGCTACTTCCTTCCATTACAGTTTTTTTAGCATACAACCTTCGTTCGACACAAATCTACCTTCGCTCAATTTTCATACCATACTTTCAGCTACACATATACACACATACCAATATTTCAAATCTTTTATCTGTCTGCAAAAGAAACAAAATGACAACTGCAAAAACAATTTCTATTTTTGCTTGATTTTACAGAGAAAATAAAAGCAGACGAATAAAATAAATTATACATCATTTTATGTATCGTAAATTCTAATTTCATTAGCAGACGACTTTTCCAATCGAGTTGATTTTTTATGAATAGTGAATTTGTTATATATATATATATATATATATATATATATATATATATAATCTGTCATTTTTTATTTGTGCAAACGATAAATAATGTTGAGGTTGAAGGTTACAGATAAATGTATTTAAAGATCAGTAAAAATTTGGATAATATTTTAGCACTACTGCATTAATATTTTATTACACTTTCGAAGGTATGAAATTTAAGGCATTATTTGAATTAACTAATCCTATAAATGTTTGAGAAATTGCACCTGAAAATTATTTTGTATAATTTATAGAAAAAAGGATAAATTTTCATTTAAAATATTTCACAAAAAAGCGATAGAAAAAAGAAAAATTATTATTTCAGAATTGTGCTTAGAAAAGAAATTACATAATAATTAATAAAAAAAGGTTAAAGGCACAAATTCGTTATGCAGTTTTGTCAATAAAAATATTAGTTTAAAAATTGCAGATAAAAAGAAATTTTCATGAAATACATTCGAAAATATAAATTTACTTTATTAAGAAAATATCAAAAAGTTCAAAGCTGTAGAATTCCCAATTGTGCTTAAAATATGTAACATGTAAAAGTTATATAAGGAAAGAAAAAAAAGCGCCAACTTGGATTTTTTTTTATTTAGCAATATATATAAATGTAATTGAGCAAATTTATTAATATTTAAAGTAGAAGGGATTTTAAAATATTCAAAATTGTTATAGTTTTGAAACTTTTAATTTATATGCATTTTTTATTTATTTTTATTTATTTTTATTTATTTTATGAATTTTGAAGTGCAATTAGTTTATCATTTGAACCATACTTTTTTAAATAAGAAAAAAAAATGAAAAAAGTAAACTATCCCCATAAGAAAATATTAATAAGTTGAAAGCTGTAGAATTTCCGATTCTGCTTAAAAAATTTAACATATACGTTCTTTATAAATAACGTATATAAAGAAAAAAAAAAGCTCCAACTTGGAGTTGAACCCGCCCCGTCCGGGTTTGGAATGTCGCACGTTACCGCGGAGCCACGAAGTTGTTGACAAACAGCTTTACTAATGATTATTTAAAATATACGCTGAACTTTGACCCCCAGTTTCTCAAAAACTAAGGCCCATTTGAAAGAACCCTTTCAGCCGAATAATTAATGGTATGACCCCTACAATATACTTTGAATTCATCAAAATCTGTGAGCACCATGTTTGGTGGTCCCCTTGTAAGAGGCATGCTGTGACAGTGTCACTACCCAACAGACACTCGATTTACGGACAGAAGCCGTATTCGTTGCGGCCATAGTGAGTTCAGGCCATTTGTAGCCAAACATCGCTGTACCGTAAGTGAGGCGCCGCTACTTGCGGCAGCAGTTGCCGAACCGTACACGTTTCGGCAGAGAAAAAACGGTTGCGTTTATTTTAACCGTCATCACTGAGGGGCAGTTTCGGGCAAGCTTGAAACAGTCCTTCATCATTTAAGAAGTACAGGCCCGGTATTACCCAACCCGAATATTAAATTGATGAGAGGAAATGTATTTTTTTCTTCATTTCTTTTAAAGTAAGATTAATTATTTTAAATGAGGCATTTATTAAAAATGTAAATACATTATAAGATTTATATCTAGGACAGTATAGATGATTAATTAATTTTTCTTTCGTTTAAAACTATTTAAGGATATATATATATATATATATATATATATATGTATATATAATACCATTAAAAGTAGACTAGATTCACCAATGGATTTTATCAATAAAACAATAAACCAAAACGAAGAATTTGAATTAAATTGAATTATAATAATAATAAAAAAGTGAAACGAGTATATCTGAATAAATAAATAAATAAATAAATAAAATGAATGCAAATATAATTTGTAGTCCACAAAGCAGAATCATCAGGCCCCAAATGCTCTGGAACTACAAATGAAGTGTGCGGTTTCATCCACGTATTAGCCATAAATAGCAAAATAATACGTATTTGGGGCTACCAGCACACAAAAACCAAATTATTAAACAAGGAACAGAGAAATAAATAGTTGATAAAAATGAATATATATATATATTAAAACAATAGCGTGCAGCAAATAGTGACAGTAACATGAGCACAAACTAACCCTATTTTTGCACGTGGAAATGATAAACATTACATTCGTATATAATTTGGATAAAAAGTAAGAAAACAAAATATTGAGAAAAAAAATAAACTTATCTGATTATCACCATTAATGTAGAAGACTACGCAGTAAAATTATTAATAAATTATAAATGCAGGAAGCAATAGTTTATTATACAAGCTGAAATAGTAACACTGTACAAAAACCAGATCGTTAGAAATGCAAGCAACGGATCTTCGCAAGATCAGCAGGGTTGCTCTTTTTAAATTAAGAATGCCAAGCGCACCAAATGGCGAGATAAATGATTTGAAAAAATAAAAAAACTTGCTATGATTTAAAGTGATACAATATGTTGAAAACAATAAAGAAACTGAATAATAGTAGCAGTATATATATAGTTATTTTACTAAAAGGAGTTGAAAGTAAGTAAAAATAATAGTTAAATCCACATGTAGATTAAGTAGCATCCATAACAAACAAAAAAGATAAAGCTGAATGGAAATATAATTGAACCGGAGAAAATAATTAATGATCAATATTTACATAAAATTAAATTAATAAAATAATTAAAATTAGAATAAAGTGATAACATTCATATTAACTTATAACTTAAAATACCATTTTGTTACTTTAATCAGTAACATTTATTGTGACTTTACATGGTAAAAACTCATTATCTTAATATAGGATAGTAAAATTAAAAATAAATAAATAAATAAATAAATAAATAAAATAAATAAATTAATTAATAAATTAATAAAAATTAAAAAAATTATAAATAAAATAAAATAAAATAAAAATAAATAAATATTTAAAAAAATTAAATAAATTAACAATAATAATAGTAATAATATTATTAATAATAATACCAAAAACTATATCAATAACATTAAAATTAATTTGATAATTAAAATTTAACTATTTAACTATAGATATAAATAGACAAATATCCATATATTGGTGTCAATTAAACTGTTTAAAAATTATGTTAAAATAATGTAAAAATAAATAACCCACTCTCATTTTTTTTAAATATAATTAACCTTTGCGATTTTATCCATACAACACCACCCTATATATATATATATATATATATATATATCAGAAAAATGTAACAAATATTTACATTTAAGAGATGTAAAATAATATATTTCCAAACTATACTTCGATATCTTTGCATAGATATATTTTTATGGTCATGCTAGAAACAATGAATGCATTAATTTTCAGTTCTTTGGATTTTAATAGCTGAAATAAACAAAATACAAATTCATAGGAAGTGCACCAGACTCGGAACAACACAAAATGTTTAATTACAATAAGATGCTTTCATTCATTGAGCTTTCATATTATAAAAAAGTATGCTGGAAAATTAATGAGAGGCGTGATTTTTTTTTTTACATTTTTCAAGTTTCATTAAAAAAATATTTGTTATGAACAAATGAAAAAAATATTGCATTTTTTGTTTCAACAAGCCCATGTTGTTGAATATAGGGGGTAGAAAAACTGGAAAATAAACTGTTTTATAACAAAAAAATTTAATGCTATTTAAAATATATTTTCCTGTAAAATAAAAGTCTTCGAAAATAAATTTAATGTTTTGAATTCAGTGTAAAGTAAAAAATAAATAAAAATGTTTTTATCAAATTCCTTACAATTTATGTATGTTTGTTTTATTATTATTCTTAAATTATTAATAAAAAACACAGATGTCATACCTGTCTTTAAAGAAGCAAAAACCGGAATTTTATTTGAAAACATTAGTATTTTGCACGATTTATTATCTAATTAATGATATATAAATAAAAATTCCCTATTTTAATTAAAAGATTTTTTATGGGGGGAAAAAACTAAAACGCTTAATGTTTTTTTTTCTTTTTTTTTTAATGTGCATTAATATTTAAAATAAATATATTTTTCTGAGCACATTGGAATAAAAATGGATATTTTTAATTTCCGGAATATAAATTAATATAATAGAAAGAAAAGGGTAAATATAATATTTTTGTTGCATTGGTTATAAGTGATGAACATGATGAATTATTGGATAAAAGTTTTAAAAAATTGTTTGAAATTTTCATTTAATGATTCATCATATTTATCAGAATGTGTGAAAAAAAAGAAAGATAAGTAAAAAAGAAAAAAAAAAGACAGAGACAGATACAGATACTATATCAACGAATCTCTCGAGAAAATAAACTTGAAAATTCTTCTGCCCCTTCCCCTTGTTGAAATTTTATCATTTCTTTTCTCTTGTAAAAAAAAACAAATATATATATATATAATTAAATAAACATAAATACATGTATATAAAGCCAAAAAACTTATATCAGTTAAAACGTTTTTTATAAAAACATCGCACGAAGCATTTTCCCGAAAGCTAAACTCTCGCCAAGGTCACACCAAAGATAAGAAAATTTCTTAGAAATCGCTGCTCCCTCAGTTTCTTCCCCCTTCTATTTTGCAAGTCATGCACCTCATTCATTTCATTTGACATCGAACTGAACGAACGGGTGGCTGGTTATACTTACAGGATTTTACAAGTAACGCGTATAGCATATATGCACAAGAAAATTATTAGTAAGTCTTATAAATTTTTGTTTATTCATTAAAGAATTGTAAATAATTGAATTTAATCTGTGTTTTTTATATATTTTGATTTTATTTTGTATAATATAGGGTATTTATATATTAGATCAAAGAGTATTCTTAACATTTTCATCTCGGCAAATGTAAAATAATATTTATGTTAAATAACATGATTTACTGATGCTCTGTTACATCAAAATTTTGTTTAAATTAGTAAATACTGGAGCTTTTTTCAAAGTAATTGATTACAAAGCGAAAGCTTGGGTAATTTAATTTAAATAAAGTTTATTCTTACAGATGAAAAATGCTTTATTTTTCATTCTATTTCTTCAAATACTGTAAAATTCAATTCAAATAATTAAAATATTGTAAAATTTAATTCAAAAGATAATTATTTAATGATATTTTTTCATTTTGCTGAGATTTGCCTACATTATTTCGAAATGTTATATTTATCTGTATCATTTGAGATTCTTTAAAATAGTTTGCTTCAATGGATTTTTTTTCTTTAAAGAGAGAGAAAGAGCTTGAGTAAAAGTTGTTTTCTTTCTCTAAGCGAGAAATTTGATAGCAAATTTGATTAAAGTTATTGAATAAAAATTAATAAAATTTAGAAAATGATAATAAAAATTTGAATATAGTTTAGAAAAGCATTTAAAATATCAGTGATATTAGAAATTACTATTTAAAAAAAAACTCCCCGGTATTTAGTAAAAGTTAAAATAATTTGTATATATATATTTATCTTTGACTGATAGGCTTTGCTCTATAACTTTATATATTAAAAAGAATTTCTAAGTTAAATAGAATTTTAATGTATTAGAATAACGGTAATTCACGCAATATAAAGTAAATGTTATCTCACATTTGCCAAAATGAAAGCGTTAAATTTCTTACAAAATAAAATCAATATACATAAAAAATGTATTATGATAAAATAACTAAATAATTCTTTAATGAATAAGCATAAAATACTGGTAAAAGACTCGCAAATAAATACATAGAAACAATGAAGAAAAGTATATCATGAACACATTTTAAATTATAACATACATTTTATAGACAATATATTATATCACATTAAGATTATATGCATTTTTTGGGCAAAAATTAATTTTTTTGTAAAAAAAATACTTGTTGGAAGCTTATCAAAAAGATAAAATGTTTTTGCGTGACAAAAAGCATTAATGCTCATTTACATACACTTTTTAGGAAAACTATAAGTTCATTTACCTTAATCTTTATAATTTTTTTCAAAAACACTATACATGATATAGTGAATTAATAAATTAATTTATTTTTTCAATAATATACTTTTAAAATTAGCATGCCATGCAAATATTTAAAAGTGCATTGCATATGAATTTTAAAAATATATAATTAAAAAAATAATTCATTATGTCATACATTATATTTTGGATATTTTTTATAAAGTTCATAATGGGTGGAAGTGCAGATTTTATTTATTTATTTTAAGTGTAACTGAGTGAACATTAGTATTTCTTTTTCCATACAAAAACATTTTATCATTTAATTAACCTTCTAAAATTTATTTTCTTTTGTAGAATAAATTTTGGTTTATGCCTAAATAACCTTTAGGGTATGTCAGTAGCTAGCTTTAGGCTGTTTTACATCATTAAATAACCTTAAAAGGCATTTTTATGGGCAGCTTTGGGCTAAATTCAATGTTTAGCAAACACAAATGGCAAGGAGACGGCGAGCTTCCGTCTGGCCTTTATTTTTTAATGGCCTTTAAAAGAATGAATGAGGCCAGTTTGAGGTTAGACAATATTTCTGGTAAAAAGATTGTGGCGTGATTGTGGGCATCTTCATTTACTTCTGTGCAATTAGTTAGTGGCCTTAATGCGGCCGACGTGACACATTTTTTTACGAAGCCGTTACGGCCAATGTTAGTGGGCACCAATCGGACACTTAGGGCCAAGGCTAACGAGTCGGGAGTGGCCCATTAGTTGAGTGTTTGTTGGGTACCTACCCCAGTATAATTTTTTATGAATGTTTTTATATTTCAGGGAAAACGGTGCGAAATTACAAGAGGTGTACTGAAAGACCTAAACCTACTTTAGTAGATAATGAAAGGGCCGCAATAGAAGTTAGATCAGGAAAGTGCAGTTTAAGGAAAGCCCAAGAATTGTTCAATGTAAACCGAATGTCCTTTCTTAGATATATGATTAAAAAGAAGAGTACTAATACTCGGAAGGAATTATTGAAATGGGATATAAAAAACTGCGTATGATATTCACACCTAAACAGGAGATGGAGCTGTGTGAATACGCCAAACAATCAGCGAATATGTTTTATGGAATTAGTCCTGCAGAACTGCGAAATTTAGCGTATGAGTTTGCCATTAGAAATGGCATAAATAATAATAAGTAATAGTAAAAATAATTGCAGAAAATGATAAAAAAAGAGTTGGGGGAATGACCTCTGCAGAAAGGGGTACAAACGTAACGATATTAATTGGCATTGACGCTCTGGGAAATTCAGTCCCACCAATGTTTGTATTTCCACGTAAGTTTTTTAAAGTTTTTAAAGTTTTTTGTTCATTTTATTCCTGACGGTCCCATAGGCTGATGCGGAACATCAAACCCAAGTGGATGGATTACAGGACCTGACTTTTTACTTTTCATGAAACATTTTGTTAAAAATGTAAGGTGCTCAAAAAAATCGCCAGTCTTAGTATTGCTTAATAACCATAGTTCTCATCGAAATACTGATGTTTTACATTATTGCACTGACAACGCAGTAATTTTGTTATCATCTACACCTCACACGAGTCACAGAATACAGCTCCTTGATGTGTCAGTATGCGGGTTGTTAAAAAAATTCTACAATCAGGCTGTATATGGATAGTTGAAATTGCATCTTGGAAGCACTGTGTCGATCTACGACATACCAGGTATTGTTAAAACAGCCCTTCCTAGTGCTGCCATTCATAAAAACATTCAAGCAGGATTTCGTTGTAGTGGAATTTGGGAATTTAATAGGAAAATTTTTACAGTTGAAGACTTCATATGTTCCTCAGTAACTGATCGTCCGTTATCTATCGGAGAGGAGAGTGTTAAAGACCAGAATGACAATGAAAAAAAATTAATAAATAGGTAACTGTTAATAAACCAAGCACTTCAGCAATAACTTTAGTCAATGATGGTGAGATGCCCCGTACCGGAGGTTAGTAGCGACAAATTTCGAGGTTACGCAGAATTCATTTTGTGTTATGAAAAACGTTAATAATGTTAATAGTAGTTTTATAAATATGTTACGCAAGACTTACTCTAATGATATGATACACTAAGTGTTTCGCTTCAGTTCAACTCTTACGGCTAATATAAAAAATGTCGAAAATGTCACTACTAGCCCCGGTCTCCCCTAAAGTAAAAATGGTTGTTTTAAAATCACATGGTACTAACTGGCAAAACCAGCTAAACTGACAGGATATGTTTTACTGAATGTTTTTTTAACACTTTCCAAACAAGATGAAAACTGTTTATGCATTCGGTTCGTTTGGTCGCGCTCTAAGCTCCAACTCTCGTAAATATACTCGGATTGTCATGAAATTTTTGGACATTATTGACGTTTATCCTAACACAAATACCATTGAAAATGAAGTTTCTACCATGATTAGTTTCTTTACAGGGACAACCAAAATTTTTTCGTTACATTATGGCCTACGGGGGAAAATCGTTTCAAATGAGTTTTAAAGATGTTACACTCTGTTAAACATATTCAAATTTATATACATCCACGAAGTGCATTAAAATATGCATTCTATGAAATATACAATGGAAAGAATAGTTATTTTTCATTTACAGGGCCACGCAAAATAATTCCATTGCATAATAATAAAGGGGGGGGGGATTGTTTGCGACATGTTTTAATTATGGTAAACGAATTAATTTATAATGAAATTGATATACGTCACTGAGGCTGAATATGAGCTATTTCACGCATAATACGATGTGCATAGCATTTACAGGAACACACAAAAGATTTTAAATGGTATATTTTATCTAAAGTATTATATATTATAGAAGATGGCTGTTGGATGGATGAAATGCATTTAACACTTTCCTATAAAGTTGTAAAGAGTTTATGCTTTCGATTTGTCTGGCCGCGCTCTAACTCTCGTAAATATACTCGGATTGCCATGAAACTTTTATAAGTTATTGACGTTTACACTAGCATGAACCGAATTGAAAATGAAGTTTCTACCATGCTTAGTTTATTTACAAGGACTGTCATAAGTTTTCCATTACATTTCAGCCAACGCACAGAGGGGCAGAATTTCAAAAAGCTGGCCAAAAGTCAAAAAATGAAGTTTCGATTTAGTGAATTTTGGTTATATAGTTGGCTAGAATAATGTTTGGAGAGTCAGAATCTGTATTAAAAAAAATTGCTTTGCCCTTACAATCAGAATTATTTTAAAAGTGATGCCTGAAGGAGTATCATTTAGAGCGAACAAAAAGAGCAAAACAAGAGTTCCTCTAAACACGAGCTACATTTTATGATATTATCCTATTTAATTGATTTAAAATGGATTCAAATTATGATAGTGTGCACTTTATTTGCATGCATTACAAAATTTATTCTAAGCACATAAAAATGAATAATTTCACAGTTAATTTTTATAAAATATTTCATTTTTTTTGCTTTCAGACAGCAAAAAGTTTAAATGTTCCACAGTGTTCCGCAACGAAATTTAATGGCAATAATTGCCTGAGCTATTGTCTAATGAATTATGAAAAACCAGTTGCCATAAACTGCCATTCTGCATTTCATGCATAGCATATTTTAGTATCCGCAAGTAAAAATGACACTTTTTTGGCCACTTCAAAAATTCTGAAATAGGAACAGACGGGACCACCACGTGCGCCTTGTGCGAAATGACGATTCCCTGCATGAAAGCTGGGATCGGAACTTTTGCACAACGCCATCTAGCGCGTCGGGAAAGCATTTCTGACCCCGCAATGCTATGTTTTCGAGTCGTCGGGATGCACTCTACCCCTCTTAGGAGTTCTGAAACGTTTAACTGAAACACCCTGTATATATAATAAAACTTTTTGTAATTATTAACAATTAAAATAAAGAAAAAATGAACCAAAAACAAATAAAACAATTATTGTATTATAAAATTGTACACCTGATATTCTGTATTTCAAAAAGTGGAAGAATAAAATTTAAACAAAAATAACTTCTAAATATGAATCAGTAATTTCCCCTTTAATTTTATTAATATTTATTGTTCTCTTACATATTATTAATCTTACGTAATTTCCTGAGATTGTAGATTTAAACAAATAAATGTTCTACTTTTTCGTTATTTCTCATCATAATAAAAATAAACACCGTTTTATCTCACAAATTAATAATAGATAGAATTCCAAAATATTTTTGTTCGTTGTTCTTCATCACAGAAGAGTTCAAGCTTCATTTCGCCAGCTTTTAAGTTAGAAAAAGGGGCTGTCCATAAATTATGTCATACATTTTTTCAATATTTTTGCCCCACTCCCCTCTTTGTCACAAACTGTCACACTTCATCATATCCCATCACCTCCCCCTCTTGTCACATGTCACGCTGCATTATGTAAACATATACTTACATTTCAGCGACAAAGCATTACGTTATAGATCACATTTCAAATTTTATTTTTAAACTTCAACAGTCCTTGGGGACGAGCGACACGTATACGTATCGCAAATAGGCTTAAGAATCCATGTTTATCGCCACCAGTAAAATTATACCGTAAATTTGACCTTTTGTAATCAGAGCATTTTCTCGATTTAATAAGTCACAAATTTTTGTATTCTAAAACCGGTGACAAAACATTAAAAATTTCGTAAAATGGTCTCGTCGCGAAGGGGTTAACGGCATTTGTGAGCATAACAATAAAAATGACTCATGTAATTATTTTGGACGATATAAAAATAAGGTTAACAACAAAAAACATAATTAACATGCAATAATAATAAAATTATTATATCAAAAAAATTGAAAACAGTAAGATTTTGGAAATTAAAATGTAATTTAATACATTTGGTTTTAAATCTTATCTTTACTTTATGAATCAAAATTTCATCATTTAACCGGCTGTCTTTTAATAGTTTTATTTTAATGAAAATGTGTGATGTCACACTTATTCTTATCCGCTCCCACCCCCATGTCACGAACTATCACAATTTCACGACCCCCCCCCCCCCCCAATGTCACAAATTATCACAATTTCAAGCCCCCCCCATCCAAGCGTGACATAATTTATGGACGGTCCCAAAGTAGTTTTAAATGATTTATATACTGTACAGATCAGGTACAATTTCGAAGAATTTTACCAATCAGACACGTATAACAAGTGCATAAGTTTTCTGTTGAGATTGAAAAGTCAAGTAAGAAATTTGTTTAGATTGTTGTGCTGATAATCAATTAACCTATTAAATTAAAAGCATGCATTTTAAATGAATAATCCTTAATATGCACCAAGAAGGAAGACCTATAGATACCAGTTGGGTTATTTTTCGGTATATAACAAAATTTAGAATATCTATGGTTAAATGCAAAATCTATTCTTTTATCATGGGAGGAAAAACACATAAAATAAAACGTCATCACTTAAAACATGATAAAACACATAAATCACAAAATGCCATGGAAATTATAAAGAATAAAGGCTAATTCACTTCCTTATAAAAATGAAGTAAATGGTTACTTAACTTTTAAAGAGATTTCAGATTATCCATCTTCTAAAACATTCAGAAGTTAATTGTTCTTCTTTCAAACTATGTAAACAATCTGAACTCTTTCAAAATAACTCACAGCTACACTTTTTTTATACAGACAATTATCATTTCATTGTATTATAATTTGCAAGTCGCAATGATATTTTTAAAAATATGTAATAAATACTGTTGTTGAGCAAGAAGAATTTCTCACCCTCATAAAAAAAATTGGGATTGGGTTACAGGCCACCATTTCGAAAATATGGTTTTCATTATCTGAAAACCTGGTAAGTGAAGCGAAGTTTTATTTGAAAATGAAATGATGTCAACACTTTAAAAAAAAATGAATATAACCTAATACAAGATGTTTGGAACAATATTCACAATGAAGCATGGAATGCATCTTGATTGCACTCCAATGCCAAATCATTTTTTTAATGCTTGAGCATTGTGAAAATAACAAGAAAATGGCAGAATACTATGAAATAGGGATATAAAAATCTACCAAAATTGTTGAGGAAAAATGTAAAATGTAGTTGGTGCCAATTGTTACTTATAATAAAAATAAAATATAAAAAAAAATAACTGCTGTTGAAATAAAAAAATATTTTATTGTTTATTAATTTGCAGAACATTGATAAACTTGATAATGCAAGATATATCAATATCTACGAATAAATATGCTGTTGAGGTAAAAAGATATTTAAAAACCAACCATCAATTAGTCACATTGTTCTAAGAACTTTATGATACTATAAAACTCCAGCTGCTAAAATAACCTCTTCATTTTTAGAAAATATACTACTAAAAATACTCATTCATTGATTTTAAACAAACAAAATGACATTATAGACAAAAGAAAAAAGATCTCTTTGGAAATTGGTACTTTAGTGGACCATTAATTTGGATTTACAAATAGGGATCTAAAATTACAAATCCCCATAAAATACCTTTTTAATTACCACTAACCTAAATTTACACAATCACAAATTTAAGCCATTTAATAAAGTGAATGATATTCAAACCCTCAAAATATTCCATTATAAAGAATTTAAATTAAATAATTATGTATATTTCTCAATTTCTTGGCTGTACTGTTTTGAAGGTATTGCGCAAACTCAGATGAAAATAACATCTATTTTATAAAGAAATCAGCATAGATGTTGCCATTTTTTGATTTACTTTGAAGAAAAAAATATTCAACTATTAAGAAATGTAGATAAATAAAGGAAAATCAAACAGCTTAGTTCTTATGAAGAAAAGAATACATGGCCACATATGTGGACCTAGGTACCAAAGAGGATAAACGAGATCGAATAGCCAAGTAGAATACGTATTTACAGATATCATGAATAGGCCTGGATTTCTCAGCATTTTTCCAACTTTTACGCTTTCATGCTACCACTAAAAATTAATAAAAAATATTATCTTATTTAATCGTCGAAATCTGCCGATCAAACAAGGAGAAAATCTCTATTATTTTTTGGTGGTAGCAAAAAAGCGTAAAAGTTGGCAGCTATGATATTAAGTGAAAAACAGAAGAAAATGGTAAGAGTGTGGCTGTTGAATTTTGTGCAAATTCTTTTTCAGTATTAAGCATATAAAGCAGAAAGATTTTCAAGAAGGTTTTTTTCAAAACAAACGATATGAACGTCATAGTTCAATGTAAAGCCTTGAGTAAAAAAATGTCATTGCATGGTACCTTACGTTACATTTAGAACAATTTACTGTAGTAATTTTAGTAATATAACATAAATATTCAAAAAATATTCAAATGTAAAATTAACATGAATTGCCAATCACTTGCCAGCGTCAATTTGGATGAAAATTACCTAAAAAATTATGATTTACATTCCTTTTTCAGTAATGGCAGTTACCGTAGTAAATAAAACTATCCCAATTTAAGAAATAACATTAAAATTAGGCAATTTTAATCTAAATTGGGCTTTGAATGAGTTTAATTAGTAAACTATGTCAAATTTACATTTTGAATAATTTTTTTGTGTATGTTATATATTTACTTTATATATATTTATATATTTTTATAATAATATTTATAATTATAATATATATATTATAATTTTTTTATAATATATGTATTTTTATATATTTTTACAGTTAAAATTACTGAAAAAAATAGTTCAAAATGTAACGTAAGTTACCATGGAATGACCCAAAATCAATTTTGATTTTTATTTTTCAAGAAGTTTTTTCAAAACAAATGATGTGAACGTAAAATTTCAATGGAAAGCATTGAGTAATAAAATCAATTTTGAATTTTTTCATATGATAAAATATCATTTCATGCCTTGAAGTTCTGCAATCTTGAAGTTCTGATTTTTTTTTTTTTTTTTACTTTTAAGTTATATGGGCCATTTTCAACATTCGCTTACATTTCATGTAACGGACGTGACAAGTAACGGATTTGAAATATCAAATAAAACTTAAAAAATCTATTAAAATGCTTGTATATTTTCTAACTTAGATAATAATTTACATACCTTCTAGAATTATTTAGTAAACTTACTTAGCAGCTTACATTTCACCGCTTACATTTCATGGTAACGGACTTGACATTTCAAATAAAACTATTAGAAATAAACTAGCTTGTATAATTTCTAACTTAGATAAAAATGCACATACCTTCTGAAACTATTTAGTAAACAATATTTAATTACATAAGTGCAAAAATCATTATATTAATATTATAATTTACGGTAACAGACACTGAAAAAAAAAAAAAAATACCATCCTTGATGAAAGCTTATTCTTGCCTCTATTACATTGCTTCACAATTGAAGAGTAAAAAATAGCAAGTAGTAGTTGCGTGAATAGTTCAACTATATCGCCGAATATTTGCTGCTAATTTTTGGCAGCATTCGAAACCTATTTTGACTAAAATAATAATCACAAGGTAATGGACTTGACAAAAAGTGAGGGACAAAAGATTTCTGGTAATTTCTTAAAGAAAATATCTTTTGTAATAATTTTTTTCATTGATATAGAACACTAACAGTTCATATTTAAAATAATTAAACCTTTTTATTTTAAAAAGTTAGCTCAAATTAAAAAAAAAAAAAAAAAAAAAAAAAAAAAAAAAAAAAAAAAAAAAAAAACACGGTTAAAAAGATAAAACTTGGAATGGGACAGGCATTTTTGTTTAGAATCAAAATTTTAAAGATTTATATCGCAAAAAATTTTATTGATTTTTTTAATTTTTCATGTTAGAAATGTTCAATATAATCTTCTTTTAGCTAATGTAAAGGGCGAGTGGTCAGGGAAAACCGGGAAAAGCACAGTCAAGAAAAGAGAAAACTACCAGTAATTTCTTACAGAAAATACTTCAAATAATATAAAGAGATTATATAAACTGAACTTATCTTTAACAAAATACTGGTATTTATCATCTGTATTGACTGTGTTTTTATCTAACCACTCGCCACTGTGTAATGCATAGCTTAAATCAAACTTTAAACATTAATTTATGTTTGAATTTTCTTTTTACTCTGGGACAACATATGTAAGCGAAATTTGAAAATAGCCCATTTACAATAAATTAACAGAGCTGTTGTAGAGAAAATTTTAAAACTCGAATTTTGTTATAGAATGGTAAGGACTTGGATTTGGTAGACTGTAATATTATCTATTAAAAGTAAATTTGTTCATAACTGTTTCAGATTCAGCTTTGCAAAAATTTGAATTTCTATCCGATTTCCTGTTTTTATGCTTGTAACATTTGTTATCTAATTTTTAAACTTAATAAAAATATTTCCTAAATTTTCTAAGACAAAATCTTTTTAGAAATTTTCTCTTAAAATAAACAAATAAAAAATAAAATAGATATGAATAATATATATTATAAAACTTTTAATTACAATAAAAACGTATTTATTATTTATTTTTTATGTTTCTTTAGCCATAATCGTTAATAGCTTTAATATATGTATGCATATATGCATATTAATGCGTGAATATTTTTAAAATAAATGCTTTTGCACTCATTTTATGTGTTTCAGCAAATTATAAAAATATTTTACTATATACAGGGAAAAGAGAAAATAGTCCATTACGATGGAATATGAATAATTTTAAGAATTTAGGGCAGGATAATCTGTTTATGCTTTAAAAAAATAAATGTAATATTTTTCGAAAAACATGGATATTGGTTTTCATAGATGTGAAAGAAAAACTGAAAAAGTATGTTGGGTAGAAAAATTTGTTTTACCTCTGGTTGGTAAAATATGTTTTTCCAAAGGTGGCAAAAACCGTCATATGCTAAATACCCGCCTATCCAGATTTGTATTCTATCATGTTTGTAACCACACCTAAATTAAATACAATTGGATTTGCTGACTGTATCAATGGAGAAAACTTATCGGTGAAAAAAATTGAAAAACCTATGGATGATGCTAAATACCGAAGTGGAAAATTTGATTTTTGGTTATTTTACTACTTATGGTATGGAGGATTTAAATAATATTATGCATAAGTACAAGTAGAAAAACATACTTAATAAAATTTTAAGAACATTCAAGACAAAATTGAAACATTATTTATATTCTATTAGATCGTTTTCTTTGGGTATTGAGCAGTTGTCTTTAAAACAAAAGATTCTGTTTCATCGAATTTTGACGAAGAAAAGCTGCATAATTTTTTTTAAAGTATTTAAAAAAAACTGTATACTTCTAAAATTTTCAAAAATATTTTTTTTTACATTGTTAGAAAGTTTATTGTATTCTAAATAAGTTGATACCAATCTTTTAACTGTGTGATAATTATTTACTGAGATATTAGGGAAAATGTAAACATCACCCATTCATTTTAGAATTAACAACATTGCGACAACTGTCATGGCGGCTTGTTTACATTTTGTTTTCGCACTTTCACATTAACGTAAGTTTGGAAATATGCTAAACTGTGGCGATTGTTCTTGTTTAAATACCTTAAACAATAATAAGAAAGCTTTAAAATATTAACTTCAACTTCCACTTTCGCCAAATTTGTTTACTTTCATGGTTTTTCACAGTATTATTTGCTATTAAGTACTTAAATTTGAAACAATTTTTTTCCCTAGAGCAATTCTTTCCTGATTTTGTATTAGTATTGTACTTCTTAGTATTTATTAGCTTTTCAATGCAAAAATATGCATAATGTACTTCAGAACAGTATCGAAGAAGGAGTCAGTTTACTAGTAATCGCTATAAAAAATAGGATGATATAAATATATTGTACGGTGCTAACTCATCTTATAGAAAATTATCCTAAAGATTCAATTTTATAGTGATTTTTGTTTTAATTGACAGTTTAGAATACGGATTTATTGACATTAATATGTATTTTTAATAAACTATACAGTTTTTTGTGCAGCAAAGTATGTGAATCGGATATCGAAATACGAGAATCCCTATAAAATGGCTATTTTACATTAAATAATTTAGTTTTATAAAACGTGCACATTTAATTCACTTTACAATCAAAGTTAAACAAAATTTTAAATTATATGTTTAAAATTAATTTTTGTAATAGTAAATCTACATTTTTACAAATTACATCCATTTAATTTTTAAGCCTGTTCCTATATTCTGCAGCATTTAACAAATAATTTTATATTTATCATTTTAAACTAGCATCTAATCTTATTTTTAATACAGAATACGATATATAATTAGTAGTTTTGTTTCCTTTAATATATGTTTTATACTTAAAAAATGTAATTTAATCTTTAAATGGCTTTTTCTCAAAAAGGCATTTTTTACTCTTGCTTGCATGATATCTCTAAAACTATTTGAAGTAAACCTTTAAATTTTTGCCCTACCTAAATATTTATATTATCATGAAAATGAACTAAGATTATAAAGCCATGTTCAGTATGAAATATATACATACATATATATATATATATATATATATATATATATATATATATATATATATATATATATTATATATATATTATATATATATATATATATATATGCCATTGAGTGAAAAAAAAATCATAGTATTTCTAATTTTTCTAATTAAATGTTAATCAATCTTTATCTAATTAACGATTATAAATATCCTAGTTCAAATTATAGACCTGAGCATTATCTTTAATTTAAGATAAAGTTTATGCAAATATAATGAAATTAGCATGCGATATCGTGCGTGCAATGAAATGTTATCCACTGTAAAAATTTTAAATAGCACTTGGAAATTGACCCCTTGACTTTTTAAAAATTATAATATATCAAAATAAAAAATTTTAAACGTAGTTCAATAGCATCTAAATGTACTCTAAAATTTTTGTGCTTCTAGAGTGGTTATCTTTTTTGATAAAAAAAAATTGCTAAACTCATGACGAATTTCGAGTGTTTTATGACCGTTAAAGGTGTACTGTTTCCTTAACTCAACTCTTGTGTCGATAAATAACAGAAAACTAAATAATCTTACACAAACACACATGCACTTGCAAATGTAAAAAATCCCTGTCGGCTGGGCCTATAGGCGGAGGTAGATTTCGAAGAGTGCTCATTTCAACAATATATATATATATATATATATATATATATATGATTAGAGATAAACCCAGTTTAATAACTTCATTTGGCCGTTTATGAAAAATTTTTAATTTCATTTTTCTGCAAAAACTGGTTTTATCAGAATCATCTTAAGAAAAATTCAGCTCAAATGCCCATTTTGACAACATATTTTGAAATATATTCTGAATTTATTAAAAAATCGACCAAAACAGTACATTATACAGTTCCTAAATAACAAAAAACTGTCAGTTGAATGCATTTGAGAAAAAAATTGAATTTAAAAATGAGTCATAAAATAACCGATTTGTTGTTTGAATACATCCTTAATTCTTTAATCATGATTGCTTCGGAAAATTTTGTGCGAAATACTCACTTTGACACCAATTTTAAAAATATATTCTATCTTTATCAAAAAACTGGCCAATGCGTCACAGTATATAGTTCCTAAATAAGAGGATCTGTAAATTGGATGCATTTGAGAGCAAAAATGGATTTAAAAACGAGTCAGAAAAAAACGCAATTTCTCATTTGAACACTTCCTTAAATTTTCAGTCACGATGATTTCGGAAAATTCTGTTCAAAATACCCTTTTTGGTAGCCTTTTTTGAAATATATTCTGTCTTTATCAGAAAATTGACCAAAGCGTCACTTTATACAGTTTCTAAATAAGAGGATCTGCCATTTGGATGCGTTTAAAATCAAAAATGAATTCAAAAATGAGTCAGAATATAAGCAGTTTGGATTTGAGGTTTTTTCTCCAACTCCTATTTTTGTTTAATTTCTTTTTGCTATACGAATTGGTCCTATGAAAAGCTTGTCAAAATAAAAGTTGTAGATATTTTTGAGAAGATGTAAAATAAATTTAATCAGATTTGATATCTTAAAAATTGACGGAGTTATGGGTTTTTCTCTTTTTTCAGCGCCCTTTTTCTTTTCGTTTTTAATTTTTTTCATCAGTAAAAGTTGGTCCTATCAAAAACTTGTAACTACAAAAGTTTTAGATAATTTTAAGAACATTTACAAAAAATTTAGTTGGACTTGATATCTTGAAAATTGAGAAGTTATGAATTTTTTTCTCTCAAAATCACTGTTTTTTTCGCCCCTTGAGCCCACTTCTAAATTTATCAAAAATCTGTCATGCATATACTTTTGGCCCATTTTTAAGAAGTAATATAAACTTTAAACCGATTCGATATCTACTTTAGAAGTTATGGCGTTTTTTCGGTTTTCACAAAAACGCCCCCTATTCCGACCCCCTTGGTCCGATTTTGCCCATTAACGAACTTAGCCAAAATTTTATCCCCTTTGATTTTATGTACCAGTTTGGTGGAGATTGGTGAAGAATTATAGAAGTTATCGTGTCCATAAAAAAGTGATATATATATATAATTGATAAAATCCATTGGTGAATCTTGTCTACTTTTAATGGTATTATATATATATAGATAAACTGGTGCGATTGCAATAGGTAGTATTTCTTACGAAATCTACCTAAATGTTTTACTAGTTCATATATCTCATCAAAAACAACCCGTTGTAAACGATCCCGCCAAGCCACAAATCTAAAATTGCAGTCGTAAAAAGAAATGCTATCACATACAAAAAAGCGATGTAGAAATACATTACTCCGAGTGCCGTTTAAAAATCTATCACTACTCATGTTTTCAAAGCATCCTGAATGAGGTGCTGTATGTGAAAACTGCTTGGCGACGTGCAGGCGTATATAATGTATGTGTGTCCTGTACTTACATATAACTATAGGTTTAAAAATTTTTTTGCATTACAGCCCCCATGATAGTGTAAAAATTTGATGCTTGTGTATTTGCATGTCTTCTTATTTACTAATTTATAGGATATATTTATTGATTTTATTTGTCATTTTTTGAATGAGAAACACCACTTTTACAAGGAGGATTTTATAAGTAAACAAGTAAACATTTTGAGTTTGTAAAAATAATTAAAAAAATATCACATGCATATTAATAACATTGTACTTAATAACAGACGTTAACTAAACTGCGATATATTGCAATAAAGCCAGAGTAAAAGGAATTACACATTTTTGGGGGGATAGTTTTAGCTAGGCTTCTGTTTTAATACTATAGTTATATAAAATTCCTCAAGTTGGAAACGTGACATTTTCCGATTATGAAACATTTTTCTCATAAACACATTCTATTTTACCAGTTTTCACATTAATTTTGAAACTGTATATTAAACATATTTACGTAATTAATGATTATTTTAAAAATATTGTGAAATATAATTGTAAGAATAGATGTTTCTCACACTTGCATACCATCTCCTGTTTGTCTTCCAAGTTTATGCGAGATCTTTCTCATACAAATATTTACAAAGAGATGGTGTGAATTTAAAATTTATTTTTTCGATTTTCACAAATTTTCAATTTTGATATACCTCACATATTATTTCCGTCAGCATGTCGCCAAGCAGTTTTCGAATACTGTATCTCACTGTGAGTCCTTTGGAAACATAGTGGTAATTTTTTACACGGTCCTTGGAGTATGCACTTCTATATGGCTTCTCTGTATGTGATATCACTTCTTTTTATGACTGCCGTTTTAGATTTGTGGCTTGGCGGGATCATTTACAGCGAGTTGTTTTTGATGAGTTATTACTCCTTTTGTAAGGTACTTCCTTTGCATTATGCATATTCCATTTTAATGGAAAAAAAAAAGATGACAGTGGTAAAAAATAATTTTAACAGTTATGATATAAAGTTTTCAAACCTGTAATATGTCTGATAAGACATAATATTGGAATTTTAAAATGCTTCAAATCATTTTATTTCTGTTTTGTTTATTTGTTTGAATTTGTTTGATTTGTATTTGTTTATTTTTTAGAACTACTAAAATACGACGAACAAAACAGCAATATTTTTTTGTTGTTTTTTAAGTTGTAGAATGATTCATTAATTAACTCAGCGAGGATTTTATCGTGATTACTTTTGAACCAGTACCTTTATATTTTCAAATTTATATCAATTGATACAAAATATTTACATACTTAATATTAGACTGAACGATAAGCATTAGCTTTATTAACGAGCGTGTTTAAAGTAATCTATTTATATAAAATTCAACTGAAAGAAAGCGTAATCAACCATTCTGGGAAGAACAGAGTCGGATCGTGAACCGACCATAGTAGACTGAGTTTCGAGAACCGTTACAATCCACATAAGCTCATTACTGGCACAGAAGTCTAAGAAAAGATGTTGCAGCATACCTCACGTAGGGTAGATGTGCCAGTAATGGGCCACCTTAAGGAATTTCTCTAAAAAATAATTTTTTATTAATAGTTATAATTATTGTATTCCACTTTTTTTCATATTAGATTAATCTTTCAACAATATTTAACTAATCCCACAGTTACATTTCCCAATAGAAATAAAAATTTCATTTTAAATAATAGAAATATGTCTAAACACCCAAATGCCCAGTAATGGGCCACCTATGTTCCAGTAATGGACCGCCTATGTTCCAGTAATGGGCCACCCTACAAAAAATAACAGATAATTATTTTTAGGTGCGTTCGTAATTATGTAAATAGATAGCACCTATAATTGTCGTTCAGTCCGTCTGTCTGTCCATCTATCTGTCCGTTTGTCTGACAGTCTGTCTATCTGTCCGTTTGTCTGTCCGTCTGTCTGTCCGCATATAACAACGGAAAACTATCCAACCGAATCGTTTGAAATTTAAAATACATAATTATTGCATAATTTTGTCGAGTCATTTCAAATTTTATCAAAATCGGATGGATAGATCAATTACAGGAACATTCAAAAGGATTCCGTTACATTACGGTCAATAGGGAAAAACGTTTTAAATGCTTTTAATCGTTTGAAATTTAAAACATATAATTATTGCGTAATTTTGTCGAGTCATTTCAAATGTTATGAAAATCGGATGCATAGATCAATTACAGGGACAATCAAAAGGATTCCGTTACATTACGGTCAATGGGGAAGAAGTTTCAAATGCATTTTAATGATGTTACACTCATTCGAACATAATAGAATTGGCATGAATCTATGAAATATATACTAAAATATGCATTCTGTACAATCTGTGATGCAAAGAATTTTTATTATTAAATTACAGGGCTACACAAAAGTATTCCACTATATATAATAATGCTATACGGGGAAACATGGTTTGGTACGTGTTTTAATTATATTCAACTAGTTCACATTTTATGAATAAGATATACGTTGCTGAGGTGTAATAAGAATTACTATTCCTGTATATTTACAGAATTTCAACCAATATACTGTATCCGAAGTACTATTTACTATAAAAGCAAGATCTGAATATTTTTAAAACTTCGTTATCGTACGAACGCACCTCATTTGCTACGTTCACGTGCAATTTCCAACTTGTTCTTTTTATGTCGCGTAAGTCGCATTTTCTTCTTCCTCAGAATCTACATTATCCTCTTGTATACAAAATTCGGCCTTTTTGAAGCAATTGTAAATTGTTTTTTCATCAATTGCCCCCAATGATCCCGTTCTTATATGTATAACTATTCAATTAACACTGTTTTGAAAAGGATGTTGAAAGGTGTGTGAAAGGAGGGGGTTGATGAATTTGTTGGACTTAAGGAACAAGAAAATTCAAGCAGAGGAGTAATATAAAAAAAACTCAGCACTAAACGATAAATTAGGAAATTTGATTTCATGTGATTTCGAAGTATTTTTTTACAACTGAATAAAGAACATTTTATGAAAATATTCGTTATATGGAGATAGATATTTCGCTATATAGAGACTGTTTTTAATGTAATCATGGGAAAAGGGGAACATTCCTACTAAAAATTCGTTATATAGAGAAATTCGATGTATGGAGTTTCGTTATAGAGAGACTTGACTGTATTTATAAAGAAATTGTCTTTATTAAATTCTAGTAAGTAAAATTTAAGTATTAAATTTGTTTATTTAGTTTTCAGTTAAATCAAAATATTTTATCACTACTGAAATTACACTTTTAGTATTGGTCACTTGGGTGGCCCATTACTGGCAAATCACGAAATAAGCAATCCAGTAATGGACCACCCCTCCTAAAATCTTAAAAATAAATAAAATTTTGTAAATGGCCATTGGTAACTTAAATTCAATGTTTTATATTGCTAACCAAACAAACACATTCAATTTTTACGGAAAAATAAAAAAGATATAAAACTAAGTAAGTAAAGTCTGCTCTTAGCATGTTCATTAAGATTTTCAGTGAAAAACAGAAAAACTGTGAAACTTTATTTTCTGCTTCCTAATTGTTTTGACGAAAAGTGTAAAATATTAATCCAGCTTATAAAGCATGCAAGGTAGAGTTCAGAAAAAAATAATAAAAGCTTAACTATTATTTATTATTTTTTTATAAACCAAAAAGTGCGAGGTGGCCCATTACTGGAAGGTGGCCCATTACTGGCACATCTACCCTATATAATGGCTATAACTGTTAAAAAGAAAATGAGATTATTTCTGGGGTTATAATTCACATCATTATATTGTAAGTTCCTTTTTGATGAAAATGTAAAAGCTTCACATTGATAAATACTTTAATGTAATTTCTAGATTATGCATAAATTATATTATCCGCCGGGAGAGAAAAGCACTCTTACCGAAGTAAACACACATCATTTTAATATAAGAAAGCAAAACAGACTGAAATCAAAGTGCGTTTGCACTTTGAGAGTTACATGCACATCGTAAGCGCGGAGGAGTAGTGACCACAAGGATTCACAGAGACAACTTATATGCGTGCACATTGCTGAGGCTTGGAAATTAAAGTTAATAGAGCCATTCAAAGAAAGAGAGTGAAAATCTCTATTATTATTTTAGTTCCTTTTTTCTCAAAGTACAACTTTTTTTCTGTTTCGGGGCTTTCTCACACTCTAATAAGTATTTCATTCTGACTGAAGTCGGCTTGATGGTGATAATTTCGTGAAAAATAAAAATATTGTAATTAAAATATGACCATATGTATCGTGTTTTGTACGAAATGTGATAACATCATAAAAATTCTTGGGAAAATGAGGTGCTTATTTAATCAATGACACCGTATAAATTGATAATAACAGTTCAAGATGTGGATAGTCAAGTAAATACTTGCTAGCACGAATAACGAAAACACCTTCGATTTTTTTTATTTTATCATATTTGTAACAAAGATGAGCATATCTACAGGGTGATTCAGCTCGTCGGTGACAAACTTTAAGGATCGATAGAGCACACCTAGACGAACATTTTTGAATAGGGAATGTAGGGTCCCTGACGCGATGGTAAGGCGCTAGGCGCTTTCGAAAATTTGGGTGCCGAAATTCGAAACGTCATAAAAACTAGGGAAATGGTTAGATTTTCTTGCTTGTTGCGTCGAAATGATTCTGTTTGTTTAGACTTTCTTCAGTACCAATTTGATAAGCGTATCTCTTAAAACATGGATAGGGGGCGCTGCAGACTTTGGAGAGCTAGACAACAACTTTAAGCCCGTTATTTTGATAATTTAACACATGCTCGCCAAAGTTTATACTCTAACTTAAAGTTTGAACCCAAAAGTAGAGCCCTGCAAAAAGCGTAAGAGCCGGAATAAAATGTCAAAGTACAGGGTGGTCGAAACTCGAAGGCTCCTAAGAGATAAACAAACAGATTTCTTGACTTATGGCATGCATTTTCATGATTCTGTTTGCTGGGGCTCTCTGAAACTCAGTTGAACGGTACAAAAAGAAACATCGATAGGGGGCGCTTTGGGCAAAAAACATAATTCGTTGACATTTCGGACGCTAACTGGAAACGGGGCGCTACGATCAGTTAGAAACAAAACAAGAGAGTAATTTACTTATCATAAGAAGCTATTAAAACTGCAGTTTTTTTTTTTTTTTAACAAACATAGCTGGTTTCAATCATGCACAATGCGCGCAATAAAATTTACATAAGGTGCTTTTTGCTGATTTATGCAAAAGATATCGTACCATATCGATATGCAAAAGATACGTAATGCGTAGACGACAACGCGAGATGACGTAGTTGTATGCGCAGACACGTCTTTTGAACGTGCGGTACCTACTTAAGCTTCGGGTTACTTGTCTGCAGATCGGTAGTAGGATGGAACGGTACACAAACTCTGAATTGGCTGACATGCATTTGGCGTATGGCGCTGCTGGTTGTAATGGACGAGCCGCTCAGCGGTTGTACGCCGAGCGTTACCCCAACAGGCAAATCCCCTGCCATGCCTTCTTCGCTCGAGTACACCAGAGGTTGTCCACAACGGGATCTTTCGACGGAGGCAGGCCTGAACGGGAGCGATCAGTGAGCACCCCCGACAACGAAGAGGCTGTGCTTAACCTGGTTGAGGACAACCCAGGTCTTAGCACGAGAGATATCGCCAGACATGTTGGCATTTCGCAAGCAACTGCGTGGCGCATCTTACGTTCCCGGAATCTGCACCCCTACCACATCCAGCGGGTGCAGTTGCTCAGAGAGCAGGATTTTGGCCCTCGAGTGGAATTCTCAAGATGGTACTTGGCGATGAGATCCAGGGATCCCCGTTTTGTAAACAGCATTTTGTTTACGGACGAGTCCACCTTCAGCCGGGAGGGAATGTGGAACGCCCACAACAGTCATGTGTGGTGTGATGAAAATCCACATGAAACCAGAAGCCGAGCAGCGCAGGAGCGTTTCTCAGTAAATGTGTGGGCCGGCATTCTGGGGAATTGCCTCATTGGCCCTTATTTGTTACCTGAACGGCTGACAGGTGGAAATTACCTGATTTTCCTGGATCAAGTGCTGCCGCAGCTTCTGGAGGAGGCGCACGTACCCGAAGGTTCGCGTCGCCAGATGTGGTTCCAGCACGATGGAGCTCCGGCCCATTACACGAACGACGTGCGTCTCCATCTAAACGCAAGGTATGGCCAGCGGTGGATCGGGCGTGGGGGTCCAGTTCACTGGCCTGCCCGATCACCAGACCTCACCTGCTTGGATTTCTTCCTTTGGGGTTACCTGAAGGCCGAGGTATACCATACACCTGTCAGCAGTGCTGAAGAACTTGTGGCGCGCATTGTGGCAGCTGCAGGGCAGATCAGAGATACTCCTGGCATTGTTGGAAACACACACTCCTCAATGCGACGGAGATGCGAAGCCGCATCATGGCCCAAGGTCGAAATTTCGAGCATCTTCTGTAGTGTTATTTTTTGTAAATAAATTTCCAGTATCATTGATGTTTTTGGTCTAAATTTATTCAGAAGTGTTGAGCAGAGGTAGAAAATGTGTTTTCATTATTACTAACTGATCGTAGCGCCCCGTTTCCAGTTAGCGTCCGAAATGTCAACGAATTATGTTTTTTGCCCAAAGCGCCCCCTATCGATGTTTCTTTTTGTACCGTTCAACTGAGTTTCAGAGAGCCCCAGCAAACAGAATCATGAAAATGCATGCCATAAGTCAAGAAATCTGTTTGTTTATCTCTTAGGAGCCTTCGAGTTTCGACCACCCTGTACTTTGACATTTTATTCCGGCTCTTACGCTTTTTGCAGGGCTCTACTTTTGGGTTCAAACTTTAAGTTAGAGTATAAACTTTGGCGAGCATGTGTTAAATTATCAAAATAACGGGCTTAAAGTTGTTGTCTAGCTCTCCAAAGTCTGCAGCGCCCCCTATCCATGTTTTAAGAGATACGCTTATCAAATTGGTACTGAAGAAAGTCTAAACAAACAGAATCATTTCGACGCAACAAGCAAGAAAATCTAACCATTTCCCTAGTTTTTATGACGTTTCGAATTTCGGCACCCAAATTTTCGAAAGCGCCTAGCGCCTTACCATCGCGTCAGGGACCCTACATTCCCTATTCAAAAATGTTCGTCTAGGTGTGCTCTATCGATCCTTAAAGTTTGTCACCGACGAGCTGAATCACCCTGTATTAAAAGTTTCAATGTAATATATTCGGTATTCTGAAAGTTATTACCGTCAGCCGAACTTCGGTTAGGGTAGAATATCCTTTATTATTGATTAAATGGGGTGGTTTGAGACATCATGTTTTGTGATAATTTTTCATCCTCTTGGTGCTTACTATCTCCCCTCTGAGTTTTTCGATCGAATTTTGGAACACTCTGTAAAATTAACTTCTCCATCTCTTTTCACAAAAATAACTTTTTAACCACTACAATTTTATTTTATATCTCAATAAATATATTTACTTACTAGCTGACCCGCCCGGCGTTGCCCGGGTCCGTTATAATAATGTTAAACGAACTTGAAATTTTTATGATTTTATCTTCAACTCAAAATATGTGTTAATACACTGTTAAGAATTTGACCCTTTTGCTGCATCGTCACTCCACCGCTTTTATAGAAAATGATTACTTCAGCCTATTTTGGAGCATTGTCATAGGTCAAAAGAGATATATTCTATAAAAGCGGGGGAGTGATGATACAGCAAAAGGGTCAAAATTTTTACAGTGTACATTATATTAAATACGTGCCCCCTGACTGTGTCAAAAATTGGTTTTTTAAAAAAACTAATATTTAGCTGCAAAAATACCTAAAATGACTGCAATGGGAAACGCAGGAGGGAATATGTGTTCAATGATTTCGTGTTGATATTTATCCTTAAAATTACTGTTAAGTGACTTAACTAAATACTTTTTTCACATAGATATCCCAAGTGAAATATTTTGAATTTCAAACTAATTATATATCACTCTTAAATCTGACTATACCGTGAATGAAATCGATTCTCGATGATTCGCTAAAAGGTTAGTATATAATATTATAAATTCAGAGCCATTTTACAAAAATAGGTGTATATTTTTTATCAAACATGCGTAATGTTCATTCTATGAACAAAATCCTAACCGTAACCTAATTGTATCGGAATCATAACTTGTCTGTAACTTAGCTGTATCTTAACAGTAACCTAACTGCAAGTTAAATATACCATAAATGTAACTTGGCCGTCACCTACTCACAACCTACCCATAATCTAACCACAACCTAACCGCAACTTAACCTTAACCTAACTGTAACTTAACCATGACCTAACTGTAACTTAACCGGAAAATAAAATAACAAAAGGGTCACCGGAACGTAATTGCAACCTAACTGCTATCTAACCGTAACCAAGTTCTAATTTAACATTAACTATAAACGAAATATTTTAACCATCTCGCGCTAAGTACTTAGTTTCACTTTCCACCGCTACGGAGCGCATTATGTTTTGTAGAACATCCGTATTTTAGGTTCGGATTGGATTCATGTTCATGGAAATTATTTTGTCTTCTTCGGATACGGTTATGATTGTTTGGAATATTTGTGTTCAGTTTAGATTCGGTTCAATTCAGATTTCGTGGGGTTTTTTTCCCTTCAAATGGGATTTTTAAGTTCGGGTCGGGTTGTACTTATATGGAAATTATTTTACCTAGTTCCAATGAGGTTATACTTCACTGAAATATTTTTGTTAGGTTCAGATTAAGTTTGGTTCAAATTTCGGGATTTTTTTTTTTCTTTTTTTTACAAATTTTTTGGTTTGGAATGGGGATTATGTCCATGGAAATTATATTGTCTTGTTCATATCTGGTTATAGTTATTTGGACTATTTTCGTCGGATTCAGATTTGGTTCGATTCAGATTTCAGGTATTTTTTTTTTAAATTGATTTTTAAGGTTCTGGTGGGATTCATGTCCAGGGAAATTATTTTGTCTTGTTCGGATCGGGTTTTGGTTCTTTGGAATATTTTTTTCGGGTTCAGATGTCGTTCAATTCAGATTTCGGCTTTTTAATGGAATTTTTAGGTTCAGGTTGGGTTGCGCATCAACGGAAATTATTCTGCATTGTTCGAATAAGGATATGCTTCTCTGGAATATTTTTGTCAGATTCAGATTTAGTTCATTTTTTAGGTTCGGATTGGGTTCATGTTCAATGGAAATTTTTTTGTCTTGTTCAGGTCCGGGTATGGTTCTGTGGAATATTTTTGTCGATTCAAATTTCAGGTATTTTTTTCAAATGGAATTTTAGGTTCCGATCGGTTTCATGTCCACGAAAATTATTTTCTCTTATTCGAATCCGGTTATGATTCTTTCGAATATTTTGATGGGATTCAGATGTAGTTTGCATAAAACTTCAGGCTTTTTTTTCAAATGGAATTTTTTAGGTTCGAGTCAGGTTTATGTTCACGGAAGTTTTTTTGTCTTGCTCTTATCAGGTTATAGTTCTTTGGAATATTTTTATTGATTTCAGGTTTCATTCTGGTCATTTTTTGGGTTTTTTCAGAGAAAAATTTTAGGTTCGGGTCGGGTTGCATATACACGAACATTATTTTTCCTTGATCGGATTGGGGTATGCTTCATTTGAATATTTTTGTGGGATTCAGATTTGATTCGGGTCAAATATCAAATCCATAGTTTTTTTTTTTTTTTCAAATGGAATTTTTAGGTTCGGGTCGCGTTTATGCTCATGAAATTTTTGTCTTGCTTGGATCGGAGTATAGTCTGTTTTTTTCTGGTTGGGATCGAGTTATGTGTTAATACGCCTAAACATTATGTTTTGCTACTATTCTTTTAGTGACTATTTTTTATATATAATTTATTTTGCTATTTGATAATTTATTACTGTGTATGAATCGTCTGCCTATTCGAACAATTGTACGTCAAAGAGCCATTTCATTTTTGTTTTAAAAACAAATTAAAGTCTTAATAAAATTTTAACTTAAATAAATGCATTCAAATTTAATCAATGATTTAAAAAAACTGCTAAAAAGCCTCATATATACATATACATATATTAACTGCAACAGAGCCAACCACAAATATATTCTAATGTACGAAGTACCAACGATCTGACGTAATAGCTATGTTCAAAAATCCTAAGTTAAACTGACATTTTGCCAGTCTATGAATTTTAAAGGTCTTTGGGAAGTCACTTTTGAAATGTCAAAATCTCAAATTGGTTTCTTTTATAGAGTAAAAAGAAATTCATAGAGTGGAGGTATTATCTCTGGAGATGATGCTTAAGATGTAACCCTACATTAAGTCCAATTAAGTACCAACAAAAGCACGTGCTTTGACACGCCTATCAATTGGCGAAATTTTAAAATGAAGGGCCAAAATCACAGTCAAGTGAAATCCAGCCACCCCATTGGTCGTGTGGTAAGGGTGAAAATCACGAACTTGTTTCTCCATTTGAAAAAGGTGAGGGGGAAAGTATTTTTTAAGCGATTGTTACCGTTTGTTCTTATTTAAGATAAACCATCGAAATTAACTCAATTAAGATATTTTGATGCCATTTTATAAAATGAGAGTGAAAAATTTAGATTATAAATGAAAAGAGATAAGATTTACTTCAAAACTGCCGCTACGATTTTTTCTCGGAAAAAGGAGTATGACAACATTTACCCAACTGCTAAGAGATTGTTCCCTGAAAAGGACGCGGCTCAATGACCAATGAGGTGTTTGGATTTCATGGGACTGTGATTTTGGCCCTCCATTTTAAAATTTCGCTATCAATTGAAACAGGTTTAAACCTGTATTTTTTTTTCTCTCGTTTTTAAAAAAAGAACTAATTTATCGCTTCACCGGGAAAAATTTATTAATTGTTTTATCATATGTGTTTTAAATATCAATATAGAAAATTATTTTTACGTTTTGATTGAAAATATAACATTATTTTGTTAGTACATTAAAATCGTCTGCAGTCAGAAATTTATATTTTAGATTAATATTTATTACTTAAGTTTTCATACATGATTTTAAAAGAATGTTTTCATCATTATATTTTAAATATTTATTTACATGCAATTATTAAGTCATAAACATTTTTCATCTACGTTATAAAGTACTGAAAATTACATTAATGAAGGAAACTTTTAGTTATACAATTTTTAATTCGTATCAAATGTTTTCAATATCTTATTTAATTTTAATTTGATATTTAATTATTGCTAATTTTCCAATTTCCTTCATTTTAAAAGCGAATATTTATTCTAATAAATAATAATAGAACGAAGACCATTTTAAAAATTTGCTATTTCCTCTTGAAATATGCTTCAACTGTAATTCATTTCTTTCAATTCGTCTTATAATACAAAATCTCTTCCACGTCCTTTTGCTTGCCACATTAAATTTGAGCGATAAATGGTTTCATATCGCAAACCTTTTTTGAGCTTACTTCACCTCCACTTATCTTATTCCTCCATGGGTTTCTTTAATTCTGTCTCAGCTTTCTTATTACTTCTGCGAAAATTTTTACACAACCAACAAACCGTAAACAAATGAAAGAGAAAAAAATTGGGAAAAAGATGATTTTTTATGAGAGTGACCTCTTGATTTTAATTAATTACTCAGTTAATAATTGGAATTTTTAAATTCTGAAGCTCAGGTGCATCAGGAGAGATATTGGGCTACTCTCAAAAAAATTTTGAGCTTTGTACGTGCTGTAGATTTTGCTAGCCATCGCAGACACATACACAGACACACACACAGGCAGAGCGTTTTGTTCTTTTATTAGTATAGATATATCAATGTTAATATTACTAACAATTGTTTTGTTGGTACATTTTCTTTGACAGTTGGGTAATGCCTTCTTTTTAATATGAAAAAAATCTTTAATTAGTCTCTTTTTTTTACTAGCAGCACAGTTGAAAATTTTATTTTCATAATTTCCTTACAACTCTTCAACTTCTTTGTAAAAATATCACAGCTTCCTTTTAGTAATGTTACGCTTATAATAATGTATATATTTTTACTCTTTCCTAATGGCAGATGGTTTCGTAAACTGAATCATATAATTTTTTTACTTTTGAAATCCTTAACAACATCTTAAAATTAAATATAAAATTTAATTCGTAAAGTTATACTGTACGAAACTTAACCATCATTTCATTCTCGCATATTAATCGCTACGTTTTATTCAGTACTATATTTTCTGAACAGGAAATTTGATATTATGACTTCCATGTTCCAAAAAAGACTAGTTTTCACTTTATGTTCTAATTTATTTATCCTCAGTTTTCTCATAACAATTTTATGATTGTTAAAACAAATATTTAAAAGATTTGATGCTTATCCCACATAAACTTTATTACACACTGAATATATCAGTACTTGCGCAGTTACAAACCTTAAAAATTATATCGTAATTTTAATAATATATATTTCACAACGAAAAAGTAAGAATTTATATTATAAATAAATATTTTGCTTATAAGACGTTGTTGTATTAATTAAAACACTTAAAATACATTGAAAATTTTTATTTACATGTTTCAACTCTTTTTAATTGAGTCATCTTAAAAAAAATTGCCTCCCGCTTACCACTAGTACTGCAGTTTTTGTATTAAGCATATTTACATTACTTGCATCTCTTGTGTCCACACTTCTTTTACTTTAACCTTTAACTGATGTGAAAGTAATTGTTACATACAGGGAGTCCAGTAAATGACTGACCCATTTTGAATGTAAATAACTAAAAAACGGTTTGAGATAAAAATGTGCGGTTTGCTCCATTGTTATCAAAAAATCTGTAAATTTTTAGATATACTCTTTCTTAAAATAGTTCGAATTTTGGCTAACAGATGGCGCTGTCGGCGGCATCAGGCTGTCGAAATTCGTACATTACTCTATTTTCATACGCATAAGCTTTTTGGCTCATTTCGCCTAGTTGAATCCCAGACGACATATTTAATCGACTCTACACTCACCTGCAGAAAGAGAGTTTGTTGGATTGAAAGAGAATTATAAAAATATTTATGATTGAATATTGTCTATTATACTTAATAAAAACCAACAAAACTTCCTTTTTATAAGCATTGTCTTTTCACACATTTACCATAAATAAATTGTATTCAAAAAATGTTTTTGTAACCGGTTAACTGAATCTCTCTTTACGTACAATAAATTGAAAATATAGGATAAGCACTGCTTTTTTAAGTTAAAAAAATCATAATATTTAATGTAAACATTTCTTCTTACAAGGAAGGTCTCCATACGGGCATACCCCGAAAAATCTGAAAAAATTACTGAATATTCTTCTCATGTGGATATACACATTTATAAAAAAAAAAAAATTTCGCCGGAGCCTCCATTCAGTAACCGTAAAAAAATAATGAAAATTTCGTTATTTGGCGATTTATCGCCGGTTGGCAATGGAATGTAATTTCAAAAAAATACTTTATGTCAAATACACTTCAAGAAGAAAAAAGTTTCATGTTGAACTTGTTTTGATAAGTTTAATTTAAATAACTTTAGTTTTGTAAGTTTTAGTTTGTTTTAAGTATAATTTTGTTATATCGAAATTTATATGTATTTATATTCAAATTTAATCATCAAAATTTAGATTTAAAACGAAATTCATAATTTAAATTTAATTAAATTTGTTTCAAGCTCAAAGTCCAATTGAGAATTGTCGATTAGATTGTGTTGCTATGGAAACATATGACGTTTATTTTTGAATACGCTTAAATGTATGAAGATAATTTTTCTCAATATGATTTTTTTTAGCAATGAAAACATTTTTTCCAGCGATTAATTAAATAACTACTTCAACGAATAATATATATATATAGGTAATACAATATGTATATAGATGTATATAATATATTTTAGTCTCTCATTGTTCATGTTTAAATTCATTAAATACCATTTATACGCAAACTAAATATCCAACAGTTTTGAGTTTCATTATAATCGTTTGCTTTTGGCGTGGAAAAGGGCTGCTCGCCAAATCGAGTGACTCTTTAGTTTTTCACGCCAAATATTCGAAAATATTTCATTTTTTACACAATATCTAATGTGATTCCACCGCTAATTTTGACTGATCCTTTACTACATAAGTACTTTAATTAGTATTTTCTTCATAAAATTCTGGGTATGCCCAGTATGGAGACCTTCCTTGTTAGTAATAGTATTTCTTCTTAGTTCTTAAATAGTATGAAATTGTACTACCTCTGACAATAAAGTTCGGTGAATAGTCCTGTAGCATTAATGTAGATGAAATATTAACGAAAGTTACCATACCATCCTTCAAAATAGTCATCTCCCATAACTATGCAACGTTGAGATCTTCTGTACATGTTCTGGGAAATTCGCAAGAAGTATTCTTTTGGGATGAAGTTCAAAAGCTTTGTCACGTTTTGTTGGATGTCAGCAATATGGTCAAATCTCTTTCAAATAGTTTGAGTCGTGAAAATAGGAAGAAGTCTGGAGGATTGAGATCTAGCGAGTATGGTAGGTGTTCAATTTGCACCATCCCTCATGAATTTCTTTCGGTGTCTTGCAAAGCTTTAAACCAAACTTTAAACTGATCTTTTGTCCGTTCATTTTCCTGTTCTCAAGAACCAACACACTGAACAAGCACTTAGTAAAGCACGTCTTACACAGAACATAAACGACGCACAACTGAACAACGGTGGGGGAAGATGGTCTACACTTGCCTCTATGCAGGTGCAGTGTTTTGTTTCCCCAGTGTTGCCAGATCGGTCGTTCTGAATTCATTCACCAAACTTTATTGTCAGAGGTAGTATTTTAACCTTCCGTCGGGCACGCCGTTGTAAAAAGCACAACATTTACATTCTTTTTCTTTAAAAAAATATTCAAGCAGTAATGGTTTTTATTAACCGTTTGTATTCGTTTATTGGATCTCTTTACACAGTTCCTGGAAGTTATATGTATTTCTGATTGCGCAATTAGCTGCACCTGACATTTTAATCTGTTAACAGTGCATGAAATGAGCAAGGTTTATCTGTAAACAGTCTTCAAAAAAGCAAATCTCATTCTTGCTATGAGAAGCAACTAATATAGATGCAATATAGGACTAATTCCGTAAATCCGAAATTACTTAATTATTGTTTAGTAATTCATTATTACTTTTTAGTCTTTGTTATTGTAGTAGCAAGTAGCTTTTTATACATTTTAACATCTGCTTTAGTTTGTTATAAAAAAATAAGTGCATTGCTAAATACTTTCATAAAGTGTAATCAGAGATAACTTATATCATGTTTGTAAGTCAAATTATTTGTAAAATTAAAATAAAGCATCAGTAATTGATTGTAAACTTATTGTACAATTTACAACGCGCGCCCGCTCATGTGATGAAAATTTGCGCGCCCGGCGAAAGGTTAAAAGAAAAATTAGTGGTGTGAAAAAGCTTTAAGTGATGGATCAAGCAAACTCTTCTTGCTTACGTCGTGTAGTAAAATTAGTTAAGTGGTTAAAATAGTGGTTCGGAAATAGTGTTGGCAGGTTCCCTGTCTAAAAAAAGTGGGGCAGTGACTTATAAATCGGCACATAAAAATATAATAAACTGAGAATGAAGAAATCCGTTTATAACAAATTCTGTATTAAACCTAAAAAAATATTGATTTCGAAGGAGGAAGTAACATACATAACCAGCAGCTCAGATGGATGGAGACCTGCCTAAAACGAAACATTGTTCATTTTTCCGAAAACCGAAATCATCCCTACATTATATTCATATTTTGACATTTAGCACATCTGAAAATTTTATTACGAAAACCACAAGAGATTTTAAGATGACTTTTATACACCTCTCCCCTCCCCAAGTGACAACACATCTACGCTGAAATGGAAAGATGTTTAAAAAGAAAAAAAAAGTCTCGGACCTGTTTTATATCCTGCGAGTTATCCCTTTTCAACATTTCATTACAAGGAGTATCATAGATCCTGAAATATATTTTTCGTCCCTTCCTCCCCCCCCCCTGTTTTCCTCAAGTATCCTTCCTGAGGAAAAGAAGGGAAGGAAAATTCTGAAAATTCCTTTTGCATGTAATTTGAAATAAAGAACATTATTTAAAAAAAATGATTCTAAAATAGTTATATATGAAAAACACTAATGTTCTAGTAATTGAACTAAAATAAGTAGAACTATAATGATTCTATGATGATTCAGGATCTATTGTGCTTTCTGTAATGAAATTTTGAAAAGGGGTGACTCTTTTAAGCATCCTTCCATTTTAGGTAGATGTTTTTGCAGTCAGGGGAAGAAGATGGAAGGGTTGTGTGTAAAAAGCATCTTAAAATCTGTCATGGCTTTCGTAAAAATATCTTTCAGATATGTTAAATGTCAAAATAAGAATATAACGTAAAGATAAATAGGGTTTGCAAAAAAAAAAAGGAATATTTCGTTTTAGACAGTTTTCCGTCTTACCAGGTAGTTTCGTATGTTACTTTCACCGTCGTGATCAATAATTTTTTAAGTTTAAGACAGGATTTGTTATAGACAAAATAAAGACGAACCTTTATTCTAAGGTTTAATATATTTTTATGTGCCGATTTATAAGTAAATGTCCTGCTTTTATTTTAGACAGGGAACTTTCCACCACTATTTGCGTACTACAGCCTTAACTTATGATTTCACTATATGTCGTATAGGAAAGAAGAGTTTGCTTGATACATCTCTTAAAGCTTTTTGACATCACTATTTTTTTTAAATACAATTTCATACTATTTAATGGAAGAAATGTTTAGATTAAATATTAAGATTTTTTTAACTTAAAAAAGCGATGTTTATCCCATATTTTCAATTTATTGTACGTTAAAAGAGAATCTGTTAACAGGTTACAAAAATATTTTTTGAATACAACTTACTGATGGTAAATGTGTGAAAAATCAATGCTTATTAAAAAGTATATTTTGTTTATTTTAATTAAGTATAATAGATATTATTCAATTATAAATATTATTTTAAATATCTTTCCATCCAACAAAATCTATTTCTGTAGATGAGTGGAGAGTCGATTCAACATGTCGAATGAGATTCAACTCTGCGAAATGAGCCGAAAACTCATGCGTATTTTACTAGAGCTACGCCTGAAATTCAACAGCCTGTTGCCGCCACCAGCGCCATCTGTTGGCCGACTTTCGAACTATTTTTAGAAAGTGTATATCTAAAAATTTATTGATTTTCTAGTAACATTTCAACAAACCGCGCATTTTTATCTCAAACCGTTTGTTAGATATTTCCATTCAAAATGGGCCAGTCATTTATTGGACACTCTGTACCTACTGTGAAGCGGTCTGTTAAACCGCTTCATCCAAACATAAATAACTGGAAAAATTAACTCACAAGAATAGTGTTTTTGAAAAAAATTTTTCTTTTTGTTTGTACATGATTTTTATAATTAAAATTCATCTGTTCAAAAATCTCTGGTGATAGTATTAAAGTTCCAAATGGAACAAAATTTTCGTAGTGTTTTTTGTTAAAGTAAAAATTACAAGTTAAACTATAAAAACAGAAAAAATCAGCAGTCTGTGAGACCGGTAACATCAATTAGTGGTTAATGATATTCCATATCCTGCATCTAAACCTATATTCTTAAAATAAAAGCTTCTAGTTTAAATTTCTTTAATTTATCCCCTCTATCTCATTATTAATTGTCTTTTTAAATAAAGCACCATCGGAAAAATATTTTGTTTTAAACTTATCACGTTTTATTTTTATTACCATAATCACTTTTAGCACTTAAAAAAATAACTTGTTGTTTTTATAATTTTTTTTCACGTTTTATTTGATTTTTTTTATTATTCGCTATGATTTCCTTCAGTATAAGTGTCTTCGAACCACAATCATATTTCATTATATGGTAACTCACTGTTTGTCAATTCCCTCCTTACCATATAGTCGGGAGCTAACTTGGTGGTCGTCGTGACGCCTGTACGCCTGTAGCACAAATACATAATTTTAACAACCGACGCGTCGGTTGTTAAGATTTTGTATTTTAGCAGTATATAATTTATATTTGTTCATGCAATTAAATTAAGCAGATGTCTAAACATCTTATATATATATATATATATATATATACAGGGTGTCCGAAAAGTCTGGAAACGGCCGAATAACTCGAGAAATACATATGAGATTGAAAAACGTAAATATACGTGTTAAATATTTTTAAATAAGCTACTCTGTGATACCAAATTTGACCTTCGAAACCGACCCCCTGGGGGTCAGAGGGGGTCCAACTTTGAAATCTTAAATTATAACCCCAATTTTTTATTGCAGATTCGGATTCTACAGACAAAAATACGTAACTTTTGTATTTGATGTTTATTTCAAAACTTCGTTTATCACGGTGTAATCGAGCATATTAAATCGATACATATTCCCGCTTTTCCAACGGGATTTTCCCTAATCGAAACTGATTGGGCAGAATTTTTGACGTCAAATTCCTCGTCTTTTGTAGGAATAGCGTTTCCTGAAAATCACCCGTGGCGATTATTTCAATAGTGCAAAAATTTGACCCATTTGCTGCAGCGTCACTCCACAGCTATTATAGAATATCTCTTTTGTGACCAATGAGAATGCTCCATAACACAGTAAAGTAATCGTTTTCTATAAAAGCGGTGGAGTGACGATGCAGCAAAAGGGTACATTTTTTTACAGTGTACTTTACAGTGTTATGGAACATTCTCATTGGTCATGAAAGAGATATTCTATAAAAGCTGTGGAGTGACGCTACAGCAAATGGATCAAATTTTTAACTGTGTAGCACTACCAAAATAATCGGCACGGGTGATTTTCAGGAAACGCTATTATTGCAAAGGACGAGGAATTTGATGTCATAAATTCTCCCCAATTAGTTTCGATTAGGGAAAATCCCGTTGGAAAAGCGGGAATATGTATCGATTTAATATGCTCAATTACACCGTGATAAACGAGGATTCGAAATAAACATCAAATACAAAAGTTACGTATTTTTGTCCGTAGAATCCGAATCTGCAAAAAAAAATGGGGGTTATAATTTAAGATTTCAAAGTTGGACCCCCTCTGACCCCCAGGGGGTCGGTTACGAAGGTCAAATTTGGTATCACTGAGTAGCTTATTTAAAAATATTTAACACGTATATTTACGTTTTTCAATCTCATATGTATTTCTCGAGTTATTCGACCGTTTCCAGACTTTTCGGACACCCTGTATATATATATATTTATAAAATTGCTATTAGCAACGGATGTTATATATTAATTATATATAAGATACCACAATAAGAAAAAATTCATTATGACTATTCAAAATGAAAAGATATCAATTAAATACAATATACAGCATCTGTTTAAGCAAATCAATAAATTACAACAAAACTTTGTAATAACTTATGTTGATAAATCTCCTAATAATTATGCCATTATTTGTAAATCTTATTATCATCAACTGCTTAAATCTAGTATATCTAATAATAACACATTCCAAAAAATTAATGATAACTTACTTGCCAATAATCGTAAAAATAAAGGATTCTATAAATTATTAGACATTAACCCTACTAACTTTAAATATCCTTATCTAGTCCTTATACCCAAATTTCATAAGCATCCTGTTAAATTCAGAACTGTTACAATTGGTTGCAATACTTATAATAATGCTGCTAACAAACTTCTATTAGTAATTCTTAATCAAATATATAATATCACAAAAAAAGTGATAATACACATTGCATAAAAAATAGTTATGAACTGGTCCATATTATGAAAAATCTTAAATGTATAAACAATATCACTACCTATGATTTTAAAGATTTATTTAATAATATCAATTTATCGGATTTACATAATATCATAAATGAGCTTTTTAAAAAATATCAACACGAGTTGGATATATCACATAATATCGATTCTGAATATTTTCATACCTTAACTAATTTCATTATCTATAATAATTTTATCATGCATGATAACAATATATATATTCAAAATGTTGGTATACCACAAGGTGGTAGTACATCTAGTGTATTATCTGACTTATATTACTATGAACGTCATTATTTAAATAATACAATACATTTATATCGATATATAGATGATGTAATTTTAATTGATACTGATAACACCTGTATATCTCAATTCCCTGTTGATTATCCTTCTAATCTAGAACTTTCAAAAAACCTACTTTTTAATAATACAATCAATTTCTTAGATATTAAAATTATATTAAAAGAGAACAAATTTATAACTGATATTTATGACAAAAGGAAAGAATTTAATTTTAAAGTTAATACTTTTTCTAATTTTAAATCATGTCTTCATAATTCTGTATATCGTAATATAATACTTAACCATTTATATAGAATAAAATGTCTATGTTCTTCCCATTTAATTAATACTAATATTAAAAAGCTTGTATACACTCCTGGCCAAAATTATAAACTCACAAATTTTTTTATTTGTTTACATCATAATATAAATAAGCTTAGTTTTACATTAATAAAATACTGATGAATACTTATAATAAGACATCTAAATTTAATGTAACTCATAAATAAAATGGAGTAAATAATTAAAACAAAAAAAATACATAACTTAAAAAAATAACATTATGTGAAACCTGGACAAAATTATAAACTCAAAGTTATAAATTTCTATATTCTGGCATATTTCATATAAATAAATGCTTTTTGTGATAAGAAACTAATAAATGGAGTCATTACGCATCCATACATTTCAATACATCAATGCATATTTTAATTTTTCTGGTAAAATGACATTAAATGAAACCTGGACATAATTATAAACTCAAAGCTATGAATTTCTACACTCTGGTATTTTTGATATAAAGAAACACATTTTGTGATAATAAATTAATAAATGGAGTTAATAGGGATGAATATATTTCAATACATCAATGCATTTTTATATTTTTTTTTCAAAAAATATGAGTAAAATATAAATATAGTACATGTGTAAATTGAAAACATAAAATTATAGAGTTTAAGAAGTGAATATACTTTTGAATCCTGGTGCAAAGTAATAATGCATACATTCGAAAATGTGTTGAACCGCCATTTTTCTGAATGACTTTAAATATGCGACTCGGCATAGATTGAAATTTTTTTTCCCAACTGCTCCATAGACAACTGGTTCTAGGCTGAAAGTATAGCCGTATTTAAATCATTTGTGTTTTGATATTGGCGTCCATCGCGATAGACTATTCGAACGATTGCACTCCAGCAATTTTTAATGGGGTTTAGATCCAGGGTGCGAGCTGGTCAATTCAAGATATTTACATACTAGCGCTGCAGCCACTCTTTTGTGTTTTTTGTAGAGTGTATTGCTGCATTATCTTTCAGAAATACCCAGTTTTTTACAGCGATCAACGGTCCATATGACAAAAGATTATCGTCCAATGTTAACTGGTAGTCTTCTGCTTTTTGTTTTCAATTAAGAAAATCTAGAGCAATTTTACCATTCTGAGAAAAACCAGCCCACACCATCACTGATTGTTCACCAAAGTTTCGACTAAAGATATGCCGTTTTTCAGGCTTAATATCGTTCCAATAGTATCTTATGCCACCTGGTCCTCTAAATTAATTTTCTTTTAGTCTGACCAAATGAATGTGCTCCATTATATTATCCATGACACGTGCTGTTGTGCAAAATGAAATCCGGGTTTCATGTGATGGGGCTCTAGTTTTGGCTCAGCTTTCATTTTCTTCCATTTCATATTCGGTGCTCATTGAAGAATGCGTCTAACAATTCGAGAGCTTACATTTAACTTTAAAATATTTACAATTAGGCTAGAAGAAGCTCCAGTACTAAATGCTGTTTATAACATAGATCTTTGATTTCTTTCTATATCTTTGGAAGTTGACCACTCCATTTTATATACAAAAACCACATTTAACAAAATTGTTTAACTAAAAATTATAAAAATGCATTGATGTATTGAAATATATTCATCCCTAATAGCTCCATTTATTAGTTTATTATCATAAAATGCATTCATTTATATAAAAAAAACTAGATTGTAGAAATTCATAATTTTGAGTTTATAATTTTGTCCAGGTGTCACATAATGTTATTTTATGAAAAAAATTAAAACCTGTATTGATGTATTAAAATGTATTGATTCATAATGACTCCATTTATTAGTTTTTTATCACAAAATGCATTTATTTATATCACATGTTCCAGAATATAGAAAATCATAACTTTGAGTTTATAATTTTGTCCAGGTTTCACACAATGTTTTTTTTTTAAGTTATGTATTTTCTTATTTAAATTACTTACTCCATTTTATTTATAAGTTACATTAATTTTAGATGCCTTAATATAAATATTCATAATTATATTATTAACGTAAAGCTAATCTTATTTATATTATGATGCAAACAAATAAAAAAAATTCTGAGTTTATAATTTTGTCCAGGACTGTATGATGCTATAAATAATGGTTATCCTAAAAAATTCATATATTCTTTAATTTATAATTAGATATTACATGATCTTATAATTAATTCTTTGCATAAAAAATGTATAAAAAAAAATTATAAAACATAAAAATAATAAAAAATTAAAAATGTTAAAAAGCAATAAAAAAATATATATATAGGTTGGTTGGGTGGGTAGATGTTAGAGTACGGAGGAGGGTGGTGTTGTCTGGATAAAAACGCAAAGGTTAATTATTTATTTTAAAAAAAAATTGAGAGTGGGTTATTTATTTTAACATAATTTTTAAACTGTTTAATTTACACCAATATATGGATATTCGTCTAGTTATATCTATAGTTAAATAGCTATATTTTAAATATCAAATTATTTTTAATGTTATTGATATAATTTTTGGTATTATTATTAATAATATTATTACTATTATTTATTTATTTATTTATTTATTTATTTTTATTATTATTATTATTATTATTATTTTATTATTATTATCCTATATTAAGATAATGAGTTTTTACCATGTAAAGTCACAATAAATGTTACTGATTAAAGTAACAATAATGTATTTTAAGTTATATGTTAATATGAATGTTATCTCTTAATTCTAATTTTAATCATTTTATTAATTTAATTTTATGTTAATATCGATTATTATTTTTTCCGGTTCAATTATATTTCCATTCAGCTTTATCTTTTTTGTTTGTTATGGATAACTATTATTTTTACTTACTTTCAACTCCTTTTTGTAAAATATCTTTGTTCCTTGTTTAATAATTTGGTTTTTGTGTGATGGTAGTCCCAAATTCGTATTGTTTTGCTTTTTCATGGCAAATACGAAGATGAAACCACACACTCCATTTGTAGTTCCAAAGTATTTGGGACCTGAAGATTCTGCTTTGGTTCTACAAATTTCAATTGTATTCATATTATTATTTTTTTCCTTCTATGTTCAATGTGCTATAAGTTATTATATTCAATGGTTAATTTCAAATGGTTAATATTGTTTACTATAATTCAATTTAATTCTTCGTTTTGGTTTATTGTTTTATTGATAAAATCCGTTGGTGAATCTTGTCTACTTTTAATGGTATTATATATATATATATATATATATATATATATATATATATATATATATATACAGGGTGTTTCGCTACCAGACCGACAAACTCTGAGGGGTGATAGTAGACATAGAGACAAACATTATTAAATAGGAAACCATGGGGCGCAAACGTCTTCTGTAGGAGCTAGAGGCCATTAAAGTTTGAGGTCTAAAACTTCAAACGATGATAAAAAACGGATAAAAGGGTCGATTTGTTTGCAGTTTTCACTAAAATCATTCTTTATATCACGATTTTTTTAGAAAAATTTTTTAAAGGTTACGTTGAAAAATTGTCGATAGAGGGCGCTTTAGACTTTAGAGTAACGAACAACTATTCAAGTTATACTAAAGTTTAGTCTTTAACTTAAATTTTAAGCTCAAAATCGGAAACATTGGGATCGGATAACTAGTGAAAATTGAACTGTGAACAGAGAGGAGAATTTTAAACGCTCATAAACATTGGACAAACAAATCGATTTTGTTGCGGTTTGCGTATAAGTCATTCCCTTGGTAATTATTTTATTTAAAATGACGTACAGCTTTAATGTCCTCATTTTTTGATAGAGGGCGCTTCCGACACATCTCCGACATTTCAATGGCTTTACTCCTTGGTGTTTTACTACCAGAACAACATAATTCCAGGATGTGTTAGGGATGCAAAGACTACTTGGAATCACATAAGAATGTAACTTTGGAAATGCATTTTTTGGGAGTTACGGTTAAAGGAAACAGAGAAAAAAGCAACAGAAACAGCAGAGAAAGAGCAACCCATTAATGTGAAAGAAAAGAGTAAATTTAAAGGTTTTACTAGAAAAGGTGTTCAAAATTACGACCAGAAATACTCCCTCAAGTTTGACAGTGACGGTAGATGGCGCTAAATGGCGCGTGAACAGTGATCATTTTGAAGCTATCATTCGCGAACAGGTTCCAAAGGTAGCAGAAGGAAGTATTTGAACGATGAACAGCACGATGGGACTCATCGACATTTTACCAATGACGTTTGCTGACACTTCAAAGTAACATATGGATAGCGGTGGATAGGTCGTTGTGGCCTGGTTCATTGGACTGCCAGATCGCCAGATCGATCATGTATGGACTTCTTCTGCTGGGGTCAAGTAAAAAGTTGGGTGTATGAGACTTCCGTACCATCAGTTGAAAACCTCGCAGCTGATATTTCTGTAGCTGCCAGAAAGCTTTCTGAGATGCCAGGAATCCATGAGACGCCGCTATCAAGCATGCCGGACTACTTCTGGTCGTAATTTCGAACACCTTTTCTAATAAAACATTTAAATAAACTGTTTTCTTTCACATTAACGTGTTGCTCTTTCTCTGCTGTTTCTGTTGCTTTTTTCCCTGCTTCCTTTAACCGTAACTCCAAAAAAATGCATTTCCAAAGTTACATTCCGATGTGATTCCGAGTAGTTTTTGCATCCCTAACACATCCTGGAAGTATGTTGTTCTGGTAGTAAAACACCTAGGAGTAATGCCATTGAAATGTCGGAGATGTGTCGGAAGCGCCCTCTATCAAAAAATGAGGATACTAAACCTGTACGTCATTTTGAATAAAATAATTACCAAGGGAATGACTTACACGCAAACCGCAACAAAATCGATTAGTTTTTCCAATGTTTATGAGTGTTTAATATTCTCCTCTCTGTTCACAGTTCAATTTTCACTAGTTACCCGATCCCAATGTTTCCGATTTTGGGCTTAAAATTTAAGTTAAAGACTAAACTTTAGTATAACTTGAACTCCATGCACAAAATAACGGTAAAAAGTAGTTGTTCGTTACTCTAAAGTCTAAAGCGCCCTCTATCGACAATTTTTGAACGTAACCTTTAAAATTTTTTTCTAAAAAAATCGTGATATAAAGAATGATTTTAGTGAAAACTGGAAACAAATCGACTCTTTTCTCCGTTTTTTATTATCGTTTGAAGTTTTGGACCTAAAACTTTAATGGCCCTTAGCTCCTATAGAAGACGTTTGCGCCCCATGGTTTCCTATTTAATAATGTTTGTCTCTATGTCTACTATCACCCCTCAGAGTTTGTCGGTCTAGTAGCGAAACACCCTGTATATATGTATATACAGGATGATACCAAATTTTTTTTACAATAAAAGAGGGCTGATAGTACACATAGAGATAAACAATGTTAAATAGGACACCAAGGGTCCCAAACGTTTATCAAAGGAGATAGCCGCCATTAATGTTTAGGGGGAAAATTTTCAAATAAACATAAAAAAACGGAAAATTCGGTCGATTGTTTTGCGGTTTTCACTAAAATTATTCTTTATGTCGACATTTTCTTGAAGATAGATTACAAAGATAAATTTCGAAAAATGCCGATAGAGGGCGTTTTAGACTTTGGAGTAACGAACAACTATTTTTTGCCGGTATTTTTTGCATCTTATTAAATGCTTTCGTAAGCTTAGACTTAAATTTTGAGCTCAAAATCTGAATAGTTGGGAGTGGTTAAGTAGACAAATTGAACTGTATTCAGAGGGTTCAAATTTCAAATGATTATAAAAAACGGAAAAGTTGGTCGATTCATTTGCGGTTTTCGCTAAATATAATTTTTAAATCAGCATTTTCTTGAAAATAAATTTTAAAGATAAATTTCGAAAGATGCCGATAGAGGGCGACTTAGACTTTGGAATAGTGTACAACTATTTTTAACCGTAATTTTTTTAATCTCATTAAATGCTTTCAAATGCATAGACTTTAATTTTGGGCTCAAATTCTGTATCGTTGGGAGTGTTTAAGTAGTGAAAAATTGAATTGTGTTCGAGGATGGGGGGGGGGGGGGTAAATTTCAACTGCTGAACATACTTCAGTTTCCGCTTCTTAACCCCTCCCAACGATTCAGAATTTGAGCTCAAAATCTAAGTTTAAATCGAAGCTTCCGAAAACATTAACAAGCAAAAAAATAAAAACAAAAAAATAATGGTTAAAATTAATTGTTGGTCACTTTGAAGTTTAAAGCACCCTTTAACGAAATTTTTTGAAATTTATCTTTAAAATTTATTTTTAAGAAGATACTGACTTAAAGAATAGTTTTATTTTAAACAGCAAACGAGTCGACCAATTGTTCCATTTTCTAGAATTATTTTTAATTTGAACCTCCCCCCCCCCTTAAACACAGTTCAGTTTGTGCTACTTAACCACTCCTTGCTATTCAGATTTTGAACTCAAAATTTAAATTTAAGTCTAAGCTTCCGAAAACATTTAATGAGATGCAAAAAATACCGACAAAAAATAGTTGTTCGATACTCCAAAGTGTAAAGCGCCCTCTATCAACATTTTTTGAAATTTATCTTTATAATTTATTTTTAAGGAAATACCAACATAAAGAATAGTTTTAGTGAAAACCGCAAATCAATGAACCAATTTTTCCGTTTTTTATAATCATTTGAAATTTGAACCCTCTGAACACAGTTCAATTTGTGCTACTTAACCACTACCAACTTTTCAGATTTTGAACTCAAAATTTAAGTTTGAGTCTAATCTTATGAAAACATTTAATGAGATGCAAAAAATACTGGCAAAAAGTAGTTGTTCGTTTCTCCAAAGTATAAAGCGCCCTCTATCGGCATTTTTTGAAATTTATCTTTATAATTAAATTGCAAGAAAATGTCGACATAAAGAATAATTTTAGTGAAAACCGCAAATCATTCGACCGATTTTTCCGTTTTTTAAATTTATTTGAAATTTTGATCCCTAAACTTTAATGGCGGCTATAACCTTTGGAAAACGTTTGGGACCCTTGGCCTCCCATTTAATATTGTTTGTCTTGATGTTTACTATCACCCCTCTTTTCTTGTAAGAAAAATTTAGAATCACCCTGTATATACAGGGTGTTTTGCTACCAGACCGACAAACTTTGAGTGGTGATAGTAGACATAAAGACAAACATTATTAAATAGGAAACCATGGGGCGCAAACGTCTTCTGTAGGAGCTAGGTGCCATAAAAGTTTTAGGTCCAAAACTTCAAACGATGATAAAAAAAAAAAACAGAAAAAATTGTCGAGTCTTTTGCGGTTTTTGCTAAAAACATTCTTTATGTCAAGATTTGTTTGTAAAAAAATTTTAAAGGTTACGTTCAAAAATAGTCGATAGAGGGCGCTTTAGACTTTAGAGCAACGGGCAACTACTTTTTACCGTCATTTTGTGCTTGGGGTTGAAATTATTTTAAAGTTTAGACTTTAACTTGAATTTTAATCCCAAAATTGGAAACATTGGGATCGGGTAACTAGCGAAAATTGTCCTGTAAACAGAGGGAGGGATTTTAAACGCTCATAAACAATGGACAAACTAATCGATTTTTTTGCGGTTTGTGTGTAGGTCATTATCTTGGTAATTATTTTATTCAAAATGACGTCCAGGTGTGGTGTCCTCATTTTTTAATAGAGGTCGCTTCCGTCACATCTCAGACATTTTTATGGCATTATTCTTGAGTGTTTTACTACCAGACCAACATACTTCCTGGAAGTGTTAGGGATGCAAAGACGACTCGAAATGATAGAGGAATGTAATGTTGGAAATGCCTTTTTTGCGAGTTACGGTTAACCCCTTAACACGCAGTTTTGCCGGGTCAGCAACACCTAAAGTTCCCCCTGTTTAGAGACAAAAAACTCCGTGAATATTTCAAAAACTACTCTAATGGCTACTTTAAATATTTCTTATGAGTTCTAGATGGCAGCATCACAGAGATCAAACTCTATTGTTTTTAAATAATAGGTAAAAAGTTTTACTGTAATACGCGCTTCACAGCAATGCTCTTCTCACTGCGCTTATCAATGCTTTACTTATGGGAGGTTACCACTTCGGCAACCGGGGTTGTTATGATTTTGCCCAGCCCAAAAAACCCGAGTGGGTTTTTTCTAAAAAAACCCACTTGAAAAAACCCAAGTGGGTTTTTTCAAAATTTTAACTTTAAATTACATATATAATGTATTTATATTACATGTATAATGTATTGTAATATATTTCTTAATATCAGTACACAACTCATAAAATTTATAACCACCACCCTCCACCCCAAAGAAAAGAAATGTCGTAATTATACCATCACAATTTTTAAAAGAAGTAATTGTTAGTTAATCTCTGTAGCATGTGTAAGAAACACAAACAATTTTTTTCCCATTAAAAAAATACTTTGATGTGTAATGTGTTCTATGTTATACAATAGAAACTCATAACAGAATACCATATATGCTTAGAATCCTTATTGAAATATGTAGACATGTAGAATTACTTGGCTTATTCTATTATTTAGTAATAACAAAAAAAAAAAAAAATACTTTATAAATTATTACTGATAGTCAATTTATCTAAAAGCAAAGCATAATTTTGATTACTGTCATTCATTTATATATATTTGTAATCAATTAGCTACTTTAAATTTAGTAATAAGTACAATTTTTTTTCAAGCATTCTGAACCATCTCCCATAACCACCAAAAAACCTCAAAAAACCCGAAAAACCCTGATAAAGCCCCAAAAAACCTGATAAAACCCCAAAAACCCTGAAAAAACCCCCAAAGCCCTGAAAAACCCAGTGGGTTGGGTTTTTTCTGAAAAAACCCGGATATTTAACAACCCTAGCTGTATAATTAAAATGGTTAGTGCGATCTTTACAAAACAATACCTGTGTACTCCTCTAAGCCTAAATAGAGTGCCTAATTTTTGTTTTCTTTAAATTCGAACTTTAAAGAGTAGTGCGCCGGAAAGGGTTAAAGGAAGCAGAGAAAAAAGCAAGAGAAACAGCAGAGAAAAAGCAACACGTTAATGTGAAAGAAAGCAGTTTATTTAAATATTTTACTAGAAAAGGGGTTTGAAATTACGACCAGAAGTAGTCCGGCATGCTTGATAGCGGCGTCGCATGGACTTCCTCACATTTTGAAAGATTCCTGGCATCTCAGAAAGCTTTCTGGCAGCTACAGAATTATCAGCTGCGAGGTCTTCAACTTATCGTAAGGAAGTCTCATACACCCAACTTTTCACTTGACCTCAGCAGAAAAAGTCCATACATGATCGGTCCGGCGATCTGGCAGGCCAATGAACCAGGCCACCACGACCTATGCACCGCTGTCCATATGTTACTTTAAAGTGTCAGCAAACGTCATTGGTAAAATGTCGAGGAGTCCCACCGTGCTGTTCATCGTTCAAATACTACCTTCTGCTACCTTTGGAACTGGTTCGCGAATGATAGCTTCAAAATGATCACTGCTCGCGCGCATTAACGTTTAGCGCCATCTATCTTCACTGTCAAACTTGTCGGACTATTTCTGATCGTAATTTTGAACACCTTTTCTAGTAAAACATTTAAATTTACTGTTTTCTTTCACATTAATGTGAAAGAAACTCGACAATATTTGAACGTATCTCTATCGACAATATTTGAACGTAACCTTTAAAATTTTTTTCTAAAAAAAATCGTGATATAAAGAATGATTTTAGTGAAAACCGCTAACGAATCGATCCTTTCCTCCGTTTTTTATCCGTTCCATCGTTTGAAGTTTTGGACCTCAAACTTTAATGGCTTCTAGCTCCTACAGAAGACGTTTGCGCCCCATGGTTTCCCATTTCATAATGTTTGTCTTCATGTCTACTATCACCCCTCAAAGTTTGTCGGTCTGATAGCGAAACACCCTGTATATATCAATAGAATATTCAAAGCATTGACAACATGCCTTGAAATTTTCCAACATCAATAATCTAAACCAATCTAAAAAATCATCTAACTGAAAATGCTGTGAAAGATCCAGGAAAAATATTTTAAACATAATAGAGAAATATCAGAAACCAACTCGTAATTATGAACATTTCTAAAGCAAAGTTGAAACAACACTTAAGAAAAGTCCAAACGAAATGGAATACAAATACAAACATATACCAAATGTAAAATGGAAAGACTAATTTGACAACTGCCCCATTATCCACTTTTCTTTTAGAAATTATTTAAATTGTATCTAGATAAACTATAAAATGTTAGAATTTTTGTATTTTATGAAAAACATTTAAGGTGGTACACTTAAAAGACAGCATGGTGTATTGAAAAAAAATGGAGCATTATAATGGCTTGACACATTCAAAAACATTATAGAATACTTATAAATAGTAAAGTGCTCACTGCAAAGCAAAACACTGTAAGGGTAGGCAAGTGGTGCGCCGTACTAGGTAGCAAGTCAGCTGGGCGTTTTCCTATTATTTTTCATTTATTATTACTGATACATTGATGATCAAGAGAGAAATGAAGGAAAATTTTCGCACCAGGCACCACACAGAGTTTTTGCAGTGCTGCTACACAGGTCACTCATAAAATGGTCTGGTGTAATTAACCCTTCACTTCACGATTTTTTCTATCGCTATAAAAAATTGTTTGGAATCCATAAATCCGTCTAATTATGGGGAAAATAATAATAATAAAAAGAATTCTAATTTTCAGCAAAAATTTGATATTTTATGATGAATACCCTGTATAAACAATTAGAATTTGCAAATATTGTATTCTAAATTTTGCAATTAGATGGGCTTAAATTAATAAATTTTGCATGCTTAACACTCTACAATTTGCTTTATATTAATATTTTTTAGTATTCAGTAAAAACAATAAAAGTAATTTAGCCTTAAAAGCTTGATCTAATATTTTTTTTCTTTCCGAAGGATAAATTCTAAGTTTATATTAAATGCAACCATTTGACATGGACAAAATAACTATTATTCCATTCTTTGGACTGTTCTTAATCAGTTACAGTGATCATATTGGCCAAATTCATGGGACATAATGAGAATTATTGTGTTTTTAGGTATGTGCCATATATGGCCCACGATTCGGTGAAGGGTTAAAGCAATACTTCTATGCAACTTTAAGTTATACGTACCCAAATAAATTACTACATTAGGGATATATTTTTAGGATTACTTTTATTTTTATAAATTAATATATTTTTATATTATTATTTTAGAATGGATATCCTAATTAAATTTTGATACATTCTGACACTCCACAGAATTCTTTAAAGTTATTATTCATAATGCCATCAATATCATAATCATGATACTGATTCGTATTTTATTTTCAACAATACTGGCATACGTTGAACAATATATTACGAAGACTATCGGCAACAAGATATTCCAACAAGACTTCTCAACATTACAAGCCAAATTTCTTGTCTAACAACAAACAATATGTTTATAGTAAAATAATTACTATGATTACTTCAATCAGTAGTTCTTCATTGGAACAAAACGACGATTAATTTCAATCATTTTGGTCTATCTTTAAATATCAGATTATACTACAATATAAGAAATTGTTGCCTTCTCCGGGATTTGCAGGCTTGTTTTCTGTACCAAAGATTTCATTTTTGCCTTTATAAGTCATCTGACAGTTTCAGAATTTAAAATATTTAGTTTGATTCATTAGAAATAGCTTAAAATCTACATAATTTGCATAATGTTATACATATAGGAGAGAGGGGGCACGTTTGAACTGGAGGCACCTTTGAACAATCTAAATATTTTCCTTAAACTAAATTAATTTTAAAAAATGTCAATGGCAATAAATTAGTACTGCTTCATTGCAATAAGTATTACAGAGCTGCACTAGTTTGTATGCATAATACTGTCTAAGCAAGATATGTATTTTCTCCCTTTTGAATCTAAACTTAAGAAAAGAAAGTTGTAAGATTTTTGTTGACAATTTTGTATTCCTAAAAGTTTTTGATTTATTGTTCAACACTTAAATAAAGATGTAATCTTTAGTTTATCAGGTTCGTTTTATTCAAATTCTTCAGCCGAATTAAGTAAACAGTTGTAATGTTGATTTCCATCTGATGGGGCACCACTGAACAGAAAAGCTGGGACAAAATTGACCATCTAAAACTATGAAGTAAAGAGTTGTGAATGTACCTAAATATTATTACTTTTGGAATTTTTTCTACGTGAAAGGAGGTTAATTAAGAATAGCAAAGAAAATGGACTTATACTGTTAACAATCCCTCCTCACTGCACATATGTATTACTATATCTCTGGATGTATCAGCGATGGTACGCTTCAAATCTAAATTGATGATGGCATTCATTTATTTTATAATTGCAAATCCCGCATACACAATAATGATTCATGATTTAGCAGATTTGTCTAACAAAGCCTATACTCTTTCATTTACTCTTTTCCAAACATTATTTTTGTTTTATGATAAAATGGAATTTAAGTGAGGTTTTTTCATAAAAAGAGTAAAATTTTAATTTTTCAGAAGCACCAGATATCATATTGGTGTATTTCAAGGATATTGTAAAAAAGTTTTCACAACCAAACATAACTGAGGGGAAGGGTCACTGTGTTGTTTTAACAATGATTTTTGACATCGAAATTGATGTATTTAAATTTTGGTTAAATAATAGAAAAAATATTAGTTTAAATAAGATAGAGCTATTTAATTTTATTCATGTTATTTTATATTTCTGAAACATATGCAGCTTTTTATGAAAACTCTCAATATTTTCATATTTTATTCATTTGTTCAAAGGTGCCCCTTACTTGTTCAAAGGTACCTTTGAGGCAGATTTGAACAGAAATCTTTCAGCTTTTAAAATCCTCACAACTTTTTAAATTTACATGGAAAGCTTTTAATTTCTGGTTTATATGATGAAGAAATGCATTGTTTTTATTACTTAATACTTAAAACGCAAAAAAATAATTCAAATAAGAAATGTATTCATTATTTAAAAAAATGTTCAAACGTGTCCCCCCTCTCCCCTGCATATATATATATATATATATATATAAACATATATATATATATATATATATATATATATATATATATCGGTATAACAAAACAAAACTTTGCCTTTCTGAGTATAATAATGCAGTTTTAAATTTGTTAAACAGTTTCAATGGTTTTCATAGTCCAAAGAGTGTTGTATATATCACCATATTGCAGCACGTATCCGACATATCCAACTTTATTACGATTTTTAAAACACTGACAACTCAAAATTTAAAAGATTTTGTTATTTATTTCTATCGCATTTTCTAGCTTATTTCATAATAGAACATAATTACATACAACATTTTCATAAAAAAACTAATAAGTTAAATTATTTTAAAATGTTTCTTGTATTGCATTTCCATAAATAAATCGTCTATAACTAAAGTGTTCTGGGGTAATATCGCCAGGTTGGGATATAACGCCACGTGCTAATATTAAGCTTAATTATTAAAACAATATGTGAAATGGCACCTACAGGCTCTGTACAAAAGTACTTTGAGTCATTTGAAACTCATAGAACGTCTAAAAGTTAATTTGTTACATTTGTAGTTGTTATTGCTTTGAGAAGCGCCTAAACTTAATGCCTGATCTAAAATTTACGAGATAAGTTCTGTGAAGTGGAGGCTATCAGAAAATACTTTGCTTATGACATAAATTTGTAGTGTATTTCATGTACTTTTAAAGTATTGTGGAAGATTTTGGATGCGTTCGCGAGGAAGTTTGTAGTTTAAAATATACTGCACAATAAGAATACCGGCCCCGTTGATTCTTTTCAGTGGCGACACTAAATCCGAAGAGGGTTTACTTTTTATTTAATTTTATTTTTATTTATGCACGAGAGAGCATTATTCTCACTGCTGAAATGCATTGATTAAGGCTTTCCTATACTAAAAACTGATCAAAAAATTTATCTATATATATTATTAATGCTAAAACTATTTCAAACACTTAAGAATAAAACGGTATCAAAATGTTTTTGATATTCTAATTTAATATTTTAAAATGAAATTTCAATTAAATTTCCTCGTGATTGTTCAATTGAGTTCTAAAGTTTAACTTTTTGCTTTCTAACTTAACTAAAGCTCTTACGAAGTCTCCAAACGAGTATTATGTTCTTACTATAAGAGATATTAACTCAATTAATACTATTTATACACTAAAATTTTTGTACAGTTTTAATTCTTATGCAATTTCACCCACTCACATGTTTCTCACAATAATATTAGGATTCCAAGCGAAAGAAAATTCCAGTAGTAACTACAGTTAAAGTGGAAATTAAGAGCTAAACTCTAAAAGCTGAAAAAAAAAAAAAAAAAAAAAAAAAAAAAAGCAACGATCAGTGAGATCGCTAACAGCAGTTAAAGATTAATTTTGTTGATAATATAGTGATAATGAAATATGCATCATGTATAAAATTTAATAAGGGATCTAACACGGATGTTGATTTTTATAAAAAAAAATGTCATTTAATTATTTAAAAATACAAATTTTAAAGCATGTTTTAAATAACGCCGACATTTTAAATTTTGGTCTGTACTATTCCACATTAATGTGAAGTTTACGAAGAAGGTATTTATAAGACATTTATAACTATGTTAACAAGAATATTTATTGCATATGTATCAAGTTATTATAAAATGACACATGTAAAAATATTTAATTCAAAAACAGTTAAAACCGTGCAATGTTTCTCATAATTATATTTAAGCGGACCTTTTAAAGCAAAAAGATGCTCAGGGTCTTTTGTTGTTGTCATTTTGTTGTCTCGCGTTTCCTTTTTTTATTTTTTCACAAAAAAAATGAACATTTTCTACCGCTTAGAATGCATATAGGAAAACAAGAATGATGATTTAGTTAAACACAGTTAAAGTCTTATATTCTGCTGTCTGCACCCCCTGCCCCTTTTCTTACGCTTTTACAAAACTGAAAATTTTTTTATCACTTAAAATGCAATTTGTCAATTTCTAGGGCTGTAACTGTTTCTATTTTTAGAATTGGATGATTTACATTCCATTATTTCATCTTATTTCACAGTTTTGTTTGTTTTGCTTTAGTGCTCACCTATGTGGGCAGAAACGCCAAATAGCATTGATCAAGAAATCACTCACTATATTTTATAATTACATATCTGTTAAATTATGTTTTCTTATATAGACAGTCAATGACTTGCTGTATCAAATCTTTTATTTGTTTGAAAAAAGAAATCTAAAACTAAGCCATGAAAACTAATAGAACCTTAACGTAGTGTTATTACCTCGGGGTACCTTATATGAACTTAACTTTTAAGGTATTTATATTTTGATGTAGCTTATATACAGTATTTTTTGATTAAATAATTATACTTCATATAGTGTTTTGCATATTTTTTTTAACATAAGATGTTTTTTAAATAAAAACTAAACACAAGCGAACTGAAATAAGATATATATTATTTTATATTTAGAGTTTTTTTTATTATTTAAAATATTAATATATATATATATATATATATATATATATATATATATATATATATATATACCGGGTGTTCCAAAAATGACTGATGGGTTTTAATATTCAATAACTTGCAAACGGTGACATCTATTTAAAAATTTTTTGCAGGAGGGTTATGTATAATGCCAGGAGTTTTTTTTAACCGTAATTTTGTATTTTAGTTCGCATCTCAAACAATAGATGGCGCTGACGGCGATTGAAGGCCAGGTTGACGCTTCACTCAGCACTGATCATCTGGCCTTCAATCGCCGTCAGCGCCACCTATTGTTTGAGATGCGAACTAAAATAAAAATTTACGGTAAAAAAACTCCTGAGGTTATACATAACCCTCCTGCAAAAAAATTTTAAATAGCTGTCACCGTTTGCAAGTTATTGAATTTTAAAATCCCTCAGTCATTTTTGGGACACCCGGTATATATAACCATTAATTGTATTACAATATATGGACAATTGAGTTTAATAACTTATATCACATTGAACATGGAGGGAAAAAATATGTAATTAAAACGAATACAAATGGAATTTGTAGAACCAAAGAAGAATCTTCAGGCACCAAATACTTTGGAACTACAAACAAAATGTGTGGTTTCATCTTCGTATTTGCCATGAAAAAGCAAAATAATACGAATTTGGGGCTAACAACACGCATAAACCAAAATTAAATGAATAAAAATCATCAAAAACAAGGCACATCATATATATATATATATATATATATATATATATATATATATGTAATCCTTTGGCTCAACAGAAAGTTATTTAAAATATTTACAGCCATTTTTGGATGTTTAAAAGATGTTTGTACTTTTATTGCAAAATTACTAAGAACAAAGAACAAGAATATTCTACCGAAAACCATACTTAAATTATTACTTGTAATTGATCGTTTAGGCGTAAATAACATCTTTCGAAACACGTATCAAGCAGTAAATAACAAATTTAGAAAGCAGAAAACACCTTATATATTTTTTCATATTACGTAATTGAGGTTTTCTAAATCAAATTATCACAAAGAACTTAAACAAGGTTTTTAAAAGAGGGTATTGATTAAAAAAAAAAAAAAAAAAAACTTTCGACCTACATAAATTTAGGCAAATTTGTTTATTTTTACTTTCTAATTTCTTTATTGGTATCACTTTATTTTTATGTAGAGTAATGCAAGTTTTACTTTTTGATTATTTTTAACATTACATAAACAAAATTAAAAAAATGCATTTGATATAAGGTCCGGATATCTATATATACTTTGTTACTCTTCTTTATATTTTTTTTAACATAAAAATACATATGTGTTTAGGACAATATCTTTCCAAGATAAGCTTGAAGGATATTAAAAATATGTTTGCTTTCACTTTTTGATAACTTTTTCAATAACGGATAAACGAAATATTTAAGTAATTGTTTTGTACGATTACATTACGTAGACAAAAAGCTTTTGCTTCACATTGCTCATAAATACATTTGAAGTCTAAAAATTGCAATTAATAAAGATGTGAAATTGTGTGCTGGCACTCTGAATACTACATGAGTATCAAAGATATTCATTCTGTAGAAATAAGAATGATATTTACATTTACTTTTTTCTTGAATTTGTATAAATTAGATTCTCAAAAGTATTGCTACATTCATTAGAAATGGAGAGTAAAATAAAATATAATTACCATACAAATGTCTGAGCAAAAATATCAAATTATTAACCTAGTCTGAGAAATAACAGTCGTTTTTTATCTTTTCCACGGATGATTTTTTTTTCATTTTTAAAAGATCTTTCTTCTCACAATTCCTTCAGTATTGCCAGTGATGGTTTTAATTATGAGGTTGGTTATTTATAGTCCAAGAACCGACAGCACAAAACCCTATGTTATCGAGTACAAGAAAAAAACTCTTTATTTTATGGAATAGTAGTAATAGGGGAATCTAATGATCCATGTCTTCCGGAAGTGAAGTGGTGCATAAGACCACAATGAATACCATTAGTGGTTGACTCGTAGATTTAACATTGTGTTTGTCCTACAATCAAAAGTATGAAAACATGGAAATCTGTATGGAGGAAAACACAATGCCAAGCCTACGAGTCAACGACTAGTGCTATTCAGTTTTTGCTTATGCACCACTTCGCTTCCGTCAGACATGGATCATTAGATTCCCCTATTACTACTTTTTCATAAAAAAAGGGTTTTTTTCTTGTGTTCGATAACATAGGGATTTATGGTGTCGGCTCTTGGACTATTAGGACTGTAAAATTAAAAGCTTAGTTTATCAAAATTTTGAATGATTTAATTATATTCAGTGACTACCAATATTATGTTAAAAATTAATTATAATTCGCTAAGAATTATTTCTTAACTTAGGATTTCTATTTTTATGCACACATAGATAGATATATGCTTATAAATTAATGCATATTAAGGGGAAAAATCAGTAAATTGTTTTATGCGGAATCCGCAATCTAATTCTCATCAAGTACTATTTTTTTGTGTTATTTAATTTCAGAAATAAATTAAAAGCTGATGAATAAAAATATAAACGTTTAATATTTGATAAATAAAATAAGCTCGAAATATTTTTCGCTTTAAATCGTGTCTTAAATTGTATCAGTAAAATTCATTGTAAAGAATTTGTGCAACATATCACACATATCCTTAGAATGAAATTAATAAAGGTATTATTTTATAATTAATAATGAAATCTTAAATCTTGATAAGCCTTTTATGGTCTTATAAATATATATTTAGTATTGTCATATTTGTTTTTATTGTAATTTTAGTTTTTATTGTAATTTTAGTTTTATGTGTGTTGGTTGCCCCAAATTTGTATTATTTTGCTTTTTCATGGCTAATGCAAAGATGAAACCATACACTTTATTTGTAGTACATAAGTACTTGTGGGCCTGATGATTCTGCAAATTTCATTTGTATTCATTTTAATTTTTTCCCCTTATTTCAATGGTAATTTTGCATTAAATTCAATGGTTCATATATTGTTTTACAATTAATGGCATGATATATGCATATGTACACACATTATGTTTGCTTTATAATTGGTAGGATGTATAGAACTAATATCAACCAGCAGAAGAGAACTAATATCAAATCATCCCTCTTTAGACCATATGGCTTATCAAATTTAAGATTTTTTTATTCATTATAAAATAATAAACTGCACTCAAAATAGAAAGCCAGTAATCATTAATTGTAGCATAGCATAAGCTTATGTGTCCTCAGTAGAATAAATATGACCTATTTCTCACAAACACACTTAATTGAAATGTAAGATAAATTTAATCTTTATACTTTTGTTAATTCGAACCCACTTATTTATATAAATATTCAGTATTAAATGAATTAATAAATATAATTAGTTACAAAATATTTGAAAGTAATACATACCTGTGTGCGTCCTTTTGTGAATTTTGAGATTTTCACTACGAGCGAACACTTTACCACAAGCAGGGAAAGGACAAGGAAATGGTTTTTCTCCTGTATGAACTCTAATATGATTAACTAATTTGTATTTTGCTTTGAAAGGTCTAGAATTTCTTGGGCAATCTTCCCAGTAGCAGGCATGATTTGTGCATTCAGGTCCTCCGACATGTTCAACAGTGATGTGAGATACGATTTCATGCATAGAATTGAATGTCTTATTACATGTTTTTTTCGGATGTGGATGATCTTGGTCAATCCAATGACAAGTTAATTCCTGTTTAATTGACTGTCGCATATATCTAAAGAAGGCACCAGGGGCTGTCATGTGAGTCACATGTCCATAACTGTTGCTTACTAAGGGATCTGTCCTCGGTCCCATGGAATGAAAAGTATCCGTTCTTGAATACATGTCTGATCCCGATAAAGCAAATCGCATTTGCCCATGATTATGAGTAGGATGATCAAGACTGGAGAAAAGAAGAGATGATGAACTGGGATCAGAAGAATGGTGGGGGTGTAGACCAGTGGAAGTGGAAACAAACATACCATGATGTGACTGAGATGTTGATGATAAGGGGTCATGTGCCGATAAATTGTTTGTAAGAGAAGGCACATGTTCTCGCCGAAGTAAGAAATCACGTGCATAATGGTGATGATGATGGTGGTGATGTGTATGAGCAACTCCATAGCCATTGTTTTGAGTTCCATATTGATGGTTAGATGTTGCAGTGGGTACGACGTCTGCATGCATAGGATGTTGTGGACTGAGTTTGATGCTTCCCGTAGAGTCCAAAAACGGATTGAGCATATCCGCCGTCTGAACTTCTTGGGCACCCCTGGTGTGATGGACGGATACTGCTTGTGAAAATGGGAACCCCATGCCATTCAGCCCGGCATGCATGTGACTCATATCCATCAATCGTAGGCTCCTCTTGGCCAAACAACTGAATTGCTCCATTCGCATACTAGGACATCTAAAAACCTCACATGAACATACAGTAGCATCTCAAAAATCTCTGTAAGCGACAGCAAAATTTTTTCTCACTGTGAGATCAAGTTGCGTGCGAGCGGGAGTGTGGTAGGGAAAAGAGATGATATGATGTCCGGTTCCCACAAGAGCGATGGGATATCCCCTCTGATCCCCTCCGAATTATTGGATCATGACTATCGGTAGGCGTGGCTAGGGACCTCCCCACCAATCCTTTCTATTCTCCACCTTTCTGTGTTAAATATGCAGGAGGCGTTACCCACATGAAGAGCAATCTCTTTAATATCAAACTCAACCATCACTTTACTTTCACTTCCAAAAACAGTTCTGCTGCTAGGAATTCACCTGGTTTAAAATACTGATAACTGCTTTCCTTCACTCTCGTAACTTTTATGCTCTGCTTTTGATATTTCTATTATTTAATTTATAGTGAGTTATGTACTATTGCTTTTCATTTTTAAAAATATTGCAACTATCTTTGCACCATGCATATGTGCATGAAATTTTGAAAATGATTTTTAAACAATAATATTGAAGAATCAGTTACTAGATGAAGATTTTGCTTACATTTTTTTAAATTGACGTACACCGGAAATTAAAAAAAGAAATCTTTTACTATCGAAATTTTTGAAGTTTAAATGATTATTTCATAATTATTAGATCTTTCTAAAACTCGAGTCAACTGATATTTACGAATTTGTGTATAAACAAATTTTAAGTTTTTAAGAAATGTTTTATTTTGTTTTTAAATTAAGTTCTTTACTTCTTTAAAATACAGATATTTCAATGTAGTATTTGATAAAATATGCAATACTCAAGTAAAATAATTGAATGATATATTTATAATGTATTTTAGTATTGATAATTAGAAAACATTTTAATGTTCTAGTAAATAACGTATAGTCTTGATGAAAAACATAATTTTCTGTTTTTGTTTTCGAGAATATTTTTGAATAAAGAGAAAAATAATAAATAAGAAATACTAATGATTATTACGATGATGCTTTCCAAATTTATTTCATTATATATTCAGATTTAAAAATTTAAAAATAATTTGTTAAAAAAGGAACTACATAATCTGTTTTAACTATTATATATTTTCCAGTTTTTTATGTATTTCCCACATTTAAGGATCGAGTTTTTAAGAAATTTGAAGTTAATATATTTTTTAAAATGTAGATTATGTTAAATTCTATAATTTTTTACTTAAAACAATAGAAATGAAATGTAACTGTTCTTTTAAAAATTGCAAGATTTTTATGTATATTTTCATCGTATAAAATGTTAGACATCATTTTGTCAAGTAAAAAAAGAAACTTAATTAGTATAATTTGAGTTTTAAACAATTAAATTCATTAATCATAGGTAATAATTTATTTTTAAGGAATGTTTCGAAAATGTGACATTTTCCACGGTTCAAAAGTAAGTCCGTTGTATCTTCATACCTATTAATGTGTTTTTCAAAATGAAAGATATCTTTAATAATAAAGTTTTTCTTTTATTTTCATTATTGCCTGTATATGGAAAATTCATTTTATTAATAAAGATGGACTTAAAAATATAAACAAATAAAAAAGAATGCGATCGGTTTTTTTTTTTTTTTTTTTTTTTTTTTTTTTAAATCAAAAGTTTCCTTTCCTAAAAAAGCATATATTTTGTTACTTCAAATTAATTGGAATGAATTGGATTTTATAGCATAACAAAACTTTTAGCTTGGGGAACTTAAGAAAACTACTTACATTTCATAACTTAAAGAGTATTAAATTCTATTTATAAAGGTGTGTAAAATACTTATATTGTCTTAATTTTGTTTTCGTTTTAAATTCTTATTATTTAGGCGATGTACTAAATTCGAAATGTTGTAATCTAGAATGAGTTTACTGTATTGCAAAATGTTTTATGCATGCCGAAATAAATTTTCATTTTCTTGTTCCTAAATTACTAGTTATAAAATATTCTCAACCTAGATTTGTCATTTTTTAAAATTGGCTAATTGTAAACTTTTTAAAACAATGTTTTAATTTTTACACATGCTTTTAATAATATTTTGCAACATTCTCATTAGCATTTCGAAGAAATGTTGTTTTCATGTAAAAGAAGAAGGTTGGTGGAAAATTTAAAAGTCTGTCTGTTTTGCTTGTTGTTTCTAAGTATAAAGAAGATAGAAGAGCAATGGATTTTCTAATTATTATTTTTTTAAGCACAAGGAATTTACAATGCATGTATCCGCATAAGCAGTTTGAAACAACACTGTAAACTTCGGAGTATCGAATGATACAAAATGATATGTCATATAAAGAAAACAATCTGAAATCTAATTTCCAACCACTGGAATTCGGAATTGTTTAGTTCAATCTCGGGTTTCTAAAAACCGGAATTTCTCTAAAATTTTATTTTTTCTAGAATTTAAATGCATAACATTATATTAATTAAACAAATATAGCTATGTAGTTTATTTTTTTTAAATAAAAGTATATCTACTTTAAAAAGATTATGTATAAAAGCAACTTTAATTGACATTAAAGGTACATAAATTAATAATTGTTTAAACCTTTAACAGTTTTTAAAAGCGAACTTTTTTTTCTCTAATTTAATAACATATATTCAAATCTCGTAGATAATCGTCTAAATTATAAATACCTTTTTTTTTAAGTGTCAGTAAATCTAAGTATGTAAAAAGTGTTTTTTTTTTATTTTTTTATTTTTTTATTTTTTTTTTTTGTAACTAAAAATATTGATACTTATAAAAATACAGTTCATATTCTAAATATTAGAATAATTACCTTTTATTAAAATAATTGAAAATATTATTCGATAATTTAATGTCTTTCAATGCAAATATGCAAACGATATTTTTATTAAGAACTTGCTGTTGATTATACTTATTTATTATCATAAAATTATATCATTTTTGAAAAGATTAATTGAAAAAAAAATATTTTGAAAAGTCAAAATATTTAACTATTTATTCAAATGGTTCAATAAATTAGAATATTTCACATTAATTCTTATTTAATTATCATCAATTCATAACTGGGGACACCATTGAATAAATTTAGACGATTTTATTTAAAATCAGAATTCTTTTTGCAGTTTGTTTGCTTTTTCGTCTGAAACTGAATCGTGTGAGTGATATTCCTGAACCTATTAAACTTCGTATGGTTGATTTGTATCGGCACGGTTAAAAATCAATGTTACATAACGAATTATTTACGTTTATCGCAATCAAGTATTAGTAAAATACTAATACATAATTAAAAAAATCCTTGTCGACTTGTCCTATAGACGCAGGTAGATTTCGAAGTTAAGTGCTCATTTCAACAACAAAAAATAAAATATGATTGGAGATAAATACAGTTTAACAACTTTATTTGGCTGCATTTGAAGACTTTTTAATTTCATTTTTCTGTAAGAGCTGGTTTTACCAAAATTATTTAAACGAAATTCGGCTCAAATGTCCACTTTGACTGCATTTTTTGAAATATATTTTGACTTTAAGAAAAAATTGTTCTATACGGCATATTATATAGTTTCTAAATAAGAGAAACTGTAAACTGAATGCGTTTGAGAGCAAAACTGAATTTAAAAATGAGTCAGAAAAAGCAGTTTGTCATTCGAATACTCAAATACCTCAATTTTTCAATCACGTTCGTATTGGGAAATTCTGTTCACAATATCCATTTCGGAAGCCTTTTTTAAAAATACATTCTGCTTTTATCAAAAAACTGACCAATACGGCACATTATACTGTTCCTAAATATGAGAACCTGTCCATTGGATGAGTTTTATAGCAAACATTTATTTAAAAATGAGTCAGAAAATAAGCAATTTGTTATTTGAATGCTTCCTCAATTTTAGGTAGTCGTTTGAAATACTACCAATTGCGGTCGCTCCTATGTTAGAATTTCTGAAAAATTTTTGCTGATTTTCATCGATCATGACCCCTAGACCTCAAAACTACCATCAGTAAAAAAGTTTATTTATCTATCTACCTATCTATACATCTATATAAATATTTTTCTTTGAACTAGTTTTTCTATTGCGATTAATCGGGCAATATAGAAATCATTTATAGGTTTATCCTGATTTCTAATCAGAAATTAATCGCAATTATTGTGTATATTTAGCACTGCCCTTCATAACAAGCTAAATACCACATTTCCAATATTGTTCCATTTTTTGCCAACTTCTATGTTTGATATAGTTTATTATTATCTTGTTATTCCATATTTTAATGTTGATTTGTAGTATTATCTAATGATTCTATATATATATATATATATATATATATAAATATACATATGTATTACTTTTTTATGGATACGATAACTTCTACAATTCTGCTCAAATCTCTTCCAAACTGACGCATAAAATCAAGGGGCATAAAATCTTGGTCAAGTTCGTTAATGGGCAAAATCAGACCAAGTGGGTAGAAATAGGGAGGAGTTTTTTGAAAACCGAAAAAAACTTCATAAGTTCTTAATTAAAATAGATATCGAATCATTTTAAAATTTATATTACATAAAAAAAAGACAGATTTTTTATAAAATTAAAAATGGAATCAAGGGTCGAAAAAAAAAAAAAAAAAAAAAAAAAGGTTTTTGGGAGAAAAAAAATTTACAACTTCGTCAATAATCACAATATCAAATCGGATTAAATTTATTATAACTTTTCTTAATATTATCTAAAACTTTTGTATTTTCAAGCTTTTGATAGCAGCAACTTTTATTGAAAAAAAGGGGAGGGGGGCGTGTTGGAAGAAGAAAAAAATCCATAACTTCGTCAACTCTTAAGATATCAAATCCAATTAAATTTATTATACATCATCTCAATAATATCTGAAACTTTTGTACTGACAATATTTTGATAGGAACAATTCTTATAGCAAAAATAAATTAAACAAAAATAGGAGTTGAAGGGAAATTTTTTTTTTCAAATCTAAACAGCTTAAATTCTGACTCATTTTTAAATTCATTTTGCTTTCAAACGCATCCATTTGACAGGTTCTCTTATTTAGGAACTGTATAATGCACCGCATTGGTCAGTTTTTTTTTATAATGGCAGAATATATTTCAAAAAATGCTGTCAAAGTGAACATTTCGAACAAAATTTCAAGAAGCGATCGGGACTGGAAAATTGAGGAAGTATTCATATAACAAATTGCTTAGTTTCTAACTCATTTTTAAATCCATTTTTGCTCTCAAATTCTTTCACTTGACAGGTTCTCTTATTTAGGAACTGTATAAAGCGCCAATTTTTTTCAACTTTTTAATAAAGATAGAATATAAATATTTTTTTTAAATGCTGTCAAAGTGGGTGTTTCGAAGAAAATTTCCCGAAGCCATCTTGACTGAAAATTGAAAAAGTATTCAAATAGCAAATTCTTATTTTGTGACTCATTTTTAAATTCAATTTTGCTCTCAAGCGAATTCAATTGACAGTTAATCTTATTTAGGAATTATATAATGTGCCGTATTGCTCGATTTTTTGTATAAAGCCAGAATATATTAAAAAAAAAATACTGTCAAAATAGGCATTTGAGCCGAAATTTGCTTAAGATGATTCTGATAAAACCAGCTCTTCCAGAAAAAGGAAATTAAAAATTCTTCAAAAACGCCAAATAAAGTTGTTATACTGGGTTTATCGCTAATCATATTTTATTTTTTGTTGTTGAAACCTTTCAACTACAAAAAATAAAATATGATAACTTTAGTCTGTTGAGTACTTATACTTCGAAATCTACATCCGCCTATAAGCCAAGCCGACGGGGATTTTTTCAATTACGATCGCTTCGGGAAATACTATTCAAAATGCGCTTTTTGACAGTATTTTTTAAAAAATATTCTGCCTCTATCAAAAAACTGGCCAATACTTCATATTATATAATGGCCAAATAAGAGTACCTGTCATTTGGATGCGTTTTAAATCAAAAATGAATTTAAAAATGAGTCAGAATATAAGCAGTTTGCATTTGAGATTTTTTCTTCAACTCTTGTTTTTTGCTTAATTTATTTTTGCTCTAAGGATTGGTACTATAAAAAACTTTTCAGTGTAAAATTTATAGATATTATTGAAAAGATGTAAAACAAACTTAATCAAATTTGATATCTTAAGAATTGACGAAGTTATGGATTTTTTTCTTTTCCCAACTCTTCCCCCCCTTTTTTTTTCGTTTTTTTTTTTTTCATAAGAGTTAGTCATATTCAAAAGTTACACAAAGTTTTAGATAAAATTAAAAACATTTATAAAAAATCTAATTGGATTTGATATTTGGAGAATTGACGATGTTATGTATTTTTTCCTCCCAAAATCTCTATATTGTGCGCCCCTTTAGCCCATTTTTAACTTTATCAACTATCTGTCATGCATAAATTTTTGGCCCATTTTTTAAAATTAATATAAACTTTAAACTGATTCGATATCTATTTTCATTAAGTAGTTATTTTTTTTCTGTTTTCACAAAAAACCCTCCCTATTTCCACCCCCTGGTCCAATTTTACTATTAACGAACTTGACTGAGATTTTTTGCCTCTGGAATTTATCTATCAGTTTGGAGGAGCTTTGATAAAAAAGTGATATATGTATATATACACTATGTGGCCAAAGGCGACCGGCCTTGTGATTTTAGAAATTTTGTTAATGTCTAGAAATATACACGAGGAATTATCCTGGATCTCCAGGTGTGTAACCATAACAATACATGTCATAAGTTGCCGTGAAAAATCTTTTTCGAAACTCCACAGGGGACATAAAAAAAACTGAAAAAGAACGAATATGTTTTGGATAACCCTGTGAAAACTAATGTAGCAAAACCATTCAAACTATAGATTATAATTAATTGGTTTATTTTAATAAACTGTGTACATTTTTATGTGGATAGAATGTATACTCGTAAAAAAATTAAGGTTTTTATAAAAACAGTCCCAAATTTTGCCAAGTTTTTTTCATATAATTTGCAGAGTTCTTAATATGAAAAATGTCCTTTTCAGAAGATATAACAAATGACATTGTACACACTACCCTATAATTAGAATTAAAAATAGCAAAAATAAAAATTGTGTGAAAAATATGCAAGTTTACAGGATACTTTTTCATCACGCATGCGTGAGCGCTTTGAAAATTTCATTTGCATATTTTGGTTAGCTAAATGTATAGAGCAACTTTTATAAAAGTCACAAAAAGATAGCTTGACATTCTGAAAATTACCGTTTATAGAATAAGCTCAAAACCCGTTGTTCCAAAAATGAAGGAAAATAATGAGGGATTGTATCCAAATATAGTAGTACGTGCCATATTGTGTATTCTATGTTGACACTAATCATTAGATATATGGATTCAATCCCTTATCTTATCTTTTTGCTTCATTTTGGAAACAACGGATTTAAAGCTTATTCTATCGCTGATCACTTTCAGAATTTTCGAGCTATGTTTTTGAGACTTTCACAAAAGGTGCTCCATACATTTAGCTAACGCAATATGCAAATGAAATTTTGATAGCGTTTACACATGAGCAATCAAAAGTTATTTAGTAATCTTGCCCATTTTTTTTTCAAAATAAATTTCACTATTTTTTAATTCTAATTGCAGGGTATTGTGCATGATGTCGTTTGTCATACTTTCTGAAAAGAACATTATTTTATTTTAAGAACTCTGCAAATTATAACATAAAAACTTGCCAAAATTTGGGACTGTTTTTGTAAAAACCTTAATTTTTCTACGAGGACGCATTTTATCCACACATAAAAATGAACACAGTTTATTGAAATAAGCAATAAGCCACTTAATCATAATCTAGAGCTTGAATGCTTTTGCTACGTTAGTTTTCACAAGGTAATCCAAAAGAATTTCGTTCTTTTGAAATCTTCTAATGGTCCTCTATAGAGTTTCGGGAAAAAATCTGTAAGAACTGTACTATTACGTTTACACACTTAGAGTATCAGGATAATTCCTTATGTATTTTTCTAGATATTTAACAAAACGTCTAAAATTGCAAGTGGCCAGTCACCTTTGACCATATAGTGTATATATATATAAAGAGAGAGATACTTTTACTATATTTTACTATATACTTTTTTACTGATGGTAGTTATGGGGTCCAGGTGTCATCATTGGTGTAGATTTGCAAAAACTCCATAAGATCAGAAATTCCAACATAGCAGAGACAGGAATCTACTTAATGTTTCATACGAAATTTACCCAAAATAGAATATTTCAAAATAATCCCCGAAATGGAGGCTGAAAACCAAACACATCTGCTATAGATGACAGGAAACTGAAGAGTATAGTTAAGAAAAGCTGTTTTAAAAGTGTGTGATTCTTGCTCTGAAAATTTAAAGAGGGAGTTGAAACTTTTACATCGACAAGACGTCTCCATAAATTTAAGTTTGAATCTCGTGTACCGAAAACAAAGCCTCTCATAACTGCAAAACAAAAGCGTGTAAGATTGAATTGGTGTAACTCAAGACTTTTGTGGTTCATGGAATGAAGAAATTAGGAAAATTATATTCTTTAGTGCTGAAAATATGTTTTGTGTTTCATATGGTAATCGAAGTTTTCGAGTTTGGAGAATAAAACAAGAAGCATTTGATAAAGAATGCCCCAAGCATCCCATAGAATTTGCCGCTTGGTACTGTCATGGTTGGGGGTTCCATGAGTGTAGAAAGACCTGGAAAGTTATGTATCGTCTACGGAAAGGTTAATTTTCAGATATATCAACAAATTTTGGAATATTACATGATTCCATCATCAGAAGATTTACTTGAATATGATTTCATCTTTCAACAAAAATTAACGTCACCACATACCTCGGTCTCAATTAAGAATTTGTTCCACCAATGCAACATTAAGGTACTTCCTTTGCCACCAAACTCATCAGACCTAATCCCATTGAAAATTTGTGGTGTATAAAGAAAAAAAACTAAAAAAAAAATCCTGCTTCAAGTAAAACTGAGTTAGTGGGACAAATAAAGTCTATTTGGGCTACTATTGATAAATATGTTTGTATACACTTTGTACATAGCATGCAAGATCGATTGTATGCTGTTATGAAAGCAAAAGGGATGCTACAAAATATTAACTACCATTTACTTCATATTCATAAGGTAATATTGTTGCATAAAATAGAATATTCTAATATTTTGAACCAATCTAAATTTTCTTCTACTCCCTCTGTCTTAAATTAGTTGTTACATTTGAATATTTTTGTACTGATTATTGATATTGATAATTTTTTAATTATGTTTGAATATTTTTCGGAGATTTCGAGTTGCTATGCTGCAATCCGTAACACTTACTTCCCAAGAATTCCCTCCGTTTTTTCCTAAAACAGTACCATATTAGTTTTTTTTTTATTCAGAGTTTGCACGCTCCTGAGCCACGTCCCATTTTATTTTGTATTTACAACTTTGTTTATAGAATTGTACTTGCAAATTCCATCCATCTTTTAAGTATTTGCCTTTGATACTGTGATCATCCACTGCCAAATGAAGCTGACATTTTCCTATTCTTTGTATATATAGGAATCGATTTTTCACGACTGGGAAATGTTTCACATATAGCTGGCAACGCGTATTCTATAATCATTTTTCGGATTTCTTCCTTGTTATCAATTTCTGCTACTTTTTACACAATATTCTTTTTTTTTTTTTCATGATTTTCTTTCTTTTAAAGTAAACATAATAGCTTTTCTCAGTAACTTGTATTAGCAATCCACGTGGAGTTCTAAATATGGTACTACCAAGGATTCCCAAATATGGGTATACTATCATATTTGGACTTACTTTTTCTTAGTGTATTACCTATTTATTTTATCTTTAAATATCGTAAAAGATTTTCTAAATAGTTAGTATTTGTTCTAAAAAATTTTAAATACACTGCTCAAAACAATTAAAGGATATTGCAGTTTTAGGTGGATTTTGTATCTGGGAAACTTTTTAGCTGATTGATACATGGTCGACAGACATATTAGGTTATATGTGAATAAATTACACATGTTTGACAGAAAAAAATGCATTTTATTGCGCATTTGTGTACAAAAAGAAAAAAAAACACAATTTGTGTATATGAGAAAAAAAGAAAAAGAAAAGGTGTTTTCTTCAAAGAAAATCATTTTCAGTAGGGGGTATGGTTTCCACGGGCGGCCAGCAACGTTGAACACCTTTGAGGCATGGACTCAATGAGGCTATTAATGAGGAGTTGGGGTATTCTGCCCCACTCTTCCAGAAGAGCTCTTTCCAGTTCTTGGAGAGTTTGTGGGGGTTGTTGGCGGCCAGAAACTCGTCTTCCTAGAGCGTCCCAAACGTGCTCGATTGGATTCATGTCTGGAGAACACGCTGGCCATTCCATTCGAATTATTCCTTTCTCGAAAAGGAAATCCTCCACCAGGTTTGCACGATGTGGCCTGCAGTTATCGCACATTAAAATGAAGTTATCTCCGATTGCTGCAGCGTAAGGGACTACAATAGGTCTGAGGATCTCATCCCTATATCGGCGACCAGTCAGAGCTCCATCTCGAATGATGTAGAGGTCAGTGCACCCGTCAATGGAAATGCCACCATACACCAACACTCCTCCACCGCCAAATCTGACACCTTCGTGCACGAACGCAGGATTATTCCTACTGCCACGGTCCCTCCAGATGAAAATACGCCTGTTATCCGGATGAACAGAAAAACGGGACTCGTCAGAAAACAGAATATTGCACCATTCATTTCTCCTCCAGTTGACATGCTCGGTTGCCCACTCCCTGCGGTCGCGACGATGCATTGATGTTAATCTTACACATACCATCTGTCGGCGAGCATACAGACCTACAGCATGGAGCCGGTTTCGGACAGTCTGAGTTGAAATCGTGGTGTCTGTAGCCGAGCGAAGGTGTTGTTGGAGAAGAGTAGCGTTCATGTTTCGGTGTCTCCGAGCTGTTAACGCTAAATACCGATCTTCATTGGGCGTTATTGCTCGTCTACGACCTTGCCTTGGTCTTCGGGCTGCACATCCACTCTCCAAAAAACGGTTCCAAATCCTGGAAATGACACTTTGTGACACTCCAATGGCTTGTGCTACTTCGGCTTGAGTTTGGCCCCCTTCTAACCTACCAACAATTCTCCAAGCTTCTGAATCTGTCAAATGACTTCGCTGAGACATCGTACACATCGAAACAAAGCAATCACTGAATGCCGATCATCCTTGTCTTCATTCTCTTTTATCCAGTTGAAAGTCAAATTTCATTCGCTGCCGCTGAAGCGACGTTTTTGAAGTCGAACTCAAAATTTGCATACTCCACAGTTTGAAAACCAGAAAAATTTGCATTTTTGATTCTCTTCTATTTTCGGCAAAAAAAAATTCGTTTATATCTTTATTTTATATAAATCTTCAAATATCCTTTAATTGTTTTGAGCAGTGTAGTTTAATTAAGCTCTATTCATTAGCTAATATTAATTTTCGTTGCATTAAAATATCTCAATTAGTTGATTTTCAGCTAGCAAATAAACCCTATTGGATTGCTATGGAAATCTGTGGGAATTAGAGGAAAGATTAGAGATATCGCCAAGTTGGCGTAATTTTTGGTGACTAATTTTGGTCGCCAGATTTGGCGATATATCGCCAAGTTGATGATAGAATACCCCCACCCCCATGTTAACCATACTTATCGTTACGGAGATGCATTTGATGCTGTTCTATATTTTTAAAGTCTATTTCAGAAAATTTTAGCATTAGAAAATCATGGAATGTTGTCGAACATCCTCTTTCCCCTATATATTTGGAAGCGGAGCAGAATTAGAAGTCAGTGAGTAAGATGCTTAGATGGCAGGCCAACAGAACACATCGAAAAAGAGAAATGCTTGGGACATGATCATCATTGTCATAATCGTCATCAAGATCAGGGAAAGCCTCACATATTACATCATCTACCTACAAAAGGATGTAAAAAAAAAATGATGACAAAGACAAAGCTACTAAAGTACAAAAGAAGAAAGAGAAGGCTAAGAAAAAAATGACAGTAAGTGTTCCCACCAATGGAGAAAGGCTATCGACCTCTAAAATAACAATTTCAGAAAGTTTGCAGTAAAAAGTAGTAGGGGAGACTAGGGATGGTTGACCCACATTTTACAAAATGATTTTTAACTTTCTAAATATTGAACTTGAAGTTTTATGTATCATTTTATTTGTTATTCAATCAGCTATAAGAATAAAATTATGACATAGGTGTAATGTGCAAGAAATTTGAAAAAAGAGTTATTTTAATCATTAGAAAATAATGGGTCAAGGATCCCCACATATGGGAGGCTTGACCCATTATATTTTATACTGAAATATTGTTGATAATAAACAAATATACAAATAAAATAAGTTTTAAAAATGCAGAAAAACTTAAGTCTATAAGGTTTAAACAAATAAAATAAGTTTTAAAAGTGCAGACTACTTTTATTCTATAAGGTTTAAAAAAACAAAATAAGCTTAAAAAATACAGAATACCTTTATGCTGCAACATTTAAAGACATGAAATAAATTTTAAAAACGCAAAATACCTTTATGCTACAAGGTTTAAAAATTTTAAAAACCCAGAATACCTTTAAGCTACAAGGATTAAACAAACAAAATAAGTGTCAGAAACCCAGAATAGCTTTAAGCTACAAGGATTAAACAAACAAAATAAGTGTCAGAAACCCAGAATAGCTTTAAGCTACAAGGTTTAAACAAATAATACAAGTTTCAGAAACCCAGAACAGTTTTAAACAAGAATGTTTAAACAAATAAAATAAATTTCAGAAATCCAGAATTACTTTATGCTACAAGGTTTAAAAGTTAAAAAAATCCAGAATCATTTTATCTTTTAATTGATGTTACTGGCCTCACAGACCGCTACATTTTTCAATTTTTATAGTCTAACATGGGACTTTCAGTTTAAATACAAACACTATCGATTTTTTTCTCGTTTGGAACTTTAGTTCAATCACCAGAGACACCCAAATAGCAGCATTTTAATTATAACATCCCTGTACAAAATGTTAAGTACAAAAACATTATCGCCTTAAATTAACTTTTGATGCAGCGGTCTGACAGATCACTTTACAGTAGTTATGCACCAATTTTTGTCTCACGGGTTAGCTTAAAAAAAAATCCGTTATATCGCTCATGTAGCTTTACAGAATAAATTTACACTTTCTTTTTACAAATATAAACATTAACACTTTATTATATACCGACTATAATAAAAAATTTCCAAAAACAATTAATTACGACAGCCCAGCGGTGTAGTCGAGGGGGGACGCAGGGGGACGGCGTCCCCCCACTTTTTTATTTTCTTTCAAGCGTCCCCTTACTTTTTTATCTCAAGGGGGACGCAGATCTTTCTGATTCATTAAATGATTAAAATTAAAAAATTAATAATTTTGTAAAGTATAGAATTGATATTTTTAACCATTTTAGTTTTCGTTAACAACATAACAACAGCACTCAGAAAGACAAATTACCATTAATGAAATACCGAACAAACATTAGTTCTTTCAAAGGCATACTTTAGTTTTACTTGGAAGTCTATTATCCCCTTCCTGTTTCCTATCAAAAAGATCACATAAGCTTCCGAAGAAGACCTTGGACACACCGCAGTCTCAGTTAAAAAAATATCCAGATGTTCGAGAATTGAAAGTCTGGTCATTTTTTTACTCACACGACAATTAGCAACAGCATGATTCCATTAGTCAATAAATAAGGTCTTTAAAGACATTCAGGGTAATTGTCACAGCTGTCACATACTGTTAGTTTGTAATGGTCAATCAACTGGCCAGTATATGGCGTCTGCAGTTGAATACAAAGTCGGTCTGCAAAAGATCATGAATGCAGACCGACAATTTCTGATACTGTTCAGTGAAAGAATCCCCCAGAACGATTAACCTCTCTTCTCTCGTTCACATTGACAATTATTTCTTGACTAGCGGCCTTCGCCCGCTACGCTGGTCGGTTTATCTAAAGAAATCTTGAAGAAGTAGTTAGATAAGGTTCAGACATACATTAAAAAAAAAAAAAAGCAAGTCGATCATTCAAAAAACGTTGGGAAATATCAAATATTTACTGTAATTTTTTAAGAAAAACAAAGTTTCGAAAAAAAAAATTAAATCGAAAAAAAAATTACACTGACATATTAATGCAAGGAAATTTTCCCAGAGAGAAAATTCGCCTTGAATACAATATTTCAAATTCTTTTAATTGCTTATAGGCGTTAATGCCAACATAGTGAAAAAAAATTCCATGCTGGGAATCGAACCCGGGCCATCAGTATGGCGCACTGACGTTCTACCGACTAAACCACATGGAACGACAGCCAGCTTGAAACTTTCTCATACTTAAGTAGACTGGCGAAAACATAACGATAGCGCGTTTTAAAATCGCACAGTGACATCTATTGGATTTTATATGTACTAAAAAACGTTATGTACTAAAAAACGTGAGCAGCGCACCTAATAGTTTCTTTTGTTTCTTTTTGTTACTTTTTTGTCTGTTGTCCGATTTTGATGAAACAAAGCCTATACACTGCCCGGGAGTGTGCATTCTTCATTAGTGAAAACCGCATAAAAATCCATTCAGTAGTTACGAAGATAACCTCGAACAAACAGACAGACAGACAGACAGACAAAAAATTCAAAAAAAATTTTTTTGTGTTTCATTGGTTTTCTTTTATCGCCCTGACTCCATTTTTGTCAATTATCTTCAATGTACAGACACACCGGGTCCTACTGTTTTATTATATGTATAGATTAGATACAAGCATTGGACTAGTTTAAAGTGGAGCGAGTATCTCTGAATTGCCTCGTTTTTTCTAGCGATAAATATTTTATATCATAATTTTAATTTTTGAAGGAAAAATAACAATGAAACGATGTAGGCAGCCAAAACTGAAAAGTTTTGCAATTTCTTTCAAAAGTTGCGGTACAAAAACAGATGCGAAATCACCGACCACAATTGCAAATCAAAAGTAAGATCCAAAAGAATTGTAAGTATCTTTTGAGTTTTGATGAATAATATCTTAAATTGTTTGCTATATTTTGAATTTTTGATAAGCGTTATATATTTTCCAAACATCAATAGATTTTTGTTATAAAACTATGTTTTTTATTCAACGGGGTTTAAAAAAAGTGGGCGGGGGACGGAAAAGAAACATGTTCGTCATTAATGGTGGTGAAGCAAAATTGCCTCTCTAAATTTTCAAATTTAATTAATTAAATTTTCTCTCTCTCTCAAAAATTTCAAAAAATATTACAGCTTGTTGTTTTCAGAGGCTTTAAGTAACTGAACAGTAAAAGAAAAGATAACCAAGAATTATTGATTAGGGAGAAGTGATAAACGGAAAAAAAGTGACCGGAAAAAAGTTATCGGGAAAAAATAACATAAACTACAAAAGTGGAAAAAAAGTGACATAAACTACAAAAGTGGAAAAAAGGGACACGGAAAAAAGTTACCGGAAAAAAGGTGACAAGGACAAAAGGCTACCGGAAAAAAAAGTGACAAGGAAAAAAGTTACCGGAAAAAAATGTGACAAGGAATTGATTTTGGAGATTCATTATTGATTTTTGGGATTCATCAGTTAAGTATAAAAGGGGATCGGGGGGAAGCTCTTAATTTAGGTAAATGAGTTTTTCATGCTAAATTAACTGTTTTTGTTCAATTTTCGGATGTACGTTCATACTGAAAAGACACTTGCCTGATTAGTTTTGGGAACGAACGATAATCCCCCCCCCCCTTTCTCCATTCCCATCGCCGTAAATTAGATGATTGGTTTCTTATGCAGAATTAGCCAAACTGTTACAAATTTTGAATATAGTTTTTTTCTGATAAGGCAATTTTGGGAGTGTAATGGCTAAGTATAGAGGGAAAAAGGGGGATAATTTCTCTTAAATTAAATTAATAGCTTTTTACGCAGAATTATCCGATTTGCTTGGAATTTTGGACATAGGTTCAATGATAAACCCTATCTCTGATTAGTTATGGGTTCTTTTGCTTATTATAAAGGGGGGGGGGGCAATTATCTCCCACTCAAATTACACACATCGGTTTTTATGTAGAATTATCCAATGTATTTCAAATTTTAAATATAGTTTCTTTTTGATAAGGTGAATCCCTCAATAATTTTAAAGGTTTAATGGCTAAGTCTAAAAGGGGGGAGGGGGATAACCCCTTTTTAATTAAATAAATGGCTTTTTACGCAGAATTAACCGATTTGTTCGAATTTTGGACATAGGTTCATTATGATAAGACGGACCGTGCCCGGCCCGGCCCGGCCCGTATAGAAATCAGTGAAAGCAGGTCCGGCCCGTTTTGGATCGTTACAATTTCATAAAAATTCAGATTTTTATCATATAGTTAAGATTCCTTTAAAGTTTACTGCATACATATATATGGAATGATTTTACAGTATATTTTACAGGAAGTACACATTTGTAACATTAATGATTACTTAGATTCTTAGGCTTACAACATTCAAATAAAGATTCATTAAAAAATTAATATGGCCTAGAATTAAAAAAAAAAGAAAGAAAGTTAAAAACATCGTAACATTTGAAGTTGTTTAATAAAAGAAGATTTATAAAAATATTTCTATATCATTTAATTAAAGATTTTAAATTTAAATTCATTCGTTAGTTCAAAGAAGCTCCTTTCTGATGCATTTCTAAATTCATTTTTTTTCTCAGAAACGCATAAGATTAGCAGGTGTCTTTATTCAGAAACTATATAATCGAATGGCGTAATCCATTTTTTGATTCAAGCAATTTAAAAATACTGCAAACAAATAAAATAGTGTCATATAGTTAGCGTTTTGAATAGAATTTCTGGAAACGATAGCATGGGATGGGAGAAAAACCTGCAACCATTTGAAAAACTATTGTATCTCAACAAGGTTATACAAGTATTTTATTTACCAAAAATGAAAAACGCTATTCGATTCCAAATCCCTTCAATAGTCAGGCTTATCACTTTTGTACTTTTACAATTAAAAATTATTTAAAAATGCATCAAACTTTCGCGTTATTGGGAAATTAATTTAAAAACTATCAGGAAGTATATATCCAAAGATTAAACTAACTTAAGTTCTTTATCGCTGTTAATAATTTTACAAATCATGTTGTCTGCCCTACAGATCATGAGAACAATAAAGTCTAGTTCCGATCAGGCAAATCTATATGTAGAAAAATAATGCAATCATTTCGGCCCGGCACGAGTCAGCTAAAAAAATTTTAAAACGGGTTAGACATAATGTAACTGTCCGATGCCTACTTCTGCTCTGTACAAATTACATTTTTATATTGATATTGATGCTGTCTAACTAGTATGGCTCGTGACGCACATTTTTACTTATTCTCGTTAAAACCATTTTCGTTGAAAATAGGTCATATTTTAACGTTTCTGCTTAAATCTTGAGAACGGGCTGGCAGGCCCGAAAATTTTTTTATCGGCCCGGCCCGTTTGGAAATTCGGAACGATTCCGCCGGGCCTGGTACGGGCCAATCTCGGGCCCGTGCAGACCTCTAGTTCTTTTGCTAATTAAAACGAGGAAGGCGATTATTCTCTCCTCCCTTAAGTTAGATATATTGTTTTTCAGTCACAATTATTCAATATATTTCAAATTTTGGATGTAGGTTAATTCTCGTAAAGTGAATCCCTGAATAATTTTAAGGGCATAATGGCTAAAAACAGAGGGGGGAGGGGGACGGGGGATAATCCCTGTTAAATTAAATGAATGTTTTTTATGCAGAATTATCCGACTTGCTCCAAATTTTGGATGTAGGTTCATTATGATAAGGGGTATGCCTGATTAGTTAAGGGGTTGTTCTGCTAATTAAAAATGGGGGTGAGCGATTATTCCCCCCCTCTTAGATAATTTTTTTTTTTTTTTTTTTTTTTTTTTTTTACATACAATTATTCGATGTACATCTCTGATTAGATACGAGGTCCTTTTGCTAAATATAAATGGGAGGAACGGGCGATGATCCCCTACTCCTTAAATTAGATAAATTGGATTTTTTGCAAAATTATCCATTGTATTTCAAATTTTGGATATAGTTTTTTTTCTGATAAAGTTGAATTTTTTAAAGGAATAGAACCCTGAATAGTTTTAAGGATTTAATGGCTAAGTATAGAGGATAAAAATGTGGGATAATCTCTCTTAAGGGGGCTCAGATGTTGAAAACTTTTCAAAAAATCGATTTTTTTTATGATCTAGTTTGATTATTCAATTAATTCTTAACTCAGTGCAAAACACCGCATAAAAATATTTGAATTTTTAACGGAGTTATAGGCATTTATGTATCAACACTTTCATAGCCGCACCCATATAATACTTTAAGTCGCGTTTTCTCAAAACTTGATTTTTGACGACTAACACCAAGATTTAAAAAAAACTATTTAATGGAATAGCTTTTTTTTTTTTTGTGCATGCATATAACATCATTATCTATCGAATGAATTAATATAGTTTAGATAGTTAAATATTTTGAGTATTTTTAATGAAAAAAAAAGTTGTATTTTTTAGGGTTTTTAAAAATTTTTAAGTTTGAGAGTTTTTTTAATAATTTTTTTTTGAGTGATTGTTATATCCTTAATTCATTATATAGAGTAAAGTTTCCTGATCCTTTTAAAGCAAAAATTAGGTTCTTAAGTCAATTCAACGTTAAGATATCTTGGTGTTGGTGATATAACACATAATTTTTTTTCGAAAATTGTGTTACACAAATTTTGCTATATTTCTTATTATATTACATTGAAGTACTTCATTTTATAAGACTACAAACATACCTTTAAAATATCAGAAAGTTTAAATTAATTACACTGAATACTTCTGTTTTTATATGGACTCGAAGCGAGAGCTCTGTTTACATGTTTTTCCGTATCGATCAACCCCTGAGCCCCCTTAAATAAGATAAAAGCTTTTTTACGCAGAATTATCCGATTTGCTTCAAATTTTGTATATAGGCTCATTATGATAAGGCGTATCTCTGATTAGTTATGAGGTTCTTTTGCTAAGTATCGATGGGGGAACAGGCGATTATCCGCCCCCTCCACCTTAAATTAGATAAATTGTTTTTGATGCATAATTATCCGATGTATTTCTGATTTTGAATATAGGTTCTTTCTCATAAAGTGAATTCCTGAATAGCTTTGAAGGTTTAATGGCTAAGTATAGAGGAGGGAACGGAAACTTAGCTTTTTTTTTTTTTTTTTTTTTTTTGTTTACTTTTCCAAAAGCTCTTCTGTGCTCAACATGCGCAAAACATTTTGACACATTTACGAATTCATATTTCTACGGAAAGCTACAAAATTGGAAGACCTGATTACGGAAGTAATTTCGAAATGAACTGTGTTTTCTATTATTTTATTAATTAATTACTTATTGTTTTATAAGCGTTTTTGATCACGCAACGTAACGTTTTTCTGCCTCTGTTAATTGTTTTTTTTTTCTGTCTTCATCGGGAAATTTGGTTCAAAACGCCAGCTTTGAAAACATTTTCTGAAACATCTACCGCGTTTGCCAGAAAAAAAAAAAAAAAAAAAAAAAAAAAAAAAAAAAAAAAAAACAGTGAAGACTGTTACGAAAATATCATTTCTATTTCTCTGTTTATATATAAAAATAATAAACGCTTTTTTTACTTATTGTACAATACCGATAATAAAAAGCATAATTTATATTTTAAAAAAAATTAAGAATATACAAATTCTAGAGTATTCTATAGAATATGTAGTAACCTGTTTTTATCTAAATTAATTCATTATACATTTTTGTTTGTGATTTGATTGCACTTTTATTGCAGCAATATAATGAGTTTTATGTGCTTAGATTGCATGTAAATCCGACAAAAAAAAAAAAAAAAAAAAAAAAAAAAAAACGGAATTGGAAATTTTTTACGAATGCAATACTTTCTCTTTGTAAAGACAGAAGAAATTAAAAAATTAACAAACTGCTAGTTTTCTAATTTTAGGAGCAATTTAACAAAGGTTTTGTTATTTGCTTATTAACATTTATTTTATTAATTTGTTCTATCAATACCTCAAAATATTAATGCAACTGGTCAAAACATAAATAAAAACAATATTGCAAATTTAAAATAATGGCATTTAGCTCATAGACTATTCAGACTAACTGCATAATGCATCCTTCTTTTTTTTTTCAAGGAATAATGTCCCTCGAAAAACAAATAAAGTAGGGGATTAGCTCCCCTATTTCCGCCGATTATACTTAAATATTCAAGCCACACACCTAGTCAGCGATACGCCTTATCATAATAAACCAATATCCAAAATTCGAAGTAAATAGGATAATACTGCATAAAAAGCCAATTATTTAATTTAAGACAGGTTATCCACCATTCCACCTTCTGTACTTAGCCATTAAACCCTTAAAACTATTCAGGATTCACTTTATCGGAAAGAACCTATATACAAAATTTTAAATAAATCAGATAATTTTGCATAAAAGCTAATTTATCTAATTTAAGGAGAGGGGATAATCGCCAGTTTTCCCATTTATACTTAGCAAAAGAACCCCATAACTAATCAGGGATACGAATTATCATAATGACCTACATCCAAAATTTGTAACAAATCGGATAATTCTGCGTAAAAAAACCATTTATTTAATTAAAGAGGGGCTATCCCCCGCCCTCCTTCATACTTAGCCATTAAAGACTTAAAACTATTTAGGGATTCACTTTATCAGAAACAACCTATATTTAATATTTGAAATACATCGGATAATTTTGCATAAAAACCGATTTATCTAATTTGAGGGGGAGGTAATTGTCTGTCCCCCTTTTATAATAAGCAGAAGAACTCCATAACTAATCAGAGATAGGTCTTATCTGAATAAACCTCTGTCCAAAATTCCAAATAAATCGGATAATTCTGCTTAAAAAGGGATTAATTTAATTTAAGGGAGGCTATCCCCCCGTTCCCCCTCTATACTTAACCATTAAACTCCCCAAATTCTTCAGGCATTATATATTATATATAAGCCTTATCAGAAAGAACCTATATCCAAAATTTGATATACTTTGGATAATTCTGCATTAAAACCAATTTATATAATTTAGGGCGGATGGGGGGGGAGGGTAATTGTCCGTTCCCAAAACTAATCAGGCAAGCGTCCTTTCAGTACGAACGTATATCCAAAAATTTAACCAAAATAGTTAATTGAGCATGAAAAAACAATTTACCTAAATTAAGAGCCTCCCCCCGATCAAAGAAATCTGACTTAACCAATGAATCCCCAAAATCAATCAATTGTCACTTTTTTTCCTTGTCACCTTTTTCCGGTAACTTTTTTTCCGTGTAACTTTTTTTCAGCTTTTGTAGTTTGTCACTTTTTTCCCCCTAGATTTGGGAGAAGTATTGTCCCCCTAAAGCCTCCGTAAAAGACTATTTTTAGTTTTGTTGCTCTTTTACATTTGCGATTTTTTTTATTTCGTAAACCCAAGATTAAAATACATCAAATGTTCAGAAAAAGAAAAAAAAAAAAAAAAAAAGAAATCTGTTTCATTACTTTATTTTGTAAAAAAGCTGATAGAAATTTAATTTGGGATTTTTAATATACATCTTATTTGCTGTATTTCTAAATAAAAATTTTATTAAATTACTGCAATATTGTTTTAAAATGTCTGCAAGTTTTATAAAGTTTGCAGCACCATAAAAAATACAACGTTTTAAACTTAGATTGTCACACTGTCTATATATATAATTAAAATTTGCATTAAAAAGATTCTTTAATGCAAATTAAGTATGTAGCACTTGTGGTTCGTTTACATGTTACATAGAACTATTTCATTAAATTATGCCATACGGAAAGAAAACTCTTTACGTTATATTCTATTGACGTTACACGATTTCAAACATAATGAAATTTATATATATTACAGAAATGCGTAACAATACGCTTAATATAGAATAAGGATTGAGTAGCTGCTATCGTTCATTTACATAGGGATATGGAAAGAAATTACATTGCAATATGTCCTTTTTTATTATTTCAAGTTTTCTCATTCACATCAGAAAATTCTTATGCTGTTATTTTCTTTATTTTTAAGAGAGATATTTCATGATTACTTAAAGAAACAATTCTTTGAAAATTTCTGGTATGAAATCAAACTTTCTTATTAAAAAAGCTCCATTTCTATTTTTTTTTTCATGTATTTTCTGTGTTTAACAAATTTGCTTTTTTTTTTTTTTTTTTTTTTTTTTAGTTTAAAATTTTTGATTTCATACCAGGAAATTTGAAAGAATTTTTTTTCTTTTTGTAATCATGAAATGCCTATCTTAGATAAACAAAAGAATATTATAGCATTTTTCTGGTATGAAGGAAAATTTTTTGAAATAGAAAAGGGTCAAATTAGCTACTTAAAGTTTTTACCATGAATTTAGAATCACCCTGTATTTAAAATTGTGCTTGAAGTAAAAATTTTTTGTAACATAAAATAAATTACGTTGAATGAATTTCTTTTCTATTTTGAATAACTAAGTGCAAAATGAATAAATAAATAATTTACATAAGCAACTTAAAAAATATTTTTTTAATTTTAATCAAATTTTAAATGTAATTAAAGTATAATTTAAAATTTTACCAATAATAAACTTTAAATAAATTTAATTTAATTTAAAATTTTAATTAATTTTAAAATAATTTTTTTAATTTAAATTTAATTTTTCAATTATTTAACCCTGGAATTCACAATCAAGTTTGCCGTATGGGGATAGAGATCCTAATGTTCGAGACTATGAGCGTCCCCCCACTTTTTTTTCCAGGACTACACCACTGCGACAGCCATTAATATGGTCAACCCTCCCTCACGTTGACTGGGTCAGGCCTACTCATAGTCATTTTGTAATGAATAACACATAGTTATTTTAAGCCCTATTTACCATGTAAACTTCATGCCTAGAAAAAAAGCTCAATATTTGTGCATTAATTAAAGACCACTTGCTTTAATTTCTATAACATATTTTATCTGAAAAACGCTTACAAAACATTTCTAAAAACCTCACCTTTTATGATGAAAACACTTCACAACTGATACTGTCTACCCCTGCCTCAAATATCTGCATGAAACAAAGGTTGTTGTTTGATCATGATAATTCCATTGGCTTTGATTGACATCTAGCAATCAAAGTGTGATACACATTTAAATATTAAAATGGACAGATAGGTCAAGCATCCCGTGTAGTCAACCATTCCTAGTCTCCCCTATTTCAAAGGCTGAGAAGAAAATGACTTGGAAAAGACACCGAAAAGCTGTTCATATTGAAGCTGGTAATATTCTCTCGATGAGGATGACCTTCCGCTGAATGACACAGTCTCTGATATGGAATTGGAATCTTTCAGTGAAATAGAAGACGTTGAGTGTCCCTTTTGTAAATCAAAACTCTCTTATGATTGTATGGGAGAAAAGTGGTCTCACCAGGATTGCGGAGAAAGAAAAACAGGCTTATTTCTGTGCGCCCCATGTTTTAAACATTCTTTTATATTTTTTTTTATTTTCGTATTTTATTTTACCTTTTCTGTCAATTATTTGTTTTTTTTTGTTTACTTTTTCTTCATAACAACTCATTTCAGTATTTTTAATTACCTTTCTTAGGCTAGTTATTTTAAGTTAGGAAACATTTTATGCAATTCTTTGCACCAGCTTTATTTTATATTTGGTAAAAGTACTTTTTGTGATTAAATATTCTAATCTAATAAATTTATTTTATGTAAAAGATGTGTCGTTTTATTTTAATACCCTGAAATCCTGATTTTCTTTGAAATTTTTGGAGTGAATGCCGAATATGGCACTACGTGTCATACTGGGGACCCAGTGTATACCTATAGAAAATAGAAAATAATCCAAAAATTACATCAACAAAAAGCGTTTTATATTTGGGTGTTTTCATTTAAAATTATAGCGTATATCTTTGGCATAGCTGAGAAGTTTATAAAAGCGTGAAACCCTTAAGAATCAAGATATAGAAGAGAAGGTAGGCAGAATAAATTTACCGCCTACACACAATGTTACTCCTTCTGGGATTTAAAGTGAAAACAAATTTAAAAAGTCCTTCCGGCCAGTACTAGGAGGAAGACGTAGATTTTACATTCCATATTTTTATTATTATTTTTTTTTAATTCAAGTTATATTATTTAACCATACTAAGCTCAAATTAATGTAACACGATAATAGAAGATTCAATACTTGTTTTTCTCAACATGAATATGAATGGAAATTTCGAAAAATTAATCAACTTTATACAAGCTGGTTTTATTTAAAACGATTTATATTTGATTACCAAATTCGGCGATATAATGCAGTGCTTGCCATTTTAAAACATTATGATGGGTGAAATTAACCCATCATACAGGAGCTTTGATCGAGGTTTTAGTAAATCTTGTGCATATGCTCACTCACTTCGAAATCGGCTGATATATGAGAGTGCTATCGCAGGCAAATAGATTTTTCAAAATGTTACACACTTTAGAAATTCAAACTGTTATACATAAGCCATTTTTTTAAGATAAACACAAAACAAAAAATGCTCCGTAGTTCTTACGTAAAACCAAACACTTAAAAAAACCCCTTTTTTTCTTTCTTTTTTATACATTATTTTAAATTATATATTTTTTTTCATAAATTTAAATGGCCGCCATTTTGAAACAAGATGGCGAAAGAAGTTAACCAACGAACTCAGTCAAAACATAGATATATTCTATGTACACACCAAGTTATATCCAAATCGGTTCATTATTGCGCATATTATCGCATGACAAAAACCAGATCATTTCAAAATCTGAGCCACACTAGAAATTCAAAGTGCTAGAATTCAGCCTTTGCTTTAGATATAGAGAAGATAGAAAAAGCTCAGCATTTTTAGTACCAAGGTAAAACATATAAGATTAAAACCTTTTTCAGTTTCTAATTTTTTTATACCTCATTTTAAATTTAAATTAAAAGATTTCAAATGGCCTCCATTTTGAAAATCCATCACCAGAATTTGTATCGTACAGAGGAGTACTAGTGGTATATCTATAGGAGTTCAGGAATTTCTTTCCAGACGTGGCTCCATCCGATTATGGCCTCTTTTAATCAATGCAACATTTTTTCAAGAGTCGCCGTTTTGAATCCTTTAATAAAGTTGAAGAAGCGTGTCAAGAGTTTTTCGATTCCAAGAAGCCACCACGGTCTCGACAACTCTGTTTTTGAAAAATCGTGGACTAGTAACTAACCTTTTTCAAATTCCTTAGTTAAATAATGGGTAGTGAAATTGGTTCCATTGTCACAGGTGATTAAATTTACGATTCCTGTCCTCATGAATATTTGAAGCAATGCATCACACGCAGTTACAAGTTATTTTAGCAGTTAAACTTTTTAGAGATATCGCTTCCACCCACCTGGTATGCTGATCATTTATGTTTAGTATATATTCATGCCTCTGTGAACTTTCTGGATCGATAGGCCCAATTTAATCAATATTAACTACTTTAAATGGAAGTTCTGGACGCGATACCGAGAAAATAGGTGCTCTTTCATTCACTTTCATCCCTCGAGTTAATTGGCACTCTAAACGTGATTCACGAAATTGCTTAGCTTCTTTCGTCATATTACCATTCGAAATAAAAAGAGTAGTTGATTATTTACAAGGTTTTCTTAGTCACATGATGCCCTCTAAATACCGAAGCATGAGTTAATTTTAATTTTTCTTCCCTTCTTACCAGTGCATACTACTAAATGCGCTATAGTTTCTCCTGACAATTTCTCTTTATAAAACAATAAACATTTACACTAGAAAAATCTCCTTTATCAATTTTAGCTAAGTCCCAAGCTCTCTCTAAATCTTTATATTCCAATAGGGATTTTTAAATATATATGAATTATATATTGTAACTTTATTAGTTAGTCACTTACTTATTCACTTACTTCTACCTCCATCTTTTCTTTTTCTTGACTTTATAAATTTCCCGATTTCATTTCCTAATGCGTAAACATTGCAACTATTGTTATTTATACTTTCCTTTTGCTCAAGTTGTGGACAAAACTTCTTTATGTTTTAATTTTTGGGACTTTAACACTAACTCCTCCTGATTAAACTCCGACAACTCATTAATCACTTCGGGATGTTAAATTACTTGTACATTAATATTATCGGTTAACGCGTAAAGTACTTCCTGGTGAACGACATTAGTTTGTCCGAATTGCGGAATAGTTAATGGCAATTTAACTAACGGTGATTTAACTGCTTCACCAGATAGTCCTTGCAAATAAATATTACCAGCTGCTTTTAATTTCTATTTCGACACCAATCTTTATGAATAATATTACAGTGGTGGCCAAAATTGTGGACACTTTTATGTAGCTTTCATTCCAAAAAGTAAAAAACTACCTTTTGCAACCGTCCGGAGGAAAGCACTTTCGGAAATTTTGCTATATTTTCGTCGATCGAGACCTCTAGATCCCAAAACCACCCCCGTTGAAATGTTGACATACATATATATATATACTATATATGCGAGGGGGAACCCGTCGAAATTCGACGAAAGGAAATTTTAAGAAAGAATTGTTTCATTGATTTATAATAAATCTACAAAATTAGTTACAGTAGAAAATACATCTTTAGGCATCAGTCTAACCCTGAAACAAATATTATTTGAAGCTAAAATTATCAAAAAATTATAAAACTCAATTATCCAAATAGTTAAGCGAAATAAAACGGAAATTACCGGTTTTTATAACAGACGATATTTTTAAAATAATATACGCATTTTAATTTTTTTTTCAACTTTAAGAGAAAATGGGGTGATTCTTTTGCCAAAATAGGTACTCAAAATTTAAAAAAAAAAAAAAAAAAAAAAAAAAAAAAAAAAAAAAAATTAATGTCTCAAAAATAAATTGAGATACAGCTTTGAAACTAATTGCATTAAAAATACATTTTTTTCTCTATACGACGGTGTAAAAATTAAAAATGTACGAAGTTTCGAAGTGTAAAATTTGCAGTACCGAAAATTGCAACACCGAAATTACGCGGGAAAGTGTTGCGCATTTTAATTTTTTTTCTTTTCAATTTTAAGAGAAAATGGAGTGGTCCTGTTGCCACAATGACAAAATTGGTACTAAAAACTACAAAAAAATTATTATCTCAAAAATAATTTGAGATACAGCGTTCAAACAAATTGCATTTAAAAGTACATTTTTTCCTCTATACGACGGTGTAAAAATTTAAAGTGTGCAATGTTAAGAAATGTAAAATTTGCAGTAGCAAAAATTGCAAAACCGAAATCGTAGGAGAAAGTGTTGCCATTCGCAAACTGACGTATGCGTTACGCACAGATACGTTTAGCCTTTATAATATATATATATATATATATATATATATATATATATATATATATAAATATATATATATATATATATATAAATACTTTTATAAATACATCCAAAGTTATACAGACAATACCAATAAAAGAACTAATGAAACCAGTATTTTTACATTCATATTATTAAAAACAGTTGAAGTTTGAAGAGAAATAGAAGGCAGATTACCAAATATGCAGTACACATAAACATAATATCCTATAAATAAAGCCCCTATGTTTAATTACATTTCAACTAAATTCCAATATGGTAAAATCCGAAGTTATAACAATGGTAGATATTTCCAAAAAGTATTAAAGAAGCAGGATATAGATATTTGAAATTTTTCATGCTGTAACTCTCGAATTTATGAACCGATTTGGATAAAATTCTTTATGTGCATAGTTGAAGTACTAATGTCTTGATCGAGTTCATTGGCCAGCTTCCCCCGCGATCTTGTTTCAAAATGGAGGCCATTTGAATTTGTGGACACTTATGAAAATTTTTATGTTTTCTAACTTTTTCTTTAAAATTCCTATGTTGTTAACTTATATTGTGTGACTGTTTAAAATGTCTTTTGATGTTTCTAACATTCTGTTTAAAATGATGTATAAGAGTTTACATTTTGTGAAACGGAACTTTTTCTATAAGTATACAAAGTTAAAAAACATAAAAATTTCGGAAGAATCAAATGGCCGCCATTTTGAAACAAGATGGTGGATGAAGGTGGCCAACAAACTCGGTCGAGACATTAGTACTCCTATTATGCACATAAAAAATGTCATTCAAATTGGTTCATAAATTCAAGAGTTACAGCATGTAAAAATTCAGATATATATATATCTATCTATATATGGATATATTTATATATACAGGGTGTTTCAAAAATGACCGATATATTTGAAAAATCAATAAAAAAGCCCATTGGTAAATTTTGCTATATTTTCGTCGATCATGACCCCTAGATCTCAAAACCACCCTCCGTTGAAATGTTGACTTACATATATACAGTATACAGGGTGTTTCAAAAATGACCGGTACATTTGAAAAATCAATAAAAATCAAACGGGTAGCGTTAGAAATACACCATTTGTTGCAATATCTTTGGGACAACAGTAAATTTTCAGGCATACAACTTTCGAAATTAGTTAAAATTTTCAACAACAGATGGCGCTGCAGACAATTTGAAAGTTATAGTAGAAAACGCAATCTGTGAGTTAGCCATTCTGTAAAGCCTCTGTCCCTGCCCGCGCAGACACTCGCGAGCTAATGCTATTCCTATGGGGAGGCATTTTTGTAATAACTCTTTCGCATTTTGACATTTTTAAATAATTTTTTTTGCATTGCATAGCTAACGTCCCTCTCAAGATTGCTCCTTGATTATATATATATTTTTTTATTTTGGTCTCAGGTATTTTCTATAAAGTTACTTTTACTGTAAAGTAACTTTATAAAAATATCTGCAACCAAAATCGAAAATGTAATCAAGGAGCGATCTTGAAAAGGGACCTCAGCTATGCAATGCAAAAAAAATTATTTAAAAATGTCAAAATGCGAAAGAGTTATTACAAAAATGCTTCCCCATAGGAATAGCATTAGCTCGCCAGTGTCTTCGCGGGCAGGGACAGTGGCTTTACAGAATGGCAAACTCTCAGATTCCGTTTTCTAGTGTAGCTTTCAAATTGCCTGCAACGCCATCTGTTGTTGAAAATTTTAATTAATTTCGAAAGTTGTATGTCTGAAAATTTACTGTTGTCTCAAAGATATTGCAACAAATGCTGTATTTCTAACGCTACCCGTTTGATTTTTATTGATTTTTCAAATGCACCGGTCATTTTTGAAACACCCTGTATACTGTATATATGTAAGTCAACATTTCAACGGAGGGTGGTTTTGAGATCTAGGGGTCATGATCGACGAAAATATAGCAAAATTTACCAACGGGCTTTCCCCGGACGTCTGCAATAGGTAGTTTTTTACTTTTGTAATGAAAAGTACCTAAAATTGTCCACAATTTTGGCCACCACTGTAATTTCACATCCTGAATCCAGCAACCTTATTGCTTTTTGCCCATTTTCACTAACATAAATTTTCCCGTGTTTGTTTAATTTCTCACCAATAACATTAGTCTTCCGTTCGGCCTGTGTCGATATCCTCAATACAATATCTCTCTTTAACTCTTTATTTACCTTTACGGAAATCTTTTTTATACCTACTTTAACCCATTAACGCCCGAATTATTTTCTTCGCTAAAATTTAAATTTTGTATTTTGCTACCACTTTTAAAAGCTAATTAACTTTTATTTAAATTTATCGAGGATACTGTTTCGTGAAATAAGGTATATATTTATCTTCCTCTTGACTGGTGGGAAAACTGCTTTCTTGCTGTTTTTGTAACCGTCCTCAAAAGAAGACGCTGGGCGTTAATGGGTTAATTCTAGCCATTTATTAGTAGTATTATTTCCCTCATTACTTACTTTATTACAAAAACGTTGGTAATGAGCCCTTATGCCACATTTGAAGCATCTAGGACTTGGTTTCTTATCGTATAGAATCACTTTTTGAATGAATCTCATTACTCCCGTTTGTCTCCATTTACTACTAAATTTACTATCTTCCTTCGACCTCGATTTTTCATTATTTATATTTCTCTTTTTATCCCTAAAACTTTTATGCATGACCGCATAAGATTTATGCTTCGCGTCACATTCTTTAGCGATTTCAGTAGCTTCTAACCAATTACTCTGCTGAGTTAATCCAATAGGTGCAGCGGTTTCCTCATCTAACGTACTTAATAACTTATCAGTAACGATTAACTGATTAACCTTTTCATACGAGTCTGCGCCTCTAATCTTACAGTAATTTTTCCACGTTGCTATTAACCGCGATACAAATAATACATGAGGTTTATTTCGGTTTCTTCTCGCCTTCTTAAAATTTTCCAAACATACCTTCAGAGTCAGGTCATGTTTCCTTTGAACTAATTCTTTTAATTACCCATAATTCTCAATTTGTTTCCTAGTGGTATAAATTAACAAATCATCCGCCTCATCTTCCAGTATATTCAGTAGAATTTCAGCCTGCTGATTTTCCGGTACATTTTTAGTTTTGAATGTCCGTTCTAAACCGTTGAAAAACAAATTCCATCCTTCGTTCCCTTCCGGTATTTTGATTGATAGTTTTAACGCTTTTAATCAAATTGTCTATGCTATTCTCATTATTAGGTTCTTTAGCCCCATTACTGTTATTTCCTTAATTTAACAGTTATTTCCTTATCCTTGAATTTTTAATCAGTCCATTTCTATTTCATGTAACATTCTTACTCTTCAACCCTTTCCTCTCTTTCTAACTTTCCCTACTCTAACTTTTTTTCGCTTTCTAACTTTTTCCGCCTTTCTTCTCTTTCCAACTTTTTCTGTTTTTGTAAATCACACTTTTTCTTTTCTAACTTTTCATGTTATAATCGTTTCGTAACAATAGTGTTACATATTCCACAATGACCACTTCTTCATTTATTCATTATTTCATTCTTAAGCTCCTGCATTATTTTTTTCCTAAGCTGAATCCTGATATCATCTTCCGTGAATTCAACCCCCAATTCTTCACTTATCATCGGAAGATCCGCCTTTGTAAATTTTAGTAAGAAAGCCATACCTTCTACCGATTATTATTATCCCTATACAATATTATTTAATCCTTTTAATTTAATATTTCCTAAATTTATACTTCCGTATAGTGACCTCCACGTATTACACTAATTAACACATTTCAAATAATTGATATATTCTTTCCAATTTATCGTACTGTATAACCTAAATTTCCTTAAACATTGGTATCACGCTATTTACTTCAAATAATAAAGTAAGATATTTCGTTTGATTACTATGGAATACAAATTTCAATCTACATACTTCAATAATAAAATACAATTTAAATAACAATAATGATACCTTGCAAGTTGAATAAATGTACTGTTGCCAAACACTAAATAGAGATACCTACATAAAACAATTTGCATAAAACTGCACATATAAGTTTCTAAAGTTAACCTTAGCATAATATTTCAAATTTCAATACTGTTTCTCATACTTTATACAAATAAAATCACAGCCAACATTTATTTTTCATTCGGAGGGTCAAATTCTTATTTTGAAAGCTATCTCAACGAAATTCAAATTCTATACAAAAAGGCCCATAAAATTTAAAACAGTATTGCTTAAATAATGCTTTAATAAGAACTTAAATAAATTCAATTATTCCTTCCACCTATTAAGACAAGTGCATTAATTTTAATCATTAACATTGTCAGTTTAAAAAAAAATTAAGAAACCAATACTAGCAAAAACATTATAATCTTTCTTAAAACAATAGTAAATATGCTGTTATTGTTTCATACCAATCTCAACACAATTACACTGCTCAAAACAATTAAAGGATATTTCAGTTTTAGGTGGATTTTGTATCTGGGAAACTTTTTAGCTGATTGATACATGGTCGACAGACATAGTAGGTTATATGAGAATAAATTACACATGTTTGGCAGGAAAAAATGCATTTTATTGCGCATTTGTGTACAAAAGGAAAAAAACGCAATTTGTGCATATGAGAAAAAAAGAATAAGAAAAGGTGTTTTCTTCAAAGAAAATCATTTTCAGTAGGGGGTATGGTTTCCACGGGCGGCCAGCAATGTTGAACACCTTTGAGGCATGGACTCAATGAGGCTATTAATGACGAGTTGGGGTATTCTGCCCCACTCTTCCAGAAGAGCTCTTTCCAGTTCTTGGAGAGTTTGTGGGGGTTGTTGGCGGCCAGAAACTCGTCTTCCTAGAGCGTCCCAAACGTGCTCGATTGGATTCATGTCTGGCGAATACGTTGGCCATTCCATTCGAACAATTCCATCCTCGAAAAGGAAATCCTCTACCAGGTTTGCACGATATGGCCTGCAGTTATCGTCCATTAAAATGAAGTTATCTCCGATTGCTGCTGCATAAGGGACTACAATAGGTCTGAGGATCTCATCCCTATATCGGCGACCAGTCAGAGCTCCATCTCGAATGATGTAGAGATCAGTGCGCCCATCAATGGAGAGGCCACCATACACCAACACTCTTCCACCGCCAAATCTGACACTTTCGTGCACGAACGCAGGATTATTCCTACTGCCACGGTCCCTCCAGATGAAAATACGCCTATTATCCGGATGCACAGAAAAACGGGACTCGTCAGAAAACAGAATATTGCTCCATTCATTTCTCCTCCAGTTGGCATGCTCGGTTGCCCACTCCGTGCGGTCGCGACGATACCTTGATGTTAATCTAACACATACCATCGGTCGGCGAGCATACAGACCTACAGCATGGAGCCAGTTTCGGACAGTCTGAGTTGAAATCGTGGTGCCTGTAGCCGAGCGAAGGTGTTGTTGGAGAAGAGTAGCTTTCAAGTTTCGGTGTCTTCGAGCTGTTAACGCTAAATACCGATCTTCATTGGGCGTTGTTGCCCGTCTACGACCTTGCCCTGGTCTTCGGCCTGCACATCCACTCTCCAAAAAACGGTTCCAGATCCTGGAAATGACACTTTGTGACACTCCAATGGATTGCGCTACTTCGGCTTGAGTTTGGCCCCCTTCTAACCTACCAACAATTCTCCAAGCTTCTGAATCTGTCAAATGACTTCGCTGAGACATCGTACTCATCGAAACAAAGCAATCACTGAATGCCGATCATCCTTGTCTTCATTCTCTTTTATCCAGTTGAAAGTCAAATTTCATTCGCTGCCGCTGAAGCGACGTTTTTGACGTCAAAATCAAAATTTGCATACTCCACAGTTTGAAAACCAGAAAAATTTTAGAGTAATTTTTGTGAAATGTACACAACAGTTTATTTCGACTATTTACTTTTAATACTATTAAACAACACTTGAGCACACACAAAATCGTCATTCAGCTCAATGTAACTCGCAGTAATTTCATTCGACGATAGAGCACAAAAACTGTGCATTTCCATTCGGTGCTCGGTCGTTAACACTCTAAAATTCCGCTTGATGCTCCGGCCTTAACACATTGTAATACGGCTCGCTGGGCACTGGTAACAGGCGACCGCCAATGTTGCACTCTCTTAGTCCACTCAACTTAGAAGAATGTTCCTGTATTTTGGTATGCTGCCACTACCAATATAAACACGTGATATCGGGCACTTTGTGAGAAGGGTTGTCAAAAGAACGCTTAATTTAATCAATTAAAATTTACGAACAATTTATTTACACATTATTTACCTACACTAAAACAGTATTTACAATTAAGAACTCGGATATAGGTGATTCGGTCCGACATTAAGTTAAATACAACAAATACCTTCTATATATTGGATTCACTTATTGAAATATCTATATCCCTCTCACATTAGGTTTGTTAAAACAGATTTATCGGAGATTACTCTGGATCTTTCCGATAGGCGGATTGTATACGTCAAGAGCCGAAGTTCTTACCACCAAACTCTTTGAAGAAAACATCAACCCCTTACCTTCAAGTCAATGCTCGAACTGATGATTTTCTCTCACCACATGTTTCTCCAAAAAGCAGCCTACGCGGGGTCTATCGTACCTAAAAATGTCACTTTCCCGTGACGCCTATTACATCACCAGATAGCCTGTGAAACTATTTTGTTTGCCTCATCTCAGGTATGCATTTTTAGAAAGGCAATACTCCAATCCTTTTGGCGAGATGATCTCCAATCTATTGATACAATACATTTTTTTCATACAATACTATCTAATTAAAAATAGCTCGGATTAACTTCCAAATAAGAAAAAAATGTTACTTTAAAACTCCGAGTACACAGAAGGTGATTTGAATACAATATATAAGTAAAAAGATAATAATATCAAAATGACAATAATCCTAAATAGCTAACCACCCATTTGTGTCAGAAACCTGACAACAACTTTCAAAAGTTAACAGTTACTCAATCTGAAAAGATGATTTTTTGTGATGAAATTGTTGTTCTTCCTCTTTTTGTTAATAAAATGCGAAAAACGTGTGGAAATGTTTTGAGTAAAAGTTTCAGATATATTATGAGCTTGAAAACCTAAGTTTTTTTTATTATGTGGTTTTATGATCTTTTAAAATTGACGCATGGGATAAATTCGAGTAGTAAGGACGAATAGCTTCCCCGACTTTACTTCAATTATGATCGTACGAACAAGATTTTAGTTAATGCTGTTTTGATATTTATCTATTTAAAACCATTAATTTACAAATTTCTTTCGGATTTATTTTAATTTTTACCATGTAATTTTTGAAAGGGGCGGTGTAATAAAAATTTTTGTATTTATAATTTTTATTAATTTAGTTAGGCGTTTATAATGTTATCTTTTTCATTTTCTTAGACATTTCATAACTTAATAAATTATTCCAATTATCAAAATAACCTTATATGCGTAAAGTGTTATTTCTTATTCGGGGACAGTGAAACACACCATAATGTTTACGATTATTTTTATTATTTATAAATTGGCTAACTGGCTACAACTTAGGAATTCACAAGTTAGTCATCGAGATTCAAGCTATATTCTTTCGGGGTTTTCAAGATGTTAAAATTTTACTTCTCTAGCTTTTTAATCTTTTAATATGTTACAATTTAAACCTCGCACCCCACTCTCTCTTCTTATTTGAAAAAGCTGCTTGCATTTATGCATTCTTGTATTTACAGTTTAATTATTTACAAATATATTTCCATTCACACACACACACACACACACACACACACACACATATATATATATATATGAATATATATATATATGTGTCCGAAAAGTCCGGAAACGGTCGAATAACTCGAGAAATACATATGAGATTGAAAAACAAAAATATACGTGTTAAATATTTTTAAATAAGCTACTCAGTGATACCAAATTTGACCTTCGCAACCGACCCCATGGGGGTCAGAGGGGGTCCAACTTTGAAATCTTAAATTATAACCCCCATTTTTTATTGCAGATTCGGATTTTACGGACAAAAATAAGTAACTTTTGTATTTGATGCTTATTTCGAATCCTCGTATATCCACTGCCCCCTCTACAATGCCTATTTACTGAGCAGACGATAAGCGTGAAACGTCATGAAGTGGAGGCGAAATCACTAACCCTACTGGTTCCACAATCGCCACGAAGCTCAGAACGCGATCGTTGTCAGGGAAACCGCCTCCACTACGTCACAAGCGAGAAGGCATTGTAGAGGAGGCAGTGGTATATCACGGTGTAATTGAGCATATTAAATCGATACATATTTCAGTCTTCCCAACCAGGTTTTGCCTGATTATCAAAAATTTTGACGTCAAATTCCTCGTCTTTTGCAGGAATAGCGTTTCTTGAAAATCACCCGCGGCGATTATTTCGATAATGTTAAAAATTTGATCTATTTGCTGTAGAGTCACTCCACAGCTTTTATAGAATATCTCTTTTATGACCAATGAGAATGCTCCATAACACAGTGAAGTAACCGTTTTCTATAAAAGCTGTGGAGTGATGCTACTGCAAATGGGTCAAATTTTTAACAGTGTAGCATTATCGAAATAATCGCCACGGGTGATTTTCAAGAAACCACTATTCCTGCAAAAGACGAGGAATTTCACGACAAAATTCTGGCCAATCAGGCAAAACCTGGTTGGGAAAACCGAAATATGTATCGATTTAATATGTTGAATTACACCGTGATAAACGAGGATTCGAAATAAACATCAAATACAAAAGTTACGTATTTTTGTCCGTAGAATCCGAATCTGCAATAAAAAATGGGGGTTATAATTTAAGATTTCAAAGTTGGACTTCCTGGCCCTCGGGGGGTCGGTTGCGAAGGTGAAATTTGGTATCACTGAGTAGCTTATTTAAAAATATTTAACACGTATATTTTCGTTTTAAAATCTCTTATGTATTTCTCGAGTTATTCGACCGTTTCCAGACTTTTCGGACACACTGTATATGTATATATATACACTCACATTCAAAAGTTAAACACGGAGAGGAATATGCTGATTTCCTGAAGCTAATCAGAATTGAAGAGGATGCAAATCGCTGCAGAGGTAGATGGGAGTATGCAAATATGTTAGGTAACAGCTAATCGCGCTTTCATGTCAAGAAATATGCAAAAAGGACAGTCTCATAAGAAGCCAGCTTTATGAAGGGTTACAGAAGTTAATTGTAAGTGCTGATAGAAGGTGTTTAAAACTTTCGTATAATTTGTTTTGAAGACATACGTATTTCTATGACTTCCAGAAGACGAAGGACGATTCCGAGCGCTGGCGTGCTGTGGGACGTATTGAAGCAGGACAGTCGATCACATTTTGCTCTTCGGCGTTCATCATTCTGTAATTTCATGTTTATGGAAACAATTCCAAACCACACAGACAGTTGTACGAAGGCCCGTAGTCGGTCGCTCAAGGGTTACAACCCCCGCGGAAGACCGATATATTGCTATTGTAGACAAGCGGAATCGCAGAGTGACCTCCACACGTGTGACATCTATGGTTACAGCGTCCACTGGTAAGACGATATCTGCAGCTATTGTACGCCGAAGATTACATATGAGTGGACTCGAGTTTGTGTTCCTCGAGTTTGTGTTCCTCTATCCGTCCAATCAAGAGGGGCACGATTAAAGTGGTGCCGGGAACATGTCAATTGGACTGTGTCTGACTGGGGCAATGTCATGTTTACTGATGAGTCAAGATTTGATCTGCAGCCAGATGACAAGCATATAAGGATATGGCGTGAACAAGGAACACGCAAACAGCCCCAAAACATCACCGAACACCACGCATTCCGAGGTAGAAGCTGGGCAGGGATTTCATTAGGACACCGTAGCGACCTGCACATCTTTAAACTGGGTTCTGCAATGGCAGTCCGGTATCGAGATGAAGTCCTAGAGCCCATTGTGAGATTATACGATGCAGCTGTTGGCCCTACTTTCATTTTAATGGACGATAACACACGTCCTCATAGAGCTGGCATCGTCGATGACTACTTGGAGAGTGAAGGGATTGCGCGTATGGCGTGGCCAGCATATTCGCCCGACCTTAATCCCATTGAAAATCTTTGGGATGCTCTCGGTGGTGCTGTATGTTTACTTTTCCCACCTCCAGCCACTCTTGTTGAGCTGGAAACTGTTTACAACAAGAATGGTGATTGCTTAATTCTGTTTCGGATGACCACCTAATTGAAAGAATGGTCACAAGGTGTAAACTTTGTATACAGATGAGGAGGGGAATCACATACCCTATTAATGTATTTTTTTCATTTTATGGTGTATTTTTTCACTTTATACATAATTCTGTTTAAATCTCCAGTATATCATTATCTGATAACTTATAAAAATATTATAATTTAATATTGTTTTCATTTCCGTGTACAATTAGTGATTTTTTTTATGCATAAATATATATGTTACTTTCTTGCCGAATTTTGCATGAATCAAGGCAGTATTTGTTTTTTTTTTTGCATTTTACATCTTCGTGCTTAACTTTTGGAAGTGAGTGTATATATATCAATACAAAACCCGTAGCGGATTAAAAGTTTTGACGCAGCTGTTTATCTTATTACTCTAAGAATTTTTAGTATGAATTTTAAAAATAATGATATCCAACTTTGAGTGACGCCATGCTATTAATTAAAAAATGCATTTTTATATTATTTATTTCATTACTTTATTTTAGTTCTATTTGTAATAGCATATTCAAAAGTTAACCTTAACATGAAAGATGTATAAAACTTTATTCACTGATACAACATTTTCAACATATCTGAATAACAATCGGAATGACATCATCATGACAAACAGTGTCAATTTTCGCATATTGTTGCATAACGCCAGTCTAATTTGCAAAAGACAGAAGCGTCCATCAGCGTTGAGTTGAAACTCTTTTATTTGGAGGAATAGTTCCAGAAATGAAAAACTTGTGATCTTCTTCCGTATGTGACTGAGTAAAATGAGGGAGTGGGAGGACTGCAGTCATATTGAATTCATCGTTTGCTGGCATAACTTTATTTACAGCTACACGACAAGTAGTACCGAAGGAAACAGTACATCTGTAAGCTGCTGTAAGATTCACCAACTTTTCGTGCAATTTTTGAGCCAACATATGATTTCTTCAAACTTTTCGCGAAATATTGTCTTCGCACCCAGTCTGATAGCAGAAACAATATCCCCCAACGTTTTTCCGCAGTTTTAAATTAGTCCCTGCTAGCCTCGACTTTTTTCTTCAACTTTGAACATTTCAACCAATCAGAGATAAGTAATCGATACGGATAGGCGATAAATATTAAACGAATGATAGTAGTACTGGTTTTCCTCTGACTTTAGCCTCAACAATCGTAACTTTTTCTCCCTTTGAACGGGAAAAAGTTACAGTTAAAATCGGCTGAATTGCTTGTTCCTCGAAAAGTTTTTGAATCTGATAGCAGCTTACGGGAATAAAACTTGGGAAATTTGTCATGAGTTTACAATTAAAAAAAGAAAAAAAGATAGCCAGTCTAGTTAGCACGAAAATTTCAGAATATTTCTATGTGATATTGATTTATGTTTAAAACAATTTTATTTGGATACATTATAATAAAACAAATTTCAAGGATTTCAAAGTTTTATTTGCATAAATTTTATCTTAAATTAAAGATAACACTCTGGGCTATAACTTGAACTTTGTAATTTGTTAATTAGATAAAGAGTTTATTTGTAACTCTAGTTTATTAGTAGCTCTTTATTAAAAAAATTGGAAAAACTACAAAATTTTACAGGCATCCAATCTTGCAATTGTTTTTCATACTGAACACAGCTTTGTAATTCTAATTTATTTCCATGATAATGTGAACATTTTTTTAAAGCTATATTTCAAACAGTTTTGGAGATATCATGCGCGCAAGAGTAAAAAAAGTCAATTTAAGAAGACGCCTTTTAAAGATTTAATTAAAGGTTTTTAATATGAAATATATAATAAAAGTAGCAAAATTAATAATTAAACAACTTATTTAGTATTAAAAATAAGATGCTGGTTTAAAGTAATAAATATAAAATTCTTTGTAAAATACCGTATAATATAGGAACATGCTTAAAAAATAAATAGGTTTAATTTGTAAAAAGTACAGCATTTTGACTACTGAAAACTATTTACTATTGAAAAAATTAACTTTAAACTTATAATTTAAAATTTTGCTTCGCATTGATTGCAATTTTAATTACATATGTATTTTTTACAAAACTAAATTATTTAATGTAAAATATAGGTATTTATTAGGGATTATTGTATTTCGATATATTATTCACGTACTTTACGGCACAAAAAGCGGAATAGTTTACTAAAAAAATATATTAGTATGAATATATCTGTATCCTAAATTTCATTTGAAAAAAATCACTATCAAATTTACTGCATTTTAGTTTTCTATAAGATGAATTAACACCTTCAGATATATTTCTATCATCGCATTTTATACAGATATTACCATTAAACTGAATCCGTCGATATTGTTCTGAAGCACATTTCGCATAATTATTCACTATAATTTCTATAGAAAACTGAGATGTAGAATACTATTGCAAAAGTGTGAAAGTATTGCAATAGGGAGAAAATTAGATTTGCTGCAAATTAAGCACTTACAAAGGTCTCCATACGGCATACTGAAAAAAAAAATACAGAATGATCTTCTCATGAGGATATATACATTTATAAAAAAATTTCGGCGGAACCTCATAGCAGTGTCCGTAAAAAAATAATGAAAATTTCGTTATTTGGCGATTTATCCTCGGTTGGCGACAGAATGTAATTTCAAAAAATACTTTTTCACATCAAATACATTTAAAGGGAAAAAAGTGTCATGCTGAACTTGTTTAGATAAATTTAATTTAAATAATTTTAATTTTGACAGTTTTAGTTTGATTTAAGTATAATTTTTTTATATCGATATTTATATGTATTTATATTCAAATTTAATCATCAAAATTTGCGTTTTAAAACGAAATTCATAATTTAAATTAACTAAAATTGTTTCTAGCTCAAAGTCCAATTGAACATTGTCGACTCGATTTTGTTGCCATGGAAACAGCTGACTTTTATTTTTGAATACGCTTGAATATATGAAATTATTGTTTCTCAATATGAATTTTTCATTTATGAAAAAAAAAATTCCAGAGGTAAATTAAATAACTACAGCAGTAAACAATATACATATGGAATACAATATATATATGTATAGAATATATTAAATTCTCTCATTGTTTATGGTTAAATTCATTAAATACAATTTAAATGCATTTAAAAAATCTATTAAGAAATAATTTTCAGTTACATTAAAATCGTTTGCTTCTGGTGGGGAAAAGTGCTGTTCGCCAAATCGCGCGCCACTTGGTCTTTTGACGCCAAATATCTGAAAGTATTTTATTTTTTTACATATTTCCTATTGTAACTCCGCCGCTAAATTTTATTGATCCTTTATTACCTACATGAGTAGTTTAATTAGTATTTTTTTTAAAAAAAATTCTGAGTATGCCAAGTATGGAGACCTTCCTTGTTAATAGCGAATAAATCTAAATGATTAAGAAATTTTGCGCTCGCGTTTCAGAGGAAAACCACGAAAAAAATTTGGCAAAAATGGAATTAGAAGCTATAATATTTTAAAGAAGAGTTCTTATCTTTTAAGGTACTTAGCTAAAGACAATTGATTCATTTTAGCGTATTTCCAAAGTAATGTGAAAGCACGAGAACAAAATGTAAACAAGCTGCCATGACAGCTGTCGCCGGGCATTTAAAATCTGAAATGAAGGTGTGATGTCTGCATTTCCCCCAATATCTCAGTAAATAATTATCACACAATTAAGAAATTGGTATCAAGTTATTCAGAATACCATAGCTTTTCTAAAAATGAAAAAAATGAAAAAATCGATTTCGTGACATTTCAAAAATGCACAGTCTCCTAAAGAAAACTGTTTGATTAGTAATAAGAGATAATTTTTTAATATCTTACACTCGTTCCGAAATTTTTGTTAAAGCCTGAGTCACCAGTTAGATGTTCTAATTTCAAATCAAATTGCCTCAGAGGAAGAAAACTTTTCAGGATCAAAATATAAATTGAAAGTTGACATTTTTGTAAATATTTGAGCATGCAATAAAAAGATTTATTAATAGTGCAATCATACCTTATTTTATAAAATCTAACTTTTTTTCCTTTTCAGAAAAAAAATTGAATGCTTAATCCTGATATTGTGGGGAAGATTTGATCATTTCAATTAATTTCAATTCTCACATGATTTTAAAAAGAAAGAAAGAAACGTGATATAGTATGACATACTATTAGATATGCCCAAGTAGACAAAGAGATTACATTTTATAAGTTTTCTCCGCTATAAATATAGATTTTAATGGAAAGGTGTAAGTTATTTATATTTAGGATAATATAATATTAAGACTTTAATAATAATTAGGATAATAATTATAATAATAATAATATATAATAACAATATATAATAATAATTATAATAATTAATTTAAGATAATTAGGATAATATAATATTTAATATATATTTAGGAGCAGTACAGAAAAAAAGGAAATCTTTAGACAGTATACTGTTTGAATTAAAATAATTTTCCTTAAACTTTGCATATTCTGATGATCAGGAGGCTTACTGAAGAAACCTAGGAGGGACATATAGAAATTTTTGAGAAAATGACTCTTTCACCATGGTTTATCACCAGAAAAGGAAAACAACTTTATACGAATTTGTTCCGATATTGACCCATTTCCTCTTTTATTTATAAAACTATTGATCTTTAATTTATTTTCAATTATTTAGAGGTTTATTTCTTTAATAATATTGTAACAAAGGCTACAAATACATATTTTTTGTTTTATATTGCCATTACTATTTTGGATAGATTATAAAACTGGAAGTAAATAGCTTTATAAAAACTTTATGTATACTAATTAAAAGCTTATTTTAATTAAATATAGGATGCTCACATTTTAAATCAATGGAGGACATATAAATAACATGACTATATCTAGTTCAGTAAGAATATTTCAAAATTAATGGCAAACGACAATGTGCACCTTACAGTCAACAACTTATTACTAAGTTGAAATTCGAAAGAGATGCCTTAGGTGAAGAATGCATATTTTGGAAATTATTGCACAGATTTCTATTGTGACGGAGGATACAACTGTGGTTTGTACTAGTAATTTGAAAATGATTTTTGAAAAAAAAAAAATGATTTTAATAATGAAATTTAATATTCGTATAAAAGAATTTACAGAGGAAAAAATATTGAATAAATATATTTATCACCCTTACGATATAAGTGAAGATTGCTGATAGAGGAAATTGGAGTTCCGACATGTAACGAAGATACATATGTTATACCCCGGTTTGTGGGAAAAAAAAAAAAAAAAAAAAACTTAAATAATTTACCTTAATAAAAAATACATTTTAATATGTTGTATAATGTAAAAACCTCCAAAATATTTAAAAAATATATTTTAGATATATTTTATTATAGACCCAGCAATTCCCCCCCCCCCCCTCTGAATTTTGAATTAACAGTTTATTAGAACAAATGAAATAACTATTCATGCCCCTTTCTCAATTTCAGATGAATATATTTCAAACTAAATCCTTTTAATATAAATAAACTGTCAGGTACGAGTATTACTCGCTCTCAGAGGGTTCTGTACAATAAATAAAGGAATTATTAACAATATTATGTTATGAAAAGAAACCTTAAATGAAATTTTGATATCGTTGATGCATGCGCAGTAAAAAATTATTTAGTAAACCAACTCATTTTTTATACAATTTTCATTATTTTTTAATTCTGATTACAGGGTACTGTGTGCAATGTTTTTTGTCATATTTTCTGAAAAAAATAATATTTTATATTAAGAACTTTGAAAATTATAAGAAAAAAACTTGGAAAAATTTGGGATCATTTTTATAAAAACCTTAATTACTCTGCGAGTATGCATGCTATTTGCATAAAAATGAACAAGGCTTATTACAATAAGGCATGCAATCACAATCTAGAGTTTGAGCGCTTTTGCTACATTAGTTTTGACAGGGTTATTCAATAGATATTCATTATTTTTTAATTTGTTGACGGTCCCCTTTGGAGTTTTGGGAAAAAATCTTCACGGAGATGTATGACTTATACTATTATATTTATACACTAAGAGTTTCAAGATGATTCCTCATGTATTTTTCTAGATATTTAGTAAAATGTCTAAAATCGCAAGTGTCCCATAATCAATGGCAATATAGTGTATATTCCTTAGAATGTTTGTAAACGGATTATTTTAGACTGATGCATAATACTTATTATTTTTTTAAATCATTTTTAATTTTTTAAATAGTTTAAATTAAAAAAACCACTGTTTAAAACCACTGTTTTTTTTTTTAATAAAAATTTTTTATTAACAATTTGTTTACAAAATATATAAAATCCCTTTCGGCATGGCCTATAGGCGGAGGTAGATTTCGAAAAGTTTTCATCTCAAAAAAATAAATAAATAAATAAATAAAAAATAAATAAAATAAAATAAATAAAATAAAAATAAAAAAATGATTAGAGATAAACCCAGTTTAACTACTTTATTCAACCGCTTTTAAAAAATTTTTAATTTCATTTTTCTGTAAGAACTGGTTTTATCAAAATCCTCTTAAACGAAATTCTACTCAAATGCCCATTTTGGCAACATATTTTGAATTATATTCTTACTTTATTAAAAAAAAAATGACCAATATGCTCATTATGTAGTTCCTAAATAACAAAAAACTGTTAATTAAATTCGTTTGACGGCAAAATTGAATTTAAAAATGAGTCATAAAATAACCAATTTATTATTTTAATACATCCACAATTCTTTAATCAAGATTGCTATGAGAAATTTTGTACGAAGTGCCCACTTTGACAGATTTTTTTAAATATATATTTAGCCTTTATCAAAAATCTGACCAATACGGCACATTACACAGTTCCTAAATAACAAAAAACTGTCAATTGAATGCGTTTGAGAGCAAAATTGAATTTAAAAATGAATCATAAAATAAACAATTTGTTATTTGAATACAACCTCAATTCTTTTATCATGATCGCTTTGGGAAATTTTTTTGCGAAGTGCTTACTTTGACAGCTTTTAAAAATATATATATTCACCCTTTATCAAAAAATCGAAGAATACGCACATTATATAGTTCCTAAGTAACAAAAAAACTGTCATTTGAATGCGTTTCAGAGCAAAATTGGATTTAAAAATGAGTCATAAAATAACCAATTTGTTATTTGAATACGCATTAATCATGATCGCTTTGGGAAATTTTGCGCGAAGTGCCCATTTTGGCAGCCTTTTTTTGAAATATATTCTGCCTTTATCAAAAAACTGGCCACTCCGTCACATAATATAGTTCCTAAATAAGAGAACCTGTAAATTAGATGCGTTTGAGAACAAAAAAAGATTTAAAAATGACTCGGTAAAAACGCAATTTTTTAAATTTCCTCAAATTTCAATCACAATAACTTCGTGAAATTCTGTTCAAAATACCCTTTTTGGCAGCCTTTTTAAAAATATATTCTGCCTTTATCAAAAAACTGGCCAATATGACGCATTATATAGTTCCTAAATAGTAAGATCTGTAAATTGGATGGGTTTGAAAACAAAAATGAATTTAAGAATGACTCAGAAAAAACGCAATTTTTTATACTTAATCAATTTTTAATGACGATAATTTCGGGAAATCTGTTCAAAATACCTTTATTGGCAGCATTTTTAAAAATATATTTTGCCTTTATCAAAAAATTGGCCAATACGTCGCATTATATAGTTCCTAAATAAGAGGATCTGTCATTTGGATGCGTTTAAAATCAAAAATTAATTTTAAAATGAGTCAGAATATAAGCAGTTTGGATTTAAGGTTTTTTTCTCCAATTCCTATTTTTGTTTAATTTATTTTTGTTATAAGAATTGGTTCTATGAAAAACTTGTCAATATAAAAGTTGTAGATCTTATTGTGAGTATGTAAAATAAATTTAATTATATTTGATTGCTTAAGAATTGAGTAAGTTATGGTTTTTTTTTCTTTTTCCTCCCCTCTTTTTCTTTTCGTTTTTAATTTTTTTCATCGGTAAAAATTGGTCCTATCAAAAACTTGTAAATACAAAAGTTTTAGATAATATTGAGTACATTTATATAAAATTTAGTTGGATTTGATATCTTGAGAATTGACGAAGTTATGAATTTTTTTCTTCCAAAAACCATGTTTTTTTCGCCCCTTGAGCCCATTTTTAACTTTATCAAAAATCTGTCATACATAAACTTTTTGCCCATTGTTTAGAAGTAATATAAACTTTAAACGGATTTGATATCTATTTTAATTAAGAAGTTATCGCGTTTTTTCTGTTTTCACAAAACCCTTCCCTATTTCCACCCCCTTGGTCCGATTTTGCCCATTAACGAACTCGACCGAGATTTTAGGCTCCTTGATTTTATGTAAAAGTTTGAAGAAGATCTGAGCATAATTATGGAAGTTATCGTGTCTAGAAGAAAGTGATATACACCGATAGATAGATAGATAGATAGATAGATAGATAGATAGATATATAAACTTTTTTACTGATGGTGGTTTTGGGGTCTAGGAGTCATGATTCGTGTAGATCCGCAAAAATTTTTCAGAAATTCCAACATGGGAGACAATGCAATAGGTAGTATTTCATACGAAATCTACCTAATATAGAGAGAGAACGACATTTTTTTGAAATTGTCGAACGCTATTTATTTCTTTATTTTTCGGCTAATAAATTAAAAGATTTTTAATAAGAAAAAAAGAGAAAAATAAACAGAAAAAAATGTAATTTAAAAGGAATTTTTTATGTTTCATTATTCCATGGCGCCAATGGGACTCGAACCCACAATCTGCACTCGCAGGCGATTAGCGGTGTGGTGCCTTGACCACTCGGCCATGGAGCTCTCCACACAACGGAGTGTCTCCGTTTTTTGTTTTTTTTTCCATCCGTTTCGTTATTTTCAGAAAATATGATGGAGTTTTGTGATTTGTAACGGAAAATACCCCTTTGTTGTTAAAAGGGATTTTTTCTGTGAAATTCAGGAAAAAAATGTTCGTGAATTTCAGAATTTTTTTAACAGTGTCCTAGACTTAGTGGCAAGAAAGCGTCTTTCACACCAGTAAATATAAAGATAAATATATAATCTCTATCACAAGACAATTCCTTTATAAAATAAGGTAAAAATACTCTTATTTTTAAAGTGGTGGGAAATCTGAAATTTAAATTTTAACGAAGAAAATAATTAGGACATTAATGGGTTAGTTCTAGTTATATTATTCTGTTTTTAAGAATTTGACGTTTAGCAGTTTTGTACTCCTACTATGTATTGAATTACTACAATATATCATTAAAATTTGTTATCTGAATTTTAAAAGTCGATGGTATACAAAGTACTTCGTCCTCGTTATTATTTATGTCCAAACCATCCGTATTTTTAAGGGTTAATATCTCATCTAATTTTCGACGATTTTTTCGAAAATTACATCAAAAGTACTTTTATAAGCTTCTAACAATAAGTACCTCCAGCGCTCCTCAACACATTTGTTGCACTCTAAATAAAAAGGAGTGACTATTCACTTCGGAGAAGTCAATACTCACTCTATCACAGACTCAAAATATGCCCAACCTCTTTAGAGTGACTATTCACTCTGGGTAAAAGTGGAATCGTTGACTCTCAAAAAGGGTGAATACTCACTACCGAGAAGTGAATATTCATTCTAAACAGGGGTCAATAACCACTTTTTTGTGGAGTGACTATTCACTTTTGCAATAAGAGTGCGTTTTTTCACTCCTGATAGGAGTGAATAGTCACTTTTTCATAGGAGTGAATGTTTTTTTGTGCAGTGAATTCTTTTTTTTATTGCTATTATGGGCATTTTAATATATACATACACATATTTTATGTATATATATACATTTAAAAACATATTCCTTAACTTAATTATGATTTCTGACATTAATACAATCATTACTTAAGGAACGACAAGGTAACATCCAATTAATTTTATTTTATTTTTCTATTCCCATATGTATTGTATTTTATACAAATAAGAGTTAAATAATTTTGCATGTTTTTTTGAAAAAGATTGATTTAGGAAATAGAAAAAAGAATTAAATATAAAAAGAAAAGAAATGATTAGAAATGTACTACTCTTATACTTTGAAAAACATTTTTTATATAAAAAGTAATTATTTATGTCTTTCATATCCAATATTATACTATATAAATGATGCAATGAAATTAAAATACATATATATATATACTTAAGCAATTTTAGTTATAAACTTCGTATCAAGCATTAAAAAAATTAATGAAAATAATTACTTGTATTATAAAAGTAAAAAATGCATTTACAATATAATAAAATTTAATAACTGTTTCTGGGTGTCCATAATTACATGTTTTTATTGAAAAAAAAAATGCATTTTAATTCGGGCAGTAACTTTTTTTATGCAATGTAAACATTTAAAAAAATTAAATAAAATAATGCCTTAAGAGAAAAAAACATAATGATGACAAGTGAAGAAATATTGAAATGTACCTTGACTATTTTCCTCAGTATTCCAAATCTTTAAGGTATACTTTGTAACATTTCTTTGCACAGGTTTTTTTATAATATATATATATATGCTATTCCTAAAAATTTTCGTGCTTTTGTAAATATCCGAACAATTTATCTCTAACATTTTCGTGAAACTGGAATCGAAGGCTTTTAAAATGTCTTCATTTGACAAAAAAATGATTAAATAAATAAAAAATTTCAGCAATCCGCTGCAAAACCAAGCTCTCTGTTTTGAATGTCATACAAGCACGAAAGTGAGATAAATTTCGTTATACAGAATACATTTTTCGTAATACGAAGATTAATTTACATGTTAATAATGTTCAAAGTCAAGGTTTCATAGAAAATTTCGTTAAGTAGAAAACTTCATCAAATAGGGATTTCGTTAAAAGGAAGTTCGACTGTATTATTAATATTAAAAGAAAAAATTTCAAAAACTTTATTTTTTAAATTAAAAACTGCAAAATTTATAAAAGACTAAAAGCTTTTTTTCAATCTAAAATTGGAAAAATAAAATAAAAAAGAGGGAGAAAAGTTTAACAATATACTGTCTCCGCATATCTTCTACTAAGTTCAGCTCATTAATGTTTTGTTTAATCAACAAGACGCATCTGGTCATGAAACACGATTATCTCTGTTTTCGCATTTGAAAGGTGAGATGGAGGTAGATAGATACCAGGTTTTGAAGAGTTAGGAGAAATAAATCAATCTTTTTCTATGTAACACAAACTAACCCAGTAATGTAAAATACAATACAACAGAAATAAAAAAATTAAAATTAATATTAGACTTACGGTTACATTCCAAGTAATGAACGTTGATTTAAATCCTGTAAAATGGCCGACATCCTTATGCTTATCTTGAAAAAAAAAACGTTGAAGAGAAGACTATTTTGATTGGTTGATGATGTCACTGTAAAAAGAGTGGACGTCACTCTTTAAAAAAGTGACTAACGCCATGCTAAGAGAAATAATTGCAGCGGGATAAGTTTAAATCCCCTTCCCCCACGCACACGCATGCGACTTATTCTTTGTGAAACGTGTGACAAAAGTCAAAAGACAGAAACAGAAATAAATTATATTAAATAAACAATATTTTGCGTTTACTTTGGAGCTTGATATTTTAATTTAGAAACTCCAAACAATTAAATAACATAAGATAAACTATATCAGTGTTAAATTCAGACACTTTCCTTCGGGAAGGATTTCTATGACTCCGGGGCGGACATAGTAGAGTTCCAGCGAGGGGGGGGGGGTTGTGCACTTTTTGACCATTGAAAGTACAAAAGGTAACCTTTTCGGGGCGGGGGGGGGGGCGAGAGGGCACGACGTTCATTGCTCCAGGGAAAGGGATGACCCCCCGGAAAGTATGACACCTGAATTTAACACTGAAGGAAATTGCACTTATATTTTGACAAAGGAAATCTGAGAAATGTCTTTAAAAAATATGTATCTAACAATACAGTATAACAGTTTGAACACTTTCGCTATTTCAGAAGAATATTTTTAGCATATGTTTTTGTCATTGATGCAGAAAACAAATTACAGACTCAGAAAAGAGAAGGTTGACGAAACAGACTAAGACTTAAAATCAGTGTTGAATTCAGGGGGTGGCCCGGAGAGGGGGACATTCTCCCGGAGCAATAAACTCCCCCCCCCCCCGGAAAATTTTGGATTTTATGTTTTTCATGGACAAAAATTGCAATTTCCCACCGGGAACTCCATAGCGTCCCCCCCCCCCCGTAGCCACAAATATCCCTCCCGGAGAAAAGTGGCTGAATTCAACATTGCGTAAAATAGGTTTTGAAAAGAAAGAAGTCCTTATTAATAAATTTGTGTTTGGGTGTAGATTAAGGTGCCATGCAATAACTTTGAAATGAAAAATGAATTTACTTCCTATTATCTAAATATATACATCTATACACATATTTACAAGAAAAAAAAAAGGAAAAAACGAATTTTGTAGTATAAATTTGCAATTCTTTCAATTTATGCGCCCGGGACGATGGCCCCCATCGTCCTTCATTTTGCACCTACGTTTTAGTAACAAATCAGTGTAATTTCAAAGGTTACATTTTGAAATGGAGTAATTGAAAATTAAGGAGTGATATATTTTGGTGGTTTTGATTATTTAAATCTATATATTGATTCAAAAATGAACTGATTTTTTTAAATGTTTGATGTCAGTTTTTCACTCTCTATAACGGAGTGAAATATTTCACTCCTTTCTACAGAGTAAAAAAATCCACTCTTTAAAGAGTGTATTTTTAATAAATATCACTCCAAAAAAGAGTGAAAATGCTTCTTACTCTCCTAAAAAGTGAGTTTTTCACTCCTTCCACTTTTAGAGTGTGAATGCCGATAGATCGAAATTTGTGTGTAACGAAAAAAATGCTTTTTCCTCCAAAATATATGACTTAAGATAATCGCTATAGTTTTCCTGTAAGGTTTAAATTAATGCTAATTTTTTCATAATTTTGGTTTCACTAGATTTGGAAATAGGAGGAGGGGGCATATTTTTGCCCTACATTTACCATGATATCGCTGAAAATATAATACCTAAAATAAAAAAATATATATATATATATACTTTTTTTTTAAAGTTTAGCGTAACGAAAGCCTTTAAGTGATACTACACACGATAATAAAAGATTTTTTTCGTAAAGTAGCTTAATATCCTCCTTACCCCCTCCTAAACATATTTGTAAATATATGCTTCTATAGTCTTTATTACTTGCCTCAATTTGAACTTTCCATGTTTTAATGTTTACAAGTAAAATGGCTGTGACAGACGGACAGACAGACACGAGAGTATCTTATAATGGTTCCGTTTTTACTTTTTAAGTATGGAGCCCTAAAAAGAATCAAAACTAAGATCATGTTCTTTTTTTATAATAATGATAAATGCGTAACATGCATATTAGCATCATATGCATTATTTTAAGGGCTATGATAGATAAGATAGAGAGTGCGACAACAGTCATGCCATTCCATTTCAATTAAGATTTTCTTAAACACATTAAAATTTTAGACAATCCTGCACAAGGATTTAAATAAAAAACATTATCTTTATAGCATCATCCGATGATTGATTTCTTAGAAATGTTATATTTTGCAAAAAATGTGTAATAACGAAAAAAAAAAAAAAAAAAAAAAAGAGTAAAACGAAATCTCTAACATCCTCGATTTATACAGGTTTGAGAATTAACAGGTACGTTGTTTCTTTTGTTTATATAGCATTGTTTTTCCGGGACCATAATATTTTTCTGTTCAAGGAAGATTAACGTTATATATAGGTTCAGTTTCGAAAGATTTACTATAATTGAAGTGACATGTGTTTCTTTTGGTAATTAATCTGCATTTTGTATTAAAATAGCATTGAGTTATTATTTGCTCCGTTTCAGATAGATGTATTTTCCAATAAATCCTACTTATAAGAATTAAAAAGAAAGTCAGGACCGCATCCCTTTCAATTTAAGAAAAATGTAGCAAATTTATTACTGTCATATTATTCTTTTAGAAAAAACGGTAACGGGTGCTTGTAGAAAAAACGGAAACGAACCACAATAGCGTGAAGGGGCTTACGCCCGGAACCTAGTTCGAAGAGGGACTATTCTGGAGTTGACTATAGGAAGTCAAAGTGTCTCTGCGTCACTTTTTGTTTCCTGAGGTTTGATCAAGTTTTGAGCCCCTGCACGTGCCACAGTGGCAAATAATTGACGGAAATGACGAGAATACGACTAGGGCACTGGTCCCTAGCTCTTTCACTTGGATGCAATGGATACATAGAGTATATAAATGGACAATATATCTTCTTTGACACACATCTAGTCAGCACCCTGCAGAGTTTGGGATACGGACTTGCTATTTCCCTCTTCATTTAATGTTTTCCATTTTCCATCTTGCGGTGACTGTTTATATGACATGTTTGCAGGATCTTTATGGAACACAAAATGTTAGAAGGGGTTTTTGCAGAACAATTAAAATGGAATCAACGAATTAAACAGTAAATGTATGAAAAAAGGATTTTGTGATTTGATTCTACCATCAAATCACCACGTTGAAAATATTTCAAATTTCTTTACCAAATAATTTTTACAAATTATAAATAATTTCTTCAATTATACAAAGAACTTTTATGATATATATATATATGTATATATATATATATATATATATTTCAACTGTTGGTATTTGATTTCATTTTAAAAAGTTATTATTTAAAGACTCAGATTTTCATGAAATTTTGCAATTTCTTAAAGGAATGTTCGTTAAATGACCTATTATTTTAATATCTCCGTCAAGTTTTGTTTAAACAATATGTCGTTTTTACTAAACAAATAAATCTGTAAAAAAAAAGAAAAAAAAACAGCTGCAGTAATGACAAGAACAATAACAGAAAGTACCACACTTCACTTTTTTAAAAAATTAATTCTTTGTGAATTTTCACAATTTTTGTTGAATATACAAATTTTTAATTCCAGATTTTGCGTAATTCATTGGACGGGCAATTGGAATATTGCAAAAACTTCAGATTTGTAAAACATCCTTTTTTTTTTAAGTTTAAATTTGTAGGAAATTTCAAGTATGGCTTGATGATTTGTGGAAAAAAAAAAAAAAAAAAAAAAAAAAAAGAGATATTTCTGTTATAGAGGTGGTAAAAGAGATTCGATGTAAATGAAACTTTCGTTAGATGATTTTTAGAAAAATTGAAAAAATTCTAAAACCTTTAGTTTGTTTAGGCGGGTACCGTTGTACTCTTAAATCAGCCTTATAACGAAGTTTTGTTTAAAAAATTGATTTGAAGTAAGTTTTATCATGAAAGTTGTTTAGAAAAATTACAGGCATCGTAATTTCCGCACAAACAGATCACAAGGGTTAATTGAAGCGAAATTAAGAACTACAAAACCTGTAAAAATAGATACTACAGACAGCGAAAATAAAGAATAGAAATATGGAATTTTACGAAAATTTTAAATAAATTTCACATATCATTATTAAAGATTGGTATCACGGAATGTTTTCAGTTGAATAAAAAAATATTTTACACTGGTTATACTGATGCAAATAATGATAATAAGACGGAGAAAGAACGAAAGATATAAGGAAAATTGTACTTTTAAAAAAGTCAATGCATTCTGCTTATGGTATAGCGTTGTATAATTTATCATGGAGATGGTAAAATAATAATCTTAGGGAGGGAATCATTAAAATCATATTCAATGCTTTACTCAGAGTTAGTTAACCACTACTTCAAGATGCTAATGCTTTTTTATATTTTACGGTAAATTAATTGATTTCAGAGTGAAATTAAGCATCTGGCGTGAGTCCGTGTACTTATCTACAGTTTATTATTAATTTTTTAAATTTTGATCTATTATTTTAAAGTACGTCTCTGAAGTCATCGTTAAGATGAATTAGTAACAATTTAGATTTAAATTCAACAGAAAATGTAAGTGCTGAAACAGAGAACAAAATCCAGAGTGTTTAAACTTATAACTTTATCAGTGTTTGAAACCCTTATTTATATCGTACGCCATGCTTACTCAAGTTACAAATTGCATAAAAGAACAAATATTCGTACCAATTGGTTTATATATGTTTAAATAAAAAAGAATGGCAGTATTATTAATATAATTTTTAAATATGTATTTCGATAATTTATTTATTAGTATTCTTCGTTCACAAAAATATTTTTATTAATATACACTTAGAAATAAAATTTAATTTAATTCTGCAGCAATCAAATGAATTGGATTTTCAAAGTTGGGATTGTTAATTTACTATTTCATGTATTCTTATATAGCTGCTTCGTTATTTATTTAAAATATATTGGAATTGTAAAAACTTAAATTCCAGTTTTCTGGATTGCGACATTTTTTTTCTTAAGACTCAATTTGCATAAGGATATGAACAAAAGCTTGTGCCGCTGAATACATAAAAGTTATCTTGCACGATGCATCAGTTCTTGAGAAAGTATGCAGCTATTTAAGACTTAAAATTATTAAAAAAAATACATATTCTTAATTTCCGGAAAGGCAAATTAAAGATTTTTTTAAATGTTCATTTATTTTTCTTTTTTGCAAATAGGGGTAATATGATTTATCAAGATAATATCTTTCATTAACTTTTGGCATTTTAAAAGTGTCCAGCTCTTCAGAAAACCGCGATTTTGAATCTAGGCTCTAAACTTGTATTTCTTTAAGGAAAAGTTTGTATTTTTCTTAAAAGGAAATAAAAATATGTATTTTTCATGTCCAAGTGTTTCATCCTTTTTTGCTTCTCCTTTTAAATCCGTTTTGGAATATAGCTAAGCCCTTAAAGTTAAGATTTTTTAAATTCCCATTGCAGTCTTACATTAGTTTTATTTTTGAGATGCTATTTCGAGCATACTTATTGAAACATTTATTTCCCTATTCTAATACTTCTTAATTCTTAAATTAATATGCTTTTAAAAGGTATTTTTATAGGTTTTTCTGAATAAACAATTAATAACAATAATATTAATCAATCCCGTTTAGAAATGGTTTTGCATCTTGATATGTGAGGATAAAAGCTTAGGAGAGGATGTCAGTTTGAAACTTTCAAAAATCGGTTATCTTCATGTTATTATTAGTTGTGTTTAAAATTTAGGCCCAAAACATTTTTTTTTTAAATTCGAGTTATTACAAAAGTTACAGCGACAAATTATGCTGTTATAACCAGTTGCTGCTAATCCAAATTAACTTACGGGCATTTCCCCTCAAAACGACATCTATTTACCCGGCCGCATGGATTTTTCGCAAACCACTTGAATTGTTTCCTTCGAATTTAAATTGGGTCATTTGTGATCATTCCGACAATGCGGTATTCACAAACATCTTAATTATTAACTAATTTTTGTAACATTAAAAACTAAAAAAGAGTATATTTTCTAATCCTCATTTCATGTTTTGGGCATTAGAAGTATTGAGTATCAGCAGCATTGTTTTTGATAATTTGTAGAAGCGTTAGTTAAAAAAAATAAAATAAAGAGTTTTATTTTCTAGCACTCACATGTGAAATATATACTCAAACAATTTAATTAAGATAATATTTACAAATAAATAAATATTTATCATATTCATTCTTAAAAAAAATTGGTTTATTTGCATACAAACGGAAGAAATATTCAATTTTATTCCAGATTTGTAATTATCCTAAAATTTTGCGAAATGTGGGTATGTCCGACCGGTAGATCTTGACGGTCATTTATGTCATATAAGAATTAAAATATCTTTAGGGAAAAAACATAAATGTATTACATATTATAAATCACTTGGGATATCAAATTTGTTGTTCATATGGTAAAAGCACTAATGATTTAAAGATAAATCGTCAGTCAATGTTCATTCAGCTCTTTAAAAAAGGTGTGACAGACAACTAGCAAATCAAGGAACATAATATCAAAAAGTCCTTCCGGCAATGCCGGGAGGAAGAGGTAGCTTTCATATACTTATTTACTTATTTTAAATTCAGTTATATAAATCAAATGTACGAAGCTCAAAATAGTGAAACACGATTATGTAAAATTGAATACTAGTTTTTGTCAATACTGAATATTAATAGGAATTTTTAGTAATTAGTCATCTTTTATTCAACCTGGTTTTATTTTAGGAGATTTATAGGGTCGCCAAATTACACGATATCCATTTTAAAGCAGCATGATGGATTAAAAAAAAAAAAAAAAAAATGAGCTTGATCGAAATCTTAATTCACATCGAAATCGATTAATATATACGAATGCTGTTGCGGGCAAATTGACTTAAAAAAAAAAATGTCAACCACATTAGAAATTCAAATTGCTATATCCTAGGCGTTTTTCAAGGTAAAGACAAAGCAAAAAATACTCCGGAATTCAATATTAAGATAAATAGTTTAGAAAGAACTTTTTTCAATTTCTAATTTTTTGTTTATACATCATTATACATTAAAAAATTTTTTGACAAATTTAAATGGCCGCCATTTTGAAACAAGATCGCGGAAAAAGTTGGCCCGTGAACTCGGTCAAGACATTGGTATGTACCATGAACACACGGAGTTATATCGAAATCAGTTTATAAATATGCGTATTAACGCGTGACAAATTTCAGACCGCTTCAAAATGTCAATCTCACTGGAAATTGAAAGTGCTAAAACTCAGTCATTTTTCAAGATATAAATGAAACAAAAAATGCTCTGGAATCTTTGTATCAAGGTCAAAACACAAAAGTAAAATCTTTTTCTATTTCTTACTTTTTTGCACGTAATTTTATAATTTAAATTAAAAAAAATAATATTCCGCCATTTTGAAACAAGACGACGGTTGGAACTGGCCAACGAACTCGGTTTCATCCAAATCGGTGTATAAATACGCGTACTATCAAGTGACGAAAACCAGATCATTTCAAAATGTGAGTGACACTAGAAATTAAAAGTACCATAACTCAGATATTTTTTAAGATACGGACGAAAAAAAAAGTGCTTTGGAATCTTTTTATCAAGGTCAAATGCATAAAAGAAAAATCTTTTTGAATTTCTCACTTTTTTGTACCAAATTTGTATGTACTATGTACATACCACGTTCCATTCAAATCGGTTCATAAATACGTTAGTTATCGCATGACAAAAATCAGATCGTTTCAAAATTTCAGCCATAAGAAAAATTCAAAGTGCTATAACTCAATCATTTTTTAAGATATAGACAAAGTAAAAAGTGTTCTAGAATCGGTGTTTTAGGATCTAACACATAAAATAAAAATATTTTTCAACTTTTAATTTTTTAGCATTTATTTTTAAATTTAAAAATTTAAAAATTTTTTAAATGGCTGCCATTTTGAAACATGATGGCGGATGATGCTGTCCAACGAACTCGGTCGAGATATTTGTATGTACTATGTACATACCAAGTTTCATTCAAATCTGCTCATAAATACGTTAGTTATAGTATGACAAAAATCAGATCGTTTCAAATTTTGTCAGCCATAAGAAAAATTCAAAGTGCTATAACTCAATCATTTTTTAAGATATAGACAAAGTAAAAAGTGTTCTGGATATGGTGTTTCAAGATCTAACACATAAAATAGAAATATTTTGCAACTCTTAATTTTTTTCGCATTTAATTTTAAATTTAATTTTTTTTTAAATTTTTAAATGGCCGCCATTTTGAAACAAGATAGCGGATGATGCTGGCCAACGAACTCGGTCGAGATATTTGTATGTACTATGCACATACCAAGTTTCATTCAAATCGATTCATAAATACGTTAGTTATCGCATGACAAAAATCAGGTATATATATATGGTTATATAATACCATTAAAAGTAGACAAGATTCACCAATGGATTTTATCAATAAAACAATAAACCAAAACGAAGAATTAGAATTGAATTGAATTATAATAAAATAAAAAAAATAGTGTAACGAGTAAATCTGAAAAAATAAATAAATAAAATGAATGCAAATAGAATTTGTAGCTCCAAAAGCAGAATCATCAGGCCCCAAATGCTCTGGAACTACAAATGAAGTGTGCGGTTTCATCCACGTATTAGCCATGAAATAGCAAAATAATACGTATTTGGGGCTACCAGCACACAAAAAACAAATTATTAAACAAGGAACAAAGATATTTTACAAAAAGGAGTTGAAAGTAAGTAAAAATAATAGTTATCCATAACAAACAAAAAAGATAAAGCTGAATGGAAATATAATTGAACCGGAGAAAAAAAATTAATATTCGATATTAACATAAAATTAAATTAATAAAATAATTAAAATTAGAATTAAGAGATAACATTCATATTAACATATAACTTAAAATACCATTTTGTTACTTTAATCAGTAATATTTCTTGTGACTTTACATGGTAAAAACTCATTATCTTAATATAGGATAATAAAAATTAAAAAAAAAATAAATGAAAATAAAAAAATAAAATAAAATAAAAATAAGTAAAAATAAAAAAATATATAATAATAGTAATGATATTATTATTGATATACCAAAAATTATATCAATAACATTAAAATTAATTTGATAATTAAAATATAGCTATTTAACTATAGATATAACTAGACAAATATCCATATATTGGTGTCAATAAAACAGTTTAAAAATTGTGTTAAAATTAATAACCCTCTCTCTCTCTTTTTTTTTTTTTTTTTTTTTTTTTTTTTTTTTTAAATAATTAACCTTTGCGTTTTTATCCAGACAACACCCACCCTCCTTCGTACTCTAACACCTACCCACCCAACCAATCTATATGTATTTTTTTATTACTTTTTAACATTTTTAATTTTTTATAATTATTTTTATGTTTTATAATTTTTTTATACATTTTTTACGCAAAGAATTAATTATAAGATCATGTAATATCTAATTATAAATTAAAGAATATATGAATTTTTTAGGATAACCATTATTTATAACATCATATACAAGCTTTTTAATATTAGTATTAATTAAATGGGAAGAACATAGACATTTTATTCTATATAAATGGTTAAGTATTATATTACGATATACAGAATTATGAAGACATGATTTAAAATTAGTAAAGTTATTAACTTTAAAATTAAATTCTTTCCTTTTGTCATAAATATCAGTTATAAATTTGTTCTCTTTTAATATAATTTTAATATCTAAGAAATTGATTGTATTATTAAAAAGTAGATTTTTTGAAATTTCTATAGTAGAAGGATAATCAACAGGAAATTGAGATATACAGGTGTTATCAGTATCAATTAAAATTACATCATCTATATATCGATATAAATGTATTTCATTATTTAAATAATGACGTTCATAGTAATATAAGTCAGATAATACACTAGATGTACTACCACCTTGTGGTATACTAACATTTTGAATATATATATTGTTATCATGCATGATAAAATTATTATAGATAATGAAATTAGTTAAGGTATGAAAATAATCAGAATCGATATTATGTGATATATCCAACTCGTGTTGATATTTTTTAAAAAGCTCATTTATGATGTTATGTAAATCCGATAAATCGATATTATTAAATAAATCCTTAAAATCATAAGTAGTGATATTTTTTATACATTTAAGATTTTTCATAATATGGACCAGTTCATAACTATTTTTTATGCAATGTGCATTATCCCTTTTTGTAATAATATATATTTGATTAAGTATTACTAATAGAAGTTTATTAGCAGCATTATTGTAAGTATTGCAACCAATTGTAACAGTTCTGAATTTAACAGGATGCTTATGAAATTTGGGTATAAGGACTAGATAAGGATATTTAAAGTTAGTAGGGTTAATGTCTAATAATTTATAGAATCCTTTAATTTTACGATTATTGGCAAGTAAGTTATCATTAATTTTTTGGAATGTGTTATTATTAGATATACTAGATTTAAGCAGTTGATGATAATAAGATTTACAAATAATTGCATAATTATTTGGATTTATCAACATAAGTTATTACAAAGTTTTGTTGTAATTTATTGATTTGCTTAAACAGATGCTGTGTATTTACATATTCTAGGAGTGAAATATTATATTTTAAGGACCTGGTTAATTTATCGATAACTAATATTTTCCATTGATTAAAATATTCAAAGGGTTTATTATAATAAATTGCAAGTTTATAAATAAATATATCTATATCATAGTTAAATTGTTTTATGATAGATTTAATGTTTAATTTGGATGGAATTCTGTACTTGGTCCCATAACCCATAATTCTTCTAAGTTGTAAATCATCTACTAGATTAAGATTACCAGTAATAATATGTCCATGATCTTTATTTATATATTTTTGTAGAGAGAGGTCATTGCATATACAGGGTAATGTACTAGCATCAAAAGAAGATTTAGAGAAAGAATTATAGTTAAAAATCGTTCTACCCAGAGATATGGGATACTTAAAGGTTTTAGATATATGAATATTATTAATAGGAAATTCACAGTTTTTATCATTTAATATGGAATTAATATTGATTTTATTAAATATTGGATTAGAAAAAGTAATTACCATTTGAGTATTAGTTTGTAAATTTTTAGGTTTTTTTAGTAAATTTATATTGTAAAGGTTGATACGAGTCATAATGAGATCATAAAAAACATCTGAAAAATGTTTAGAGTAAGTTTTACTGAGAAAAATATTTAAATATTGTACTATATGTTTCTTTTTTATTCCAAAAATATATTTACGTATTAGAAACCAATTGTAATTTTTAAAATAATTACGATGCAAATTATTAATTTGTTGAATCATAATGTTTTTAGGAGTAATACTAGAAGATGAACCTTTTCCTCTTTTGTTACGTGTTGTTTTAGGAATTATAAGATGATTTAAACTATGATAAATGGGAGAATAATCTGTAGTATCATTTATAGATGAAAAAACTTTAACAGATCTTTTAAAAACCTCAAAAATAGAAAAATTACAATTAAATAATCGAGTATCTTGACTAATATAATTTACTAAAGAAAAGGATCTAGAATAATACAATTATAAAATGAAAATAGATACAATATGTACAAAGCTTTAAAGCAGTACTCAAACCTCCAAAAAAGAACTAATACACGACCATAATACTACCATCCCAGACCACATATAATAAGAATCATAGTACTCACGTACAATAAAGGCAAAATCACAAAATCGACTCATTCAAAAGTGAAATAATCTCCGTACATAATAAACCACCAACTTATCCAATTAACATCTCAGCACAATCCTCACATTGTTACTGCATTTCACATAGGCTTAAATAATCATAATTTCAATGTATTTATTTAATATAAAAAATTAATAAATAATGATAATTTCAATGTATTACTTTAATATGAAAAAATAATAAATAATGAATATTGATGTTGACATTTAATATACCATATATCAAGACAATGAATTAAACATTGAATTAATGAACAATGAATTAAATATATATATATGTCAACATTTGAACGGAGGGTGGTTTTGGGGTCTGGGGGTCATGATCGGTGAAAATATACCAAAATTTTCTGGAAGTGCTTTCCTCCGGACGGCTGCAATAGGTAGCTTTTTACTTTTTGTAATGAAAGCTACCTAAAATTAGATGCAGAAGAATTTTCCCTCTTGGCATAACTCATTTTATGGAAGAAGAATTTTAACTAAATAATCTGGAACAATATAAATAGGAATATAAACTTCTACTTTATTTGTTGGTTATTGGTCTATGGTCAATGTGAAATTGAACTGTTTAGTCATTCCTTTGAAATTTTTATGTGTATATAGTAATGCTTCAAGTAATTCTCTTCCTCCAGCACACAAAATTTTCAATCTATTCCATCATTAATAGTATAAAAATACATTTTTTGGTAATTTATATACAAACAATTTACCTATTGTAATATCCATATTTGGTGAATTCCATTTTGTGACAGACATGACTGAGAGAAATTTTGTTCATCTTTAAGTACTAAATATTAATTGATATTAAAAATTTGCATGGGGTGATGTAAATATAGGCCTTATGCTATAAAAAAACACTAAAATTTTAATTCAAGGAAAAGCTTAATTTAATTGAGGGTTAAAATCTGCCGTGACAGACATGACAAAATTTAGACATAGATTTTGACTAGACACATATTATTATCATTTGCTCTTAATTGGCATGCATACCAAGACCAGAATTTTTTAGGAAACAAAATAAGACTTGGATATGAGAAGCAGAAAGAAAAATATTGAGAAATTTGTAAATAGAAAAATATTATAAAATATTTATCAGCGTGACAGACATGACACGTGTATAATTTTCTATGAATTTAAGTATTTTTTTCTTAAATATTACTTTCTTTACTTTTATCACAACTTGGAGATTACAATATGATATAACGGTATATTATGTTAAAAGAATCTCAAAATAAATTATAAAATATTTAAAATTTATAAAATCCCTTGGAAGTGACTAGTGTTGGAGTTGAAACATTTGCTAATATTTGTTTTATCTCATACCAGACAACATGATCTTCAGGTTCAAATTTAAACATGCTTTTAATTTTAGTTGGTACTAAGCATTTTATTTTATGTTGTTGCTGTGTCTGTGCGATTTGCGTTATTATTCCATGATAAACCTTATTGTCTTATTGCACATTCACCCATTGGCTATATTGCTTTGTTGCATTTTCCAAGAGGTAATTTTCAGTGCATGCACCAGTATTGAAATTGAAAAGAATATTATGCCAGGTACACATGATCGGAAACAATGCAACTTTCTTGTTCCTGGCATCGTTTTGATTACTTGCCATGTCAGATCAAGTTTTGCTTTCATTCTTTGTATTTTTTTCTTGTGATTCATGAAGAAATAGATTCCAGGACCAATTTTTCTCGCAGCTTCAGCACACTTACATGATGCTCTAGGATTTATACTTCTAACTTGAGTAGCACCAAGGAACTGATTCTTAATAGTCTCATCAATACATCCTTTTCCATGTGATTTCACTGAAAAATGCCAGACTGTTGGGAATTTGTTTTGTGTTATTGAAAATATCATATATTTTGTTTGAAGTGTAGAGATGCTCCACCAGATTAGAATTCAACCTCTTTGACTTTTAACTTTGAATTATTTATCATGATTTTTTTTTTCAATGATCAAATTGGTAAAAATTACAACAGAATAATTGTCATAATTACCATAATCAGATATCACTATATATGGCTCTGAAGAAACAGTGACTGAGTCACTATAACAATAATATACAATTGCAATATATATATAGTAGAAGAAATATTCTGCCAATGAGCAGATTCAATCTCGCTCTAATAAATATGCAAATAGTTTTCACTGAAATGAGTTCGTACCAGAAATTTTCTATTTGGCAGATTTTCTTTTAAATAGAAGAAAACTTTAGATTGTGTACGTTTCACATCAAGAAATACCATAGCCACCAATTCCAAGTTAAATAATAATAACTTTCAAATCACAAGATTAAAGCAAAACTGTTTAAAAAAATAATTGTGACAGATAATATATCTGAAACAAAGAAATTGGTATCAACATAATTATCTGGTAACTATTACATGCATTCTAAATTTAAGCATTTTGTTGAGTTGAGTTGTAAAGAAATATTATTGCCATCAACACTAAGTTAAAAAATTAAAAAAATAACTTTCTAGGAAAGAGATTAAGGTAAAGTTGCTTGAAAAACTAATTGTGACAGACATGACTAGCGTGACAGACGTGACAAATGTGACAGACATGGCAAAATGTAATGCTTTATATTTCACTCAAATTTTAAATTTATCTTTCAATTTTTTTATGAACTGTTCCTTTTGACATATAAAAAGAGAAAATAAAGCGTTAATAATTTTTACCAAGTAGATTTTCTTGAAAATAAAAAATCGACATTTTCTGTGACAGACATGACATGAAGACTAATATAAAGTTTGGGGGCAATAGCAAAATAGTTAAAATGTTTCAGGTGAAAATTTTGGTGTTTTAAACATATTGTTAGCCATTTTTTTTAAAAGATATATTTGTTTCAAAAATCTATGTGATATGTAAATGCTTCAAGGGACATTAAACTAGAGATAAAAATAGCAGATTTTTGATTTCAAAGTTAGTCTTGATATAATTAACTATAAAAATTTATTTTTGCAATTATCTTATTATATCTTGTTATTTTCATGAAATTTGACTTCTTTTCTATCAATTGGAACAAAAAAAATACTAATTTAGTTCAAATTAAAAAAAATTATGTCCATGTCGCATTTTCATGGAATTCACCATTTGCCTTATTGAGTATTAACTTTTGTCAGTCTCTCACAATAACTTGTGCCAGACATTTACTTATTAATGGAGATAAATTGCAAATGATCCAGAAGAACAAAGTCTCCAAAAACACCTTCAATGAAGGTCATGACTTAAATGATAAAAATATGGAAAGGTTTTGGCTATAGAATGTATGCTGAAGAGATTGGAAAGAGTCGGATTGTCCAAAGCAATTAAATTACAAACTAGAAAATAAGTTTGTCAAAAAGGCAGATACAGAATTTCCAGAAAAAAAACTATGAAAGAGATCAATATTTTGCAGATAGTTTGACTATCTATCTGTCTATGTATATATATATATTTAACATACAATAGTCAGAATTTATTTGCTTTTGGTAGGAATTACCCCCTTTTTACTTTAATTTTTACTGGGGTAATTTCGACTGCGCTCTTACGCACATAAACATTGATGTTGGCCTAATTTTTATCTTTTTATTCTATGCAGCAAGGATAAATTACCTTAAAAAATGAAAATAATATTTCTGTCTGAAATGTAGTATTTAATAATTAAAAAGAAATGTGACGAAAATCGTCGGAATCATTTCAGCTAACACTACAGACGTTCAAAAGTAAATTCTCAATGGTGCTATGTATGATGCTTTTATATTATCATTTTTTATTTTTTTACAAGCATTTTAAGCTATTTCTAAAAAGAAAAATTCTACATCACGAAATATACATAACACTAAAGTTTAATTTCACACGGCTTTTTACTTTTTATTTTTATATTTCAGGTATTCAGGTGCACGTGACCCCCTCACATTGAATTTTTCATAACATCCTCGTACTTGGACGCCAAGGATGATTTTTGTATCAGTGAAAAAAATAACGTAATACTTTAAAAACATACCTTAATATTATAAAGAAAACTTTATAAACATACCATAATATAATAAAGGAAACTTTATAAACGTACCGTAATATTACAAAGAAAACTTTATACCTTGTTATTAAAACCTTCAAAAATGCCCGAATATGACATTTTCTTCAAAATTTAAATTGGTGTGCCCCTTAAAAGAAATAAATTCAAATTCTCGAATAAATTTTTAATTTTTAAGTAAAGAAAAAAAATAAAATGTTAAATGATCAAAAGAGATACATTAAAGAAATGAAAGAAAGGCGCATATGTTGTGTGTACACAAAGAAAATATGTGTTGTTGATAAAGCAAAAATTTCACTACATCACGTTTAAATAGAAAATTCTGTTGAGTCAAACTTATTTTTGTTGGATTAGCAATGATAAAAATATTGTTAGGCACGAGAAAAAATTTGTTTGGTTTAACAAAATTTCCTATTTAAATATTGTCCAATAAGGGATTTTATTAGATCAGTAATACTTTGGGTAATAATGCTTTTAGATGCGTCAAAAGTAATAATGTTTTATTAAAACTAAATCACATCTCTTAAGCTGATAATTGTTAAAAATGCCTTTATGTATGGAAATTACCTTTATTTGAAGTTACTGATTTCTTTGATATGAATACTTATGTTACAATTAGTGGTGATTTATAAATAAAAAAACTAAATAAAAAAAGGCAATATATAATTTCATTATCACTATTATCATTGGGTGTAATTCACAGAGTAGCCATTGGTATATTAAGATATTTCGATTTAGCACATTTACTTCCAGATAGTACAACTGTGATTTAGCTAAAAAGTTCTATTGATATTTGTTATTAATCTAATTCAGTTTTCCAAAAACTTCAAAACTTTTGTTGTTAGTTTTCAAGCAAATAAAAGCTTTTGGTGTAAAATAATAAAAAAAATATAAATACAACAAAGAAACGAAAGATGATGTAGATGTAGACGTAATATAACTACAATATTGTGATGTTACAATATATTACAAATGTCAACTACAATATTTAAAATAACATAAATTACCACGATGTTTTTTTTCTACTGAATAGCTTTATTATATAACAGTTTAAACTTCTCATGTGAATGACATTCCCATTTTCTTTCGTATTTTCTACGTGTAGGCAGAAAATAAGAGTTTTAGACTGTTATTCTTAAATATTCTTATGCATTATCTCCTATTAAAAAATACGTAATATTCACAAAGATCATGTCCTTATTTAAAATCAGATATTATTTTTCCTAAGCCCATCAACCATCACACTTATGAGTTGTAAATCCTGATTCATTAAACAAAAATAGCACTAAAAACCTTCATATAACTTCCCTCATAGTTTTCATAAAGTCAGGGAGTATGTACATGCCTTTATATATATCCACAACAATCGGCGACCAAAGCAAATGGATTAACATTAATACTGGTGAGCCACGGCACGTTCATCGCCACAGCATATTGCTTCAGTTAATTCAAACTTATTCACTCGTTGAAGGGAGATGCGTGTCAGAAATGGTAAAATTATCGCAACACTCATAACCCCTCTTGTCACTATGGTAACCACGTTTAGCAAGATGCTGTAGAAAAGAAGGGGAAAGTTTTATGTCATAAAGTGATTGATTTATTTTAAAAAGCATTTATATTCTATCATTTTGAAAAATTCTTAAATAGATACATAAACTAATTTGAGAAATAGTGTTTATTGGGCTTCAATAAAAAATTGTGTCACTGTCGTTCCAAATATTTTTTGATAATTTGATCAGTTAAAGTCCTTCAGACATAATAAACCAATTACAATTTAACTACATTACGATTCCTTTTGTAAACTAAAATGTCCAAAATTATTTCACAGAAAATGTAAACAACTGAAAATTAGGTACAAAAATAAAAATTCTTTTTGAAAACCTTTATGAAAAAGTGTACTTTTGATATTTGATGGCGTATAACAACACTTTCTGTATAAGTAATACCATAAAACATATATAAGCGGAAAGATTATTTAAATAAGAATGTAATTAAATGAATTTTGCGCATTTATAAGTATTTAACCAAAAGTCAAAGAAAAGTCGACTACAAAAGAAGATAATAATTCTAATTATTAAATAAGAAGAAGAAGAAATAATTCTAATTATTACTCTTTAAAATTACCTTATTGTTTCAAAAAATAATTTGAAGCGTTACACGTTACACTTTTATGAATTTATATAAAATCATACACATTGGTTGTAAGGCTTTACTAAAATTCAATAGAAATAATTTAATAATAAAATTTAATGTATTTAGAAATACACGCAACTATTCAACAAAATCTCTGGTATTGCTTAAAATTTCACTTTCATCCTATTAGATGCGACTTCCATAGCTCCCGAATTTAACTCCATTTTCTTAACCCATTAATGCCTGAATTTTCTTCGTAAAAATTTAAATTTTGCATTTACCACCACTTTTAAAGCAAGAATAACTTTTATCTTAGTTTACCGCGAAATTTGCCCCAGGGAAGAAATTATTTATTTATCCTCCTTTTTACTGGTGTGAAAAGTGCTTACTTGAATTTTTTGAAACTGTCCCAAAAATGGGACACTAGGCACTAATGAGTTAAAAGAAAAAAAAAAGAAAAATAATATCAATCAACAGGTCTTATTTTACTCTTATAGTTTATTAGTTATTGTTATTAGTGGTTAAAACTAAAAACTATTTCTGTTTTTTAAATTTGTAAACGTAATTAAAATGATCATGGGCATCCATTTGCTGACTTTTAGAGTGAAGGCTCAGCAGTTCCATGAAAGAGAGGGGAGGTTACATTCCGAAATAATTTGCATATAATAATCTTTTAGAAAAACAACCAAAAATTAATTAGTAAACATTCAATTTCATGTCAAAATACTTCAAATCAGTGGTAGTGGTTATTACTTTAACCCCTTCGCGACGGGACCCTTTTACGAAATTTTTTATGTTTTGTCACCGGTTTTTAAAAACAGAATTTTGCCCCTTATTAAATCAAGAAAATGCTCCTATTAAATAAGGCAAATTTTGTTGTAAAATTTTGCTGGTGCGGATAAACAAGGATTCTTAAGCCTTTTTGCGGCACGTATACGTGTCGCTCGTTTCCAAGGGGTTAAAAATGGTGTTTACTTATACCAGTTAATTGTTATTCGTAACACCAGTTAATGGTGTAATTTAATTGGAATCATTTTTGGTGTAAAGTGACATCTTTTTTATTTTTACAGTATCCAGAACATGGTTGCAAATCATTCGTTTATGGGAAGTTTTGTGCTTACAGAGTAAAGTTGTAGCTACAAGGGAAGTTTAAACTTTTTTTTTTTTTTTTTTTTTTCCATTTGTTCAATGCAAATCAAAACGGAAATTTTTTATTACGTATGTACTGAGCAATTTTATTATTATTTTTGTATTTTTCCCTAATTTTTGTTGTCCATTGATCCCGGAGATGCCTTTTTAGGTGCGTTCATAATTATTCAAATACGTAGTACCTAATAGTTGCCGTTCAGTCCGTCCGTCTGTCCGTCCGCAGATAACAACGCAAAAACTACCCAACCAAATTATTTGAAATTTAAAATATATAATTATTAAATAATTTTGTCGAGGTCATTTCAAATTTTATGAAAATCGGATGCATAGATTAATTACAGGGACAATCAAAAGTATTCCGTTACATTACGGTCAGTGGGGAAAAAAGTTTGAAATGCATTTTAATGGTGGTACACTCATTCGAACATAATAAAATTGCCATGAACCTATGAAGTATACCTATATTAAAATATACATTCTGTACAATCTGTGATGCAAAGAATATTTAATATTAAATTACCGGGCCACACAAAAGTATTCCGCCATATAATGCTATACGGGGAAACATTGTTTGGGGGCGTATTTTAATTTTATTAAACTATTTAACATTTTATGAATATGATATACGTTGCTGAAGTGTCATACAAGTTACTTCCTGCATATTTACAGGAACACAAAAAAGATTTCGACCACTATAGTGTATCCAAAGTACTGTCTACTATAACTGCAAGATTTGAATATTTTTAAAACTTCGTTATCGTACAAACGCACCTCATTTGCTACGCTTCACGTGCAATTTCTAATTTATTTTTTCTTTTTGCATAATCCATTTTTTGATGTTTTGAATAGTATGTACCCAAATTCTGAAGCTTTTACATTGAGCATTCGATATATATGGATATCCATCCGGTATATTTATATCTCTCTGCGTGTATGTGTGTAGTTTCGATATATTTTTAAATTTTTAGCTGATTTTAAATATCACCTATAATTATATAATTAATTATAGGCGATTTTCTCTATAGCCAATAAATAAAAGATATTACAGACCTCGTTGAAGACTACGCACAGATGCAAAAACAATGAAAACCTGCAAAAAATTTTGTCTGCAAAAGGATCCGCATTTGTTGGTCACTGCCTAAGAACTTACAAACATGAAGAAACCTCATTGCAATTTCATAGCTTATAATAATAATAAAAAAGCAATAAAACACTAAAATTTAATGAAATTTCTTACGGAAATGCTAAACTAGCGAACATAGAAACAACGGAATTTTGAGCTAGGGAAAATAAAGAAAAATCATTTTAAGGTAAGAATAAGTAAATTAAATCGAAAAATTTATAAAAATTCAAAATATTATATATATATATATATATACCGGGTGTCCCAAAAATGACTGATGGATTTTAAAATTCAATAACCTGCAAACGGTGACAGCTATTTAAAAAAAATTTGCAGGAGAGTTATGTATAATGTCAGGAGTTTTTTTTACCGTAATTTTTTATTTTAGTTCGCATCTCAAACAATAGGTGGCGCTGACGGCGATTGAAGGCCAGGTCGACGCTTCACTCAGCACTGATCACCTGGCCTTCAATGGCCATCAGCGCCACCTATTGTTTGAGATGCGAACTAAAAAAAATTACGGTAAAAAAAAAAAAAAAAAAAAAAAAAAAAAAAAAAAAAAAAAACACCTCCTGACATTATACATAACCCTCCTGCAAAATTTTTATAAATAGCTGTCACCGTTTGCAAGTTATTGAATTTTTAAATCCATCAGTCGTTTTTGGGACACCAGGTATATATATATATATATATATATATATTGGATGGTCTTTGGTAGAACATGCCTCATAGCACGCATGGTCACAGTGACGTCACTATGATGTCACTGCAAGTCACTGTGATCCATCGCATCTGTGACCAAAATACCACCACTCTGTGACGTCACATTGTGACTTAGATGTCAACTTCTTGGAAAACTTAAAAAGTTTATAAAAATTCTCTAAAACATGATATTTGCTGTAAAGTTATGTTTTTTGACAGTTATTATTATTTTTTTACATCACTGTAAATTCATTTCATGTTACGTTCGTCAGAAATATATAATACAAGCCATAATTCTTTCTCTTTCCTAGGCACTATTGTCATCTAGTTATATAAATTAAAGTTATAATCTTTAAAGTAAATGAGCATATAACTGGTATATGGTCTTGCATTTTTAAAAGACTGGATATAATTCTTATTTTAGGACATTTTTGTAGGATGTGCCAATCACTGGTGCCTGCCAATTACTGGGGATGTTACCCTAGTGCATAAAATATTTTGACATAGCTGAAAACTTATACAATCAAATTTAATTTTCAAATATCACTTATCAAAATGGAATAATAGTAACATTTTTATAAAATTTGCTTTTGTCTTATGTGTTTAAAAGAAAATTGAATATTTTATTATTTTTTTATGTATATAACTCTGACTTGCATATTTTATAATTTGGCAATCAAACCATTTAGCAGGAAGAAAATAGGCATAGGGCATAGTTAAGGGCATAGTTAAAGAGCGGCTCATAGGGCTCAATGTCTCCCCATTTAAATAAAAACAATTAAAGTACACGTAAAAGTAATATTAAATGTATTGCTAAATGTAATTAAATGTAACATTAGTATTATGAAAGCTATAGTAATCATTAAACTTGTAAATTTGCAGATCAGTGGCCTCAAACATCGTTTCTGCAGTTTTATTTTTAAATTATTTAAATTATTATTTAATATATCCAACTCCCAATATGATTTCTTTCATATTTGTAATATTAATTATTATGAGTGATACAGCAAGTAGTATCTGGAAGTTTAATTGATAAAAAAATGTGAGACCAATATGCACCAATATTCCTAAACTTTTTTTTTAATTATTAACTTTCGAATATCCCACTGTCTCAGTTTGATAGCTGTAATTGCCTGATATTTAGTATTTGAAACTATTCATCTAAAATAATTAAAATATCTATCTTCTGATAATTTCAATAATTAGTGCAAACAATGAAAGATTATCACAAATATTTTATTAATTATTGGTATCCCAAATGTTAAATTCATTTGAAAATAACTATTATGCTTCATTAGTATTTTTTTCATTAAATTTTGGTTCTAAATACAGTCATAAAGACAATTATATTTATTATTTTATATGAGGTTTCCATTAATGGAACTCAGGATGCCAATTACTGCGTCTGAGATATGTCAATTCCTGTATTTTTGATTGTTTTGATATATTTCTGTTATTTAAAATTAAATTTTTAGTCATATTGAAAAAAAAGACTATAAAAAGGGTTAAATATTGTTGATAAATTAATATAATATTGAAAAAATTGAAATATAATAATTATAAATATTAATAAAAAAATAATTTTGAAAGATATTCCTCAAGGGTGTCCATGACTGGCACATCTACCCTACTTTTTTGTATTAAAAGGTAGTTAACTATTTTATATTGTGTTCATTGTTTTTTATTTTTATTGCATCACATAAAAATTAATATGATGATCTGTATTTCTCATAGAATATATATTTATAAAATTTTCTCCACATTTTATGCTAAAAATTGCATAGTAGATTTTAATGTTTGTTTGTGCTGTTTATCATCATATCATAATTATAATCCTTGGCAAAACGTTGAAAAAAAATTATATTAGACGCAAAATATAGTAGCTGTGGCATTGTTTTATAAATATGAAGAATATTGTTTAAAAAAATCATAGATAATGATAATTATTATTTAATTATGTTATTATTTAATTTGTATATTTTCATAAATAAATATGTAATTTTGGTAATCAATTATTAATGTTTTTTTAATCAAAAACTTGGTTTTAGATATGTTTTTTACTGCAGGCAAACTTTGATGTAAAATTACTCCTTTTATATATCTGCAACATGCCGAAAAGTCAATTACTTTTACAATGAGCTTAAAAATAAGATTTTATTTATTGTTACTATATTCCAACATAGCAATTGTTGCCAAAATATTTTTTAGAATTCTCAACATACTTATACTAGAGATACGAGTTATACTAGAGATACTTATACTAGAGATACTTATACTAGAGATACAAAATTACATTTAACAATTGAGTAGTTTCGGATCGTTGTTGCTAAAATGTAAATTTTGTAAAGTTAAAAAGACTAGAGATGTTTACGAATAGATAATTGCAAAGGTAAGTTCGCATATAATATCTAATATATATTTCTTTTTTTGTAAATTGACAATATTGATGAGAAGTACGTAATTTTCTGCTTATCACAAGTATAACAAATACCAATAATTCATTATTCTTATATTTGAGTTTTTTACGTACCTAAAATAACATTCGAGCATTTTTAATTTCAAAACTAAATTGCACTTAAAATAGTTATTCGAAAAAAAAAAAAAAAAGAATTAAAAGAAAAAAAAATTAAAGCAACCCGAATATAAAATTTTTAACAATATTGCATTTAACACGCATCTTCGCTTTTCTTTAATAAAAAGTTTTAATTAAATATACTTTTTGAAATCGTGGAAAGATTTCAAAGCGAAGTAAAATGTAGTGACGTCATTTACAGCTCCCACTGTAAATCTGACCATTGAGAACGCTCCATTACGACTGTGAAACGCTTTCATTGGTGAATGAGTTTCTTTTTCTCGTGGATAGGTTGACCCCGGAATTGTTATACACAAAGGAGTTTTATATATGAGGACCCCAGAAGCCAAGGGGTATAAGTGACAAAATTGAAAAAAATAAACTAAATACACAGACGACCTAAAAATATGCTTTTTTCATTTCAGGTAAAGAAATATAAGTGATTTTCTTATTATTTGCTGAGTTATAGAGGCAAACCACTTTTTTCGAAAAACAAACAATATTGATTAATTATATATGTAAAGAAAATTGTACTTTATTTTTTAACAGTTATTGAAATAAGAGTTCAAAGACCAGAATGCAACAAGCAGAAATTTCTTATTTCAATCCACTCAATTGTTATTGATGTTCCAATTTAACATCAATTATCTTTAAACTCAATTTACTCCAAATCGAAATTTTGTCACTTGTACCCCTTGGCTTCTGGGGTCCTCATATATAATTTCATTAAGTTAGCTTAATGTTATATTTTTGTAACAAATGAGTTATACCCATTGAATATTAAAAAATAAATACAAAATTCAAACAATGTGATAATTTAAATGCCCTAAAAACTTACATTCTCTTCAAATTAAATCGAAATAAATTATAGATTTGTTAAAATGTTTTTTTATATTTTACATGTGCCCTATCATTTTGTACACACTTATCATAAACACAATGCAAAATCTGCAATACAAAATGTTTGCAATTTAAAAATGAAAAAAATCTACAATTTACTTACATTTCTTTTTGAAGGACCCTAAATTTTTTACAATATTTTTAATTTCATATTGATTGATTTTTTTATTCAATTGTTTTAATTTATTTGTTAAAAATATCATTAAATGTATAACTTACTATATGAAATATATTAATAAATGCTCCTTCTCGGGCAAAATAAAAATAATAATAATAATTAGTCAATAAATTGAATTTTTTTAAATTTGGTCTGCCAATTAAGTTTTAGTACATATATTTTGTCGCATTTGTTATTTTATTGTAATAATAAAGAAATAAATAAGCAATTTTTTACACTATCCTTTTTTATGAAAATTAAAACGCCATCTGCCCCCTGAAATAATCAATAAAACCCTATCCCTTTCGAGATCGCATCACACACAGAAATTTTATTTTGAATGCACGGTAATTTTTAACTCGTTTAGGACCATAGGTGCATATATGCACCCCCAAAAAGTACTTACAAAACGCTTGAGTTTGATACCTGTAAAAAAAGAAAAGAAAAATTTATTTTATTTAATTACGACATTTTCGTGATTACGTGAAATAATTAACAAAAAGTGGTGCTAATCGAATAAAATTCGTGTAAAAGATGCTGATCCTGGACAGGTTAAACGTCCTCCTTGCATGTGAAATACCAAAATTTGTTCGAAATAAAAAAGTCAATTATTATTATTTATTTATTTAAGGTGTCGAAAAAAATCCACATGCACCTTTTGACGACATGCATTTTGATATGGACAGGGCCCTCGCAAAGACTTTTTATTGGTGGGGAAGAGAACCTAAAATTGTCAAGTCAAAATTCAGTATTTGCCAGCTGAATGAAAAGCAAACATAAATAAATCTCGGCGTTTGCCAACTAGTTTTATAATTTTACCAAGTTATCACAATAAAAAAATATAATATAGTTTTCCTTTGTAAAAAGCTTAATAATATTTCTAATCTTATTGGTAGCTTTCGTCAAATCTATCAGAAATAGAAAGTGTATTATAGTTTTTTATTAAAGTTTTGAACTAATTTGCCAGTTCAGTTTGTAAATTTGCCATCTATAACAGCATGTCCAAACGTTTGGAAGGGGGAGGATCCCCCTGTCCCCTCCCTTAGCATCTAAAATTGCGCATAAACGGAACGCATATATTTCCGTTTCAGATGCATATATTTCCGCAAAAATATATGCACCTTAAATTCCGAAACTTTCAGGTTTAAAGGATGGAATCCTATTTTAAATTAAAATTTTTTAAGTGTCAATTTTTTCCCTAGTTTATAACCATGAAAACATGTTAAGCCGAGAAAGAATATTAAATTACAGAAAAATATTAAATTTATTAGAATTAATGAAAAAATGTCTGCCCTTTTTGTTATTTTGTAGTTGCTGTAACTGATCAAGCATCTAAACCTATAATTCAACCCCTAGCAAAATTTACTCTACTTCCCAATCCTTTTCTCAACCAGACAAAAATATTTTATATATTTGTTTGTTTTAATGTTTTGTTTTACAGTAAAAACTTAAAAAAAAAATACAAAAAAGTACATGATTTTATTATAAAAACAGTAGTATCTATCGAAACGCCGAATTCCCACACACCCCGCTACAAATAAAGAAGATTATCCTTTTTGTGTTCGTGGGTAGGTGCATATTTACACGTTAAAAGATGAAAATACGCAGATTATTACTAAAAAATGATTGACTGGATAAAAATATATGTAAATGGAAAACTAATTTAAAATATTTCTATTAATTTTTATAGAAAAAAATACATTAAATTCCAACAAAATAACCTCCACTGATGTTTTTCGGGAAAAACTATTTTCGCAAAAGACGACAATTTCGACAACAAAAATTCTGGTCAGTCAGATTTCGAGATGTCAAAATCTGGTTGGAAAAACCAAACTACACTGTCAAAAATATGACTATTTTGCTGCATCGTCACTCCATCGCTTTTATAGAAAACGACTACTTCAGGCTATCATGGAGCATTCTCATTGGCCAAAAGAGTGATTTCTATAAAAGCGGGGGAGTGACGATGCAGCAAAATAGTCATATTTTTTACAGTGTACTCTGTAAAAAAAATATGACTATTTTGCTGCATCGTCATTCTCCCGCTTTTATAGAACATCACTCTTTTGGCCAATGAGAATGCTCCATGATAGCCTGAAGTAGTCGTTTTCTATAAAAGCGGTGTAGTGACGATGCAGCAAATTAGTCATATTTTTTACAGTGTATGTATCTGTCGAATTCTTTGGATTACACCGTGATCAACAATGATTTGAAAAAAAAATGTTTAATACAAAAGTTATGTATGTTTTATCCAAAGAATCTACTCTGCAATAAAAAATGGGGATTGTGATTCAAGATTTCAAACTCGGGCACAGTCTGACCCCAGGGGGTCGGTTGCGGGGATCAAATATGGTGTCACTGAGTAGCTTTTATTTATTATGTAGCTTTTATATATTTAACACATTTTTTTTTTCGTTTTGTAATGAGATATGTATTTCTAGAGTTATTTAATCGTTTCCAGACTTTTCGGATACCCTGTATAAAATGTTAGAATCTGCACAAATTTTCGAAGTTATTTAAAAAGAATTACAAAGCAACATTTAAATTTTACATTTAATTGATAGATACATATTTCAGCTAAAAGTAATGAAAAGAGAAAGTGAGTAAATAAGCGAATAAGAGAGATAGTTTTCATAACTACAGTAACACGAATGATGTCTGTGTTTTTACATTACTATTAAAGTAATTATGGCAGTTTGTAGAGAAATAAAGTACCGAAAGAAATGATGATTTCCAATGAATTTCAAAATTTAAGGAAATATCCGAAAATACATCTTTATTTTCCGGATCAATGCAATCTAGTCTTCTTTTTAGAATATTTATTCTATCAGGTATTTTGAAAAAAAATTTCCAATATCGCAGTTCTTGATAAAGGTCTGCAGGAGCCGGAATTTCCAGGCCCGGCCCGTAGGAAAGTTATTTAGGATTGACCCGTGCATAAATCAATGAAAACAGGCCCGGCCCGTTCTGACCCGCAAGATTTCTACTTTTTCTAAATAATTCAGATTTTTATCATATAATTAAGATTTTTTAAAAAGAATACGGCATACATATCAATGGAATGATTTTACAGTATATTTTACAGATAATACACATTAGGAACATTAATGATTTCTTGGACTCTTAGCTTTTTAACATTCAAATAAAGATTCGTTAAAAAATTAATATGGTTTAGAATAAAAAAAAAAAAAAAAAGAAAGTAAAAAAAAATCATAAATTTGAAGCTGTATAATAAAAGTAGATTTATGAGTACATTTCTATGCCATTTTATTAAAGATTACAATATAAATTCATTCTCAAATGCAAAGGAGCTACTTTGATACATTTCTGAATTTTCTTTTCGGAAACGCCTAAGATTAACAGGTGTTTTTATTCAGAAACTGTGCAATTGAATGGTGTCATCCCTTTTTTGATACAAGCAATTTAAGAAAATACAGTCGTCTATAGCTTTTTTAATAGAATTTACGGAAGCAACAGCATGGGAGGGAAAAAAATCTATAATAATTTGACAAGAATCTCTTATATCTCAATAAAGTTATGCAAGTATCTTATGTACCAAAAATGAAAAACGCTATTCGATTCCAAATCCCTTCAATAATCAGGCTTCACAATTTTATATACTTTTAAAATTCAAAATTAGTCAAAAAATGTGTCAAACTTTCGCGTTGTTGAGAGGTGAGTTTAAGAATCACCAAGAAATATATATATAAAGATTACCTTAACATAAGTTCTTAATAGCTATTAATAATTTTACAAATCGTATTGTTTGCCCTACACATCTTGGGAACAATTAAGTCTATTTCTGGCCCGGCTCATCTATATGTAGAAAAGCAAAGCAAGCCTGATCTCGGCTTGGCATGAGTCTGCTAAAAAAAATATTAATCCCGGTGTTACACACAATATAACTGTCCGATGCAGATCTCTACACTGTACAAGTTATATTTATGTATTGATGTTGTCAAACTAGTGTCGGTTCTAGAAGCTCTTTTATACTTATTCTCGTTAAAGCCATACTCTGAAAATAGCTCACATTCTATAATTTCTGCTGAAATCTTTGTAACGGTCCGGCAGGCCCGCTAAATTTTTTTATCGGTCCGGCCCGTTGAAAAAAGCCATTATCGTAATACTGCCAGCCCGGCTCAGCCCATTAGAAAATTCGGATACATTCCGCCGACCGGACCCGCAGACCTCTAGCCCTTGATATAATTTTAGATGAAAATAACGTATCAGGAGCGGAATATGTTATTCTGCATAAGCGTTTAAGCTAAATACTTGTCTAAAGTGCCGAATGGTACTTTGCATCCAATATTTGATTGTTAGCTTTACAGTGCGTTGCAGCTTTAAATATTGTTACTTTTAATACACCTATTTAGTCACGTGGCATTCCTCTTAGTCGCGTGTGGCGGCGATCTCAGGATAGACCCTCAATGTTGATATCCTTTCATATGGATAATGGTATTCGAATACATGTCCAATGTGAATAACCACTTAAGTTGTTTACTACGCATGACAGAAAGACCTCTAAAGAGGAACTAGAATACTCAACTAGGATTAGAAGTTTTATACCAAAGTAGTTGGGAATCCATGAAAGAATATTAATTTTGTAACAAGTACTTAGGGTCGGAACATGGAGCGCGAATTATAGTAAGAGACTTATTTTCCCACAAATAAAACCTGTTTCTGGGATAAAATATTGCAGTTATTAAAAAACAGATAATAAATACAAAGCACCTAAAATTTTATTGTTGTTACATATGAATAGAATATAATGTTGCTTAACAGCTTTATCGGCCCACTCTTTTACATAAAAAATAATTTGATAAACCTCTATTTGTTTGACCTGAGTTCATCATTGTGTGTATTTTAAATTTTAACTGCATTTTCTTCTAAACTGCAAAAGCTACTTTGTAACGTTTCGAAAAAATTACTGCAGCAAAGATGTGATTTTTTTAAATGTTACCATGAATCTGGGAAGCTTATTATAGTCTCTAAGAGTTTTAATCGGTTCTTTTTCTATTGTTTCTGAAATAAGATTTCAATATCATAAAACTCATAACTGAAGGAATACTAAAATCTTGATATAACAATTTTGTATTCATCTCCTTGCTGAAAAAGTAAGAATCTGGAGTATAGAATAAATGAAGGAACAAAAAAATTCATTTAAAAAAAAAGAAAAAAAAAACTTGGGATAAAAGGAATTATTTTACAGTTCATATCATCATACTGAGCAAAAACAATCATCACATAATAAATTTGACAGATAATTAAACCTTTTCCAAAAGCTTTTGCATAAATAATTTTGAAATTTTACAAATATGTGCAAACTTTATAAAAAATTCCGTACAATGTAAATATATAGAAATGGTTCTGGATATAGAAAAATTTTAGTATAAAATAAGATAACTCCCATTCCGAAAAAGCATTTCTTTATCATAAATAAATTATTATATTATAAATAAATAATTTTGAAGTTTTTCTCGGTCGCATTTTAATATTTTTGAATGTTTTTTTTTTCTTTTTTTCATTGGATACTTGAGATCGATCTATACAAAGGCCGTTTTTTTACCTTCTTCCGATTTTGAATTCAGGTAATTTTAATTTATTTTCATTTTCGGAACCGGTTTTGATAGTGAAAGTAAGTTTATAAAAAATATCTGCAATCAGAATTGAAAAAATGAAAAGGAAGTGATGTAAAGATAGACTCCAAAAAAATCAAAAATGTCGAAACACAAACGAGGTATTACAACATAACCTCTCCATAGATTTACCAATAGCTCGTAAATGTCTTTGCCTGAAGAGTCGGGAGTCTTTAGCAAGGAAAATATGACTTTTGTGCCAGCACTGAGAGAAACTGCAAAAGCTATAAATTACACAATTCCAAAATTGTCTTTCGCAAGTGATATTTTAAAAACTAATACGTATGGAATTGTTTCTTTGAGTGATTTCAGACATAAATTTTAAACGAGATCTTATTTTAAAATTAAAGATAAATTTTTAAATATGAAAAGGCTCTGAATATTTTTTTTTTTTTTTTTTTTGTAAAGAATTACATAGCAACTAATTTTCATTCTCCTCTTTTAGAAATTAGGCCAGATCTACATATCAAGATAAACTGAATCTGAATTTCAATTTTATTCATATTTAAGATTTAAATTCGGATTCATCTTTGAAATATTTTCCCATTAAAAATAACCTGAAAGTTCGTAGCATGTTTTTAACATGTTGAACGTTTTTTTTTATTTATTAATGTAACAGATAATAATCATTTAAAAATGCTGCTTATCTCGAAGTATTTACAATTTTATTTGTTTTAGTCGTTTGAAAAATAATTTGAATGTGTGATCCCATTGAATCAAACGTCCCCCCAATATATTAATTTTTTTTTAGATAATTTGCTATTACCGTAAGCTTTAAAGTACATTGCTGTGTATAACCAGCAATAAAGTAATATTTTTTCATTTATTATTTTCCCCCTCAACACTAAAGGGATAAACAAAGGAAACTATCTAAGCTATAATAAGAAAGAAAAACATATGCATCAATCATAGATTATGGAACGCTTTTCAACACATTCAGAATAATGTAACAAATCTGCGCCGTTTAATAAACTAAAATATTTTATCTAATTCAACAATATGGAAACGCATTTTCTATTACACAGGAAGTAACTTGTAGTAAATCTTACAAAATGTGTATATATTTTTTATATATCTTCTTGAAATAATTGGTAAGAAGAAACTAAATAACTTTCTTACCTTGTTCCCCCTTTATAATCCCACGATTGGATACCCACTTACACGATCTTGTGATCACCACTAAAATTTATATACGTCATTTCGGCTATCTAAATCAATAAACAAAAACAGTTAAAATTAACAAAGTGTTATTTGAGTGAAATGGATTAAAGATAACTTGTCTAAGGAAAGCCGTTTAATTTCTTCTGGGATAATCTGATAATTAAAATTTATACATCGAGAGAACAGAAATTAGTTCTTCCCGACATGAATACAAACAGTGATCTAGATTAAAAATATAAAGTTTCTAAAAGATCCAAAAGTCAGTTAACAACACGGAACTTCACTTGAATACATGTACAGATGGGTTTGTCGAAACCGCAAACATCTGTTCAGATGTAGATATATTGTTCATTCTTTGAATGAAATCAGTTCTTGTATACGGGAAATAACACAAAAGTTAGTGATAATTTGTTCGAATGTTTTACTTCAGGGATTATATTTGCTGCAATACCTCACAACAGTAAACCTAAGCAGCTTATATTCAATAGCAATATCAATTTTATTTTATGTGAAATCATTTAACATAATTAAAATAGCCGCAAATAATGTTATCCCCTATATCATCATGTAACGGAATTATTTTGTGAGGCCCCGTAAATGAATAATAAATATTCTTTGTGTGTCATTGTCTACAAAATGCATATTTTAGTACCCTTCATAGATGCTTATCAATTTCATTATGTTTCGATGGTAGTGCATCATTAAAAATGACTTGAAACTATTTTATCCCATCGACCGTAATGTAACGGAATACTTTTGACTGCTCTTGTATTTGAATTATATATCTGATTTTACTAAAATTTGATTTGACTCACCAAAATTCTTCAACAAATATATATTTAAAATTTTAAACGATTCAATTGGGTAGTTTTTGTTCTGGTATATGCGAACAGACAGACTGACGTATCAGACGTATCACTTTAGTTTCTACTATTTAAGTAATTACGAACACACTTAAAAAAAAAACAGTTAAATTTAAAAGCGCAAGTAGAAATAGAAAACACATTTCCAGGAATTATTACTCGAAGAGAGTATTGTAATTGCTTTCTTCTGTGTGTCCCTGTAAATGGAATAAAAATGCTATGAATGTCCTGTTGTAACATAATTGTAGTGGAATTCAGTGATATATATCAATTTCAATACATTTTCAATGACTTAATATTAAAATACTCTGCAAACGATATTTCCCCATAGACAGTAATGTAATGGAATTCTTTTGGGTACCCCTGTAAATGAAATATTAATCCCACATACTTCATATACCTTACCAAACATGCCTAGGGGACCCTAAATAAGGTATACCAATTGCATGAAAATCCGTGCATATTTACAAGAGTTAGAATGTGGACAGACGACTAGATGGACAGGAAAAACGAATGTATAAACATTTTCAACTTTGTTGAAAAGTGTTAAAACACATGCACGATATATTGATAACAAAGTAAAACGTATCTGAAATACATTTTAATTTCGTACCGTGCCAATATATATATATATATATATATACATATATATATATATTGATAAATTACTGTTATGAAACTCTATTAGAGTCATTTGCATCCATTTAATCATTCTGAGAAAATAATTATTATATTGTTATTAGTGAGATCTGCAGGGACTTCTAGAAACAGAATAATGAAAGAAAGTGAATTCAAGGAAAAGGCTATTATTTATCGGAATGCAATAAAAATATTTATATTTCCAGCGACAATATTTATATGCAGTACTAATGGAAGGTCGGATTGGAGAATAGATTAAGGAGTCAGGAAGTGTCAAGCGGACAGGCATCCCAAATGTTGCGAGCTTTGAAGAACGCAAAGGAAGCGAATATATGACGTCACTTCACATAGTAGGTTGCAATTCAGTAAGATATTGATTTTTTCCCTCTTGGAATCTACTCTGTATTGTTTTTAAGAATACTGCCAACAATAAAAAAATGCCCGTAAGAAAATGTTGCTAATCAGCTCTTTTTTTTCGATCCTACACAATTAAATCATACAAATTTCTTTAGCCTGTATTACTTTTGCTGTCATGCTTAGTTTCATGTAATGGGGTGAGCCAAAAAGTAGTTCATCAAGTAAAGTGAGTGCTACGGAAAGGACCCGTCTATGGCTATGGAGGGCCCCTGGGCAAAAATCATTCTGGGAGTCCCTTCTATCTTTACATATATATATACAGTTTCTCACATAAGTGATGGGACACTTGTGCTTTACAAAAGGAAACTAATCAAATAAATTAAAAAAACATGTACACATTTTTTTGTGGGTGTGTTTCATACTTAAATTTAGTAAAGATTATTACATAACATACATTTTGTCAAAATATTAAAATATTAATTTAATAAAAATACAAATGTTTAGAACGGAGCAAAAAATAGCTCACATAAGTGATGGGACACCATTATATATGTAAAAAAAATCGTCTGAAATAAGCAATAAAAATATTTTTTGGGATTTTATTTTTACTTAAAAGCAATTGGCAATAATTTATAAAATCGTCTGCAGTATTTCTCTCCAGTTTGTTTTGGAATTTTTGTGTTTTTTAGCTCTGTGTAGCCATGAATGCTAAACGAAAAGAAACTTCGCCTGAAATTTGAAAATTAGTTATTAATTTGCATATTGAACGTGGAAAATCTATTAGAAAACCTGCTGAAACAGTTAACTTGAGTCGTTCAACAGTTTTCAATATCATTAAACGATATAAAAAGAATCATATGATTCAGGATAAAAGAAGACCTGGCCGACCATCAAAGCTATCCAATGGAATAAAGCGAATTATCGTTCGAAATATTAAAAAAAAATCCAAGAAATAGTGCTTCAAAAGTTGCTGCTGATTTACAAGCATTATATGGAATAATTGTTAATCCTGAGACTATTAGAAGGGTAATTCGATTTGCTGGATATCACGGTAGAGTAGCCAGGAAAAAATTCTTCGTAAGTGAAAAGAATAGAAAACTCAGACTAGCTTTCGCAAAATCCAACATAAATAAGAATTCTGATTACTGGAATAAAGTTATATTTGCTGATGAGAGTAAATTTAATATATTTGGTTCTGACGGTAGAATCTTTGTGTGGAGAAAACCCAGGAAAGAATTTCGCAAACAGAACTTGGTACCAACAATAAAACATGGTGGAGGAGGAGTTATGGTATGGGGGTGTATGTCGTCCGCTGGAGTTGGTAATCTTGTTTTTATTGACAGTATAATGGATCAGTACAAGTATATTGATATTTTAAAGCAAAATTTGAAATCTTCAGCACGAAAATTGAACCTTCATAACGATTTTAAATTCTACCAGGACAATGACCCCAAGCACACTGCTCTGAACGTTAGACTCTGGCTGCTATATAACTGTCCTGAAATAATAAAAACACCACCACAATCTCCAGACTTTAGTCCCATAGAGAATATTTGGCAAGAATTGGAATCAAGAATTCGCAAACACACCATTTCTTCAAAACAACAACTAAAATCGGTGCTTCAAGAAGAATGGGGTAAAATCACTCCAGAAATCACAAAAAAATTAGTCGAATCCATCCCAAAAAGATTAAATCATGTTTTAAAAATAAAAGGAAATCCAACAAAATATTAACACCTTTTAAAAAGAAAAAAAATTTGGATAAATATTGGATGAAAAAGTAAGTATCCCATTACTTATGTGAGCCATTTTTTGCTCCGTTCTGAACAATTGTATTTTTACTAAATTAATATTTTAATATTTTGACAAAATGTATGTTATGTAATAATTGTTACTAACTTTAAATATGAAACACACCCAAAAAATTTTTGCACATGTTTGTTTATTTATTTTATTGCAGTTTCTTTTTATAAAGCACAAGTGTCCCATCACTTTTGTGAGACACTGTATATTTGTAAATAATGTGGAAGTGGCTGAGTATTAAATTTCATACATATTGTATGTATGCATAAATTTTGTACTCGGTATTGCTCATATCTGCATATAAAGTATCCAAAAAAAAGTGATAAATTTAAGTAAAAATACTAGTATAATTGTAGAAAAAATAACATATAGGTTGACTCGAGTATTTCTCTGCAAACTTTTACGCTGCTTACCTGCATACATTGCAAGATGCCTAAAAGAGAAGGCCCCAAGTTGGTTATAATTAATTATTTTAACTTGCCACATTACGTGGCAAACGTTAATAAAGAATTTTTTCTAACAACAATAGAATACTAACTTATTATAATAAAGTTTTAACGATTAGTTTTGTAATAATATCGATTATTTTTTCTATGGGTGGCGGGGGTACTAGAAACAGAGAAGGAAAGTGGAAGCACACCCCCTTCCTAAATGTTTGAAAGTATGTGCATTTTGGTCATTTTTGGTTACTTTTAACCATTTGGCCTCTTTTGATGAAATTCCGGATTATACTCGTGCTCCCCCCTAAAAAGGGGGGGGGTCTGGGGCAACTGTCCCGCTTACCCCTGTGTAAGTCTTATCCTGGGTACGGGGTTTTTATTATGTTTCCTTTTAAGTAAACTAATATGATTGCTACAACACAATGAATGTCCTATAATGGACAAAAATGAAATACGCTGTAATTAAAATGCAACAAAATTATAAATAAAAAGATTTTAATTGTCCTTTTCCCAGAGGTTAATCAAGTGAAAGAAATCCACCGAAAATCTAACAATTAATCTTTAAAATATCATCCTTGGGCTGTGATTAACAGTAATTCTTATAACAATATTAGTTGAAATAAAGAAGATATGGAAGTAGATTATTTTAACTTACCGTAACTGTCTCCAAATAATCAAAAACTAATTGTTTACATATATATTGTTACATACATATTGTTTACATATAAGGTGGTGTGGGGTAATAACGCCAGGCGGGGTAATAACGCCAAGTCCTAATATTTTGCATAATTATGAAATAATCTGGTAAATGACACCCATGTGCTCTGCGCAGAAGGGTTTTGAGTCATATAAATCGCAAAAAACAGCTTCAAGTTAATTTGTTTCATTTTTAGGTCTCATTGTTTTTACAAGCAACTAAAGTTAACGCTTGATCTAAAATTTGCGAGATACGTTTTGTGATGTGAAGACTATTTTTTTTTCCGGAGATACTTTGTTAATTACATAAATTTGTAGTACATTTCATGGACTTTCAAAATATTGGTGAAGATTTTGGATATCTTCTCGAGATAACTTGTAATTTAAAATGTACAGCGCAATAACTATAACGGGGTAATAAAGCCAATCTTTGGCATTAATATCCCGGTTGATTCCCTACAGTGGCCGAGCTACATCCTAAATACTAATTCAAATAAACACAGTTAAAACTGTGCAATGTTTCTAATAATTCTATTTAAGCGGCCCTTTTTAAGCAAAAAGAAGCTCACAGTCTGATATTCTTTTGCCTCATCCTCCCCCCCCCCCCCCACACCACACCTTTATTTTTCTTACACTTTCACAAAAAATTGAATATTTTCAATAGCTTAGAATGCAATTTGTCAATTTCTAAGTTTTTAGAGTTTGTATTTTTAGAATTGGGCAATCTACATGCAATTATTCCATCTTATTTCATAGTTTTGTTTGCATGGCGTTATTACCCATATAGGTGGGTAATAACGCCAAATAGCATTGGTCAAGAAATCACGCCATTACGTTTTATGAATACATATCTGTTAAATTATTTTTTTTATATAGATAGTCAATGAGTTGCTGTATCGAATCATATATTTGTTTGAAAAATACAAACTAAAACTGAGCCGTGAAAATTGGCCGAACCTTAACGTGGCGTTATTACCCCAGGGTACCTTACATAAATAAATAAATAAGTAAAAAGATAAATAATATGAAATAAAATGTCTTCTCTTATAACAGACAGCAGACAACAATATAATAACAGATGCATTAACATTCAAAGCAAAATATTATGTATAGTGCCATATATAAAATTTATTTGCACCTGAAATGGCGCAATATTTTTTTAAAAAAAATGATCAATTGCTGGAGGATGTCACCTCATACGCGAAGATTCGAAAATTACTATTTCACGAAATCAACCTGATGCCACAGGGTGTCCACCAAATAAGACAAAAAATCGATAACAAAACAAAGATCACAACTCAAAAAAAAAGATCACAACTCAAAAACAAAGATCAATAGAATTATGCTTAGGTAAATGGTTTGTTTATTAGGTAAGCTGTAAAAATGTTACACAGAAGTTTCGAACGGTGAATATTGTGAAAAGTTTGTATTCTGATTGCAAAGAATGCTTGACTTAATATTTTTCTTGTTTTAGATTGCTTGCAGAGAACGAATTTTTCGGCGTACAGTGCCATATTTTAACGATTTTTGCAAATTTTTTTTTAATTTCAAATACCAAAAGACCTTTCCTCTCATTCAGAGAAATATCGAAATTGAAGAGGGGTTTTGCCGAACATTCTCTGCTGCAGAAGTCTGACTTCCAGTCCCCTGGGTGCAGTGCAGTGTAATGGAAGCTCCAGCACCGCTCTTGCCTTTCGGGCACACGTCAACAACAATTGGAAATTGTTCGTACGATTTTGTACAGGTCTTGGAATTTCATGAACAGGAAATTCTTCGATAACAGTATTTACTTTTAGAAAATCTCTGATTAAATAAGACGAAATTTCGCGTTTTTGATCAATAATTATTTTTCTATAAAGAAATGCTAGTATTTCATCTGGAAAATAACGATACACGTACGAACCATGCTTACTGACTGAGCTATAGGAACTACTTTTATTTTGTTCAAAATCTGTCCTTTAAGATTCAGCAGTGAAAAATCTATTGTGATTTTCTAAGATCTCATTTCAAATTCTTTAGAAAATTCGTAAAAGGTTTATTTTAATTTATTTTAGGCTGATACATAATATCTACAATTTTTTGTAATCAATTTAAATTTTTTAACTAGTTTGTGTAATAAATAAAATAAAATTCAAATGATTTTTTTTTTCAAGAAAAAAATTTGAATCTAATTCGTTTTATATAACAATAATATAAAACAGAATTTTTCAAAATTGTTGCTGACTTTTAATTTTTAATGCGCTATTTTTTTTTTTTTTTTTTTTTTTTTTTTTTTGAAAGAACTTTTCAGTAATAAATAAAAGAAAAATAAATAGAAATAAGTAATTTATTATTTAAAAGTGAGTTTTTACGTTTTCACTATTTGATTCATTTGTGTAACACGTGTTTAGAAGATAAATATATTTTTAATAAAGAATTAAAAATAATATAATACTGGCAGATGCTGAAGGAAGAATTGCAAATTTGATTGTCGATAAAGATGGAGGAGATGATTTTTCCCTTTGTAAATTATTCTAACTTCAGGGAACTGGATATAATATACGGGAAATGTTGGTAAATGATGGACGAGAAACTTGATCGAAAGTATTTAAACAAGAACTAGTGTACAATTACAGAGTCTTGGTTTTTTCTGTGTTTCTACAGAAACTTTTAACAGTGTAGTAAACAAAATCTTATATAGAATTTTTTGTTTGTTCATCACATGTTTAGAGGCTAAAGTAATAATTCTAGTTTTTGAAAAAAGTTTTTTTTTGGTAACTTTGATAATTTTTCTCTTTAATGTTTTTCATAAGCATTTTTTTCAAATTATATAAAAATTATTATACCATAATCATCTTCTCCATGACAGAATATTAAAACATACTGGAGAGTGCCATAAGCATGGTGAGTTTAACCAATCTCTTGTCTCATGTTTGAAACAATATCTCTTTTCTCAACATCCTTACCGGCATCTACTTTTCTATTTGTCGGTGTGTTGAAACGACCTGGTGCTCCCCTGATGGTTTCTAATTGGTGTTAATAATATCACTTGGAAGTTTTGCTGGTCTATAAGAATAGAATCAATAGAAGCTTTAAAATGCAGTATATACTTGTTGTATTAATGTTGCAGTATTACAGTTGTTTAACCCCTTGAGTTCAACGCCACGATAGATTCCAGAACGAATATCCTTTTCATTGTCATCTTCGTCAACAAAGTATATCTGGAGAAATGAAGGCTGCTCCTGCGGCCAATGAGATTTCCTATCCTGTGGTAGATTTATCATTGCACTTTAAATATAGGCATGGAATTGCCCTCATTTACTTCTCTTGCTTCAAAAGACGTCATTTGTAAGCAACCGTTGTACTTTCGCACAGCAGAAAGAAAATGTTCGGATTGTGGATGCTGACGGGTTAGGAGTCTGTGTAAACGGAATCCTATGTTTAGATTAAGGCTCCAGTTTACGCCTGACGTTTAGTACTAAAGGAGCCTCAGAGCGCCAATCAATGAACTATTTGAACCTCTGCAAATTGCTGAAAACGTGACGCATAATGTCTGCCTGAATTTAATTAGCCATTGAATCGTTTCCGTGCACCAGACGTAACAAGGAAGAGAAGAGGTACGCTCCGTCACCACGGATGTTTACAATTCCGCAAAAAATCTGTACTTCATTGATAACAACTCCTTCATCCACTATGAAAGCTTATTTCTTTCAAATCGATAGAATTAAGTATTGGAAGGAACAGTAAGTTGTCACCATAAAATGCAAATGAAAAACACACTTACTATGTAACAAGATAATATTTTGTAACGATCCCCCCAAAATTGCCAGGATACTAATTTCATATGTTTCTTCATTTTAGAGTTCCATTATCATAGTTTACTTCATGCTTTTTACTCATTTTATTTAAAACACCCACACTTAAAAAATATATCTTTAACAAATTTTCTTTAAACTAAAGAAGAAAATAAGAAGAATAAAAAATATCACAAATCAAAACAAATTATTTCAACCATCAAAGCGTTTTTTATAATTTATACACGCGAATTTACCGGGTGTCCCAAAAATGATTGATGGATTTTAAAATTCAATAACTTGCAAACGGTGACAG